>LR738713.1:324961085-325009986 GCA_902687465.1 Secale cereale
TGCTCAGACGTCTGAAGATATTGCTGGAGACCTGAAAAATGTCTGAAAGGACGCAAGCTAATCATGAAGAAATGAACTCTCATTTCTCTCGTCCTCACACTGCTTTATCTGTTGCATTGCTTGATGAAATTAATCTGATGATTTGATGTCATATTCTTCACTGATGAAGTATATGAGTTTGTAAGCTGCACTAATTCATCTGCAGGATGATCAACCCAAAGCCTCTAAGTGGGTCCTCGATAGTGGATGTACAAATCACATGACTGGTGACAAGAATCTATTGATGGATGCTCCCTTATCACCATCTCATCTGAAGCATATCATCTTTGCTGACAAAGGCAAAAGTCAGGTATTGAGTCTAGGTAAGGTTGCGATCTCAAAGGATCGACACATGGACAAAGTCATGCTTGTCGAGTCCTTAGGATACAACCTCATGTCCGTCTCAATGCTTTGCGATCTTGATATGGATGTAGTCTTCGGCAAATATCGTTGTGTTGTGGTCATGGAATCTGACAATTCCAAAGTCTTCGAAGGCTTTAGGAGAGGAGACTTGTATATCGTTGATTTCCCTACAGGACCTCTACCAGCTGTGTGTCTACATGCAAAAGCTTCAGAAGGCTGGCTATGGGATCGATGACTAGGTCATGCAGGCATGAGGAATTTGCACATGCTTGCAAAGAAGAAGCATGTCATTGGCATTGAGAATCTCAAATTCCTCAAGGATCACTTATGCGGTGCCTGTGAAGCTGGAAAGATGACCAAGGCCAAGCATCCAGCGAAGACTATCAAGACTACTACTCGACCATTTGAATTGCTTCACATGGATCTCTTCGGTCCTAATCATTATTTTGCAGTTTCAAATGATGCTTCTGAATATGTCTTTGTTATTGTTGATGATTACCCTCGATACACATGGGTACACATTGTTACTTACAAACATGAAGTGCAGGAAGTCTTCAAACGATTTTCCTCAAGGGCTTCAACCAACTTTGGTGTGAAGATCAAGCACATCAGAAGTGACAATGGAACTGAGTTCAAGAACTCTAGTCTCGATGACTATCTTGATGAACTTGGTATTACTCATGAGCTATCTGCTCCTTATACTCCTCAGCAGAATGGCGTCGTGGAGCGCAAGAACCGGACTCTTGCTGAGATGGCTCACACTAGGCTTGATGAATACAAAATGCATCGTCGCTTCTGTTGATGCAATTGATACTGCATGCCACATCATCAATAGAGTATATCATCACAAATTCTTCAAGAAGACTGCCTATGAACTCCTCACTGACAAGAAACCCAATGTGGGTTATTTCAAAGTCTTCGGTGCTAAATGTTGGATTAGAAATCCTCATCACAACTCAAAATTTGCACCGAAAGCACATGAAGGGTTTATGCTTGGTTACGGAAAGGACTCGCACACCTACAGAGTCTTCAACAACGTTCTTCACAAGGTTGTTGAAACTGTAAATGCGCGGTTCGATGAAACTAACGGCTCGCAAAGAGAGCACCTACCTAATGTGATAGATGAACCAACACCTAAGAAAACTATCAAATTCAAGGCTACTGAGGATGTCATTCCTACTGAAGAATCTGCTGAAGAATTCATTCCAGAACCTGAAGATCGTCGAGCTAATGCACCTGAGGAAAATGCTGAAGAAAATGGTGTTGAAGAAAATGCTGATCAAATTCCTCGACGACAACCAGCTCATCCTCGCGTTGCGAAAGAAGTGCAGATTAAGAAAATCATCAGCGACATCAATATACCAGGTCCTCTCACACGCTCAAAAGCTTCATATTTATCTAACTTCTGTGGGCACTTTGCTTTTGTCTCCATCACAGTGCCCACTAAGGTAGATGAAGCATTTCTGGAGCGTGAGTGGATTCAAGCTATTGAAGAAGAATTACATCAGTTCGAGCTCAACAACGTCTGGGAACTGGTCAAACGTCCAGATCCTCGCAAGCATAATATCATTGGCACAAAATGGATCTACCGCAACAAGCAAGATGAAAATGGCCTTGTGGTAAGGAATAAGGCACGACTTGTAGCTCAAGGCTACACACAGGTTGAAGGAATTGATTTCAATGAAACTTTTGCACATGTTGCTAGACTTGAGGCTATTCATATATTACTTGCTTATGCTAACCATCATGATATCATTCTCTACCAAATGGATGTGAAAAGTGCATTCCTCAATGGTAAGCTTGATGAAGAAGTATATGTTGCTCAACCCCCAGGTTTTGAAGACCCAAAGAATCCTGACAAAGTCTTCAAACTCAATAAGGCCCTCTATGGACTCAAGCAGGCCCCTCGGGCTTGGTATAATACTTTGAAGGAATTCCTCATGAAGAATGGCTTCAAACCCGGTTCACTTGATCCTACTCTTTTCACTAAATCTTATGATGGTGAATTATTTGTGTGCCAAATATATGTTGATGATATTATCTTTGGCTGTACTGACCAACGTTATAGTGATGAATTTGCCTATATGATGAGTGAAGAATATCAAATGTCTATGATGGGAGAGTTGAAATTCTTCTTAGGTCTTCAAATTCGTCAACAACGTAATGGCATATTCATATCTCAGGAGAAATACCTCAAGGATGTACTGAAGAAATTCGGCATGCACGATTGCAAAGGCGTCAAAATTCCTATGCCCACAAATGGCCATCCGTGCACTGATGAAAATGGTATTGACTTCGATCATAAGGTATACCGCTCCATGATTGGTTCTTTATTGTACCTATGTGCATCTAGGCCAGATATAACGCTTAGTGTTTGCATGTGTGCCCGATTTCAAGCTACACCGAAGGAATCACACCATAAGGCTGTGAAACATATTCTTCGATATCTAGCTCACACGCCAACACTTGGATTCTGGTACCCCAAGGGCTCGGCTTTTGATCTCATTGGATATTCACACTCTGATTATGCTGGTGATCGCGTGGATCGCAAATCAACATCTGGTACATTTCATTTCCTCGAAAGATCTTTGGTCTGTTGGTCCTCGAAGAAACAGAACTGTGTATCACTGTCTACTGCTGAAGCTGAGTATATTGCTGCTAGCTCTTGCTATGCTCAATTGTTATGGATGAAGCAAACTCTCAAGGACTATGGCGTCAACATGAAGAATGTGCCTCTTTTCTGTGACAATGAGAGTGCCATCAAGATTGCTCACAACCCAGTTCAGCACTCGAAGACAAAGCACATTCAGATTCGTCATCATTTTCTTCGTGATCATGCGTTGAAGGGCGACATCTCTATTGAACATGTGAAGACTGATGAACAGCTAGCCGATATCTTCACAAAGCCCTTGGATGAGAAGAGATTTAGCAAGTTGCGGTGTGAGCTAAATATCTTAGAATCTTCAAATGTTCTTTGAATTGGACACTCATCCTAACACTTATGCAAAATTGATGACTTAGATGTGCAACACATGAAGAGATTGTTTTTCTTCAATCAATGAAGAATAATGCTCTAAGTGTGAAGAAATTAATGAAGAATTTGATTCTCAGAACCCTACGACAATTTTACGCGGTGTTTGAAATCATCATTCTTATACGGTGGGTCACGTCACCACAAAAGTTGAAAATCTTCAATTTGAGTTTTTGAAATTCCTCAGTTATTCATATTCTTCAACTTTGCATTGTCTTCACTGTTTCCGTCTCTTTTTCTTCATTGGCTATATATATATATATATATATATATATATATATATATATATATATATATATATATATATATGCTAAACTCAACCCATTCCATTCACAAATTCTTCATATATGTTCTATTTGAAACCTGTTCAAAATCTTCACTGTGTCCTTATCAGCTGAAGAAATTACAAACGCAACGTTAAAACCTATCCTTTCCAAAAATTTCGGTTTTTCCGCTCAAATCGTTCCGCATCCCACAACAATATATCTATTCACCCACGATCTCACATTATCTCCACTACACAGTACGTGGGTGACACATGTCGTGCGAATGAGAAGGGTCAGGGGCACGTTCGTCCAAATTCTTCGGGCGAACGGTTATTCATCTCAGCTATAAATACCCCTCCCCTTGCCTCACTTCACTTTTTACTCCGCTCGTTCTCACTCTCCCGCTCGAGTTTCTCCAACCCTAGGGCCGCCGCTACTTCATTGTCGCCGGTGAGGAAGAGCTTCACTACCTCGACCTCGTCGCCGTCGTACTCACGCCGACCGCGGATTTCTTCACTCCGCCGCCGCTGTAGCTGTCTTCCTCTGCCAAGTTAGGGCGTGGAAGATCTTCACAGACGAACTTCACTTCTCCATCTCACAGTTCGTCGTGTTCTTCATCCAGGGTAATTAAAAGTTACTTTTACTTCCCTCTTTGATTCGAATGTTTTCTTCAAAATTCTCAAAAGGTGTTTTCTTCGTCAAATCTTCACACACTAAACACCTCACATATCATCTGTTCTTGATTCGATTTCTCTAAACTACGTTTTTCTTCAAGATTCCTCAATTGTGTGGATTTTCAATCTATACAACTCTGGAACCTAAGACAAAGAACGCTTAGTCAATTTCTTCAAGACTCATCTGGTCAAATTCCTCAAACTTGTTCTTTTTACAAAACCTTCTGAGAATGCATATGACCTCTCCAAATTCCTCGCAACTATACTCTGTTCACACGTACTCATGTCCGCTGCTGAATCACTAGGTTCTCATCAACTTAACTCATTTGCAACGTTCCTCGAAGAAAAGTTGCATACTTCTTCAGAAAATTTAATTGTTCAAATTCCTCGTCTGAAGAAAATGGCTGATGGAAAGAAGCCACAGAAGGGAGGAAAGAGGCATGAGGTCAATACTGCTTTCGAGATACCTGAAGACATATATGCTGACTATTGCACTCCTGATGTGGCAAAGTTCGGAAAAGAGGACAAGAATCAGCGCAAAGTGTGCATACAAAGAATAGAGAGGAGATGGGCAAGAGAGTGGAGGGAGTACATATATGTGACTCCCAAATACATGAAGAAATTCGCACTCAATCCTCCCTGCCCAAGCCTTCATTGGCACATGGCCAAGTTGCTGATCCCACTAGCCTCAAGCGTGGTGAGGATTATCCTGAAGAATGGGCTAAGCGCCAGGCCAAGTTGGCCAAACAAGCAAAAGAAGCAGTGAGGAAATTCAATGAAGACTCTCCTGCTGCTGCTGCCTCTGCTGAGGCCTCTGCTTCCAAGCCTAAGAAGTCCATGCATAAGAAGCCTGCTCACAAGCCAAGTGCTTCTTCCTCAATGCCCTCACGACCAGATTCTTCTAAGCTCTCACGGCAAATTCCTCAGACTGCTCCTGCTCCTCCAAAGTCCTCAGCTCCTCCGCCAAAGTCTTCAGATGCTACAACAAAATCATCTGCTCCAGTGCATCTTGCCACATGTCAAAGGACGGCCGGCATATCCATTGCCTCAGGAGCCTCTGCAAGTTCTTCAGCTGCTCCTAGTTCCTCAACGATACCAAGTTCCTCAGCTGGTCCCTCGCTACTGAAGAAAAAGACAACTGCTGGACGCGGCTCTCGCCCCAGTCCTCACAACAAACAAGTTGCTTTCCAAGTGTCGTCTGATGACAAAGCTGATGATGAAGAACTTGTTCAAATCATCAGAGACAGGCAAGAAAGGGCCGCTAGAGCCAAAGGAAGCGAAGTGCCACTGCTTTTGGATCCAAAGGTGATCCTTGATTTCATTGGTCTCTGGCATCAGGACCCCAACACTCCTATGCGTGACTTCAACTTGACACCTGGCCAAAGTCATATGCTGACTGCCTTCATAGGTGAAGAAAAATGGAAATTTGAAAAGGCCAGGCAGACAAAGAAAGCGCAGTACAAGAAGGAGCGCTTCCTGAACATGACAACAGAAGAACTTGTCGGGCTACAGGGTGAAATCAAAACCCTCAGTGATGAATTTGATGCATATCGCGCAGACTGGATGGGCGCCAAAGTCAGATTTGTGAATTTGACTAAAGGTTTTTCTTCAAGTGCTGCTCGTCAAACGGACATTGAAATTCCTCAGGCTGAAGCATCTGCTCAGTCTGCTGAAGGACATGCCAGCACCGCTGAAGAACATCAGGCTGCTGAAGAAAATACCAGGGATGATGACTGCATTCCAGCTGCTGAAGAAATTGCCAGGGCAACCTCTAGTGTTGTGCCTGAAGAAAATGTCAGGCCAGCTGAAGCTCCAAAGGCTGTGCCTGAAGAACATGAAGAAGTCAGGACAACTGCATCAGTTGTGCCTAAATAAAAACAACCAGATTCCTCTGCTCCTTCTGCGCCTACACCAACTCCAACCCTTCCATATGCATCAGATGTGAAGAAGACAAAGGCTGTAGAGTGTGCAGCTGTGAAGAAAAGGAAGGCATCAGCTTCATCAGATTCTTCAGCCCCGAAGAAAATGAAGCCTTTGACAAGCTCGGCTGAAAATCCAATTGATGTCGTTCCAATTTCCTCCATGCCATCAAAGGAACTTATTCCATTTGATGAAGAATATGTGATTCCTAGTGAATCAGATGAGATATTCCCTCTGCTGCTTCATCTGAGCAGACGGACGAAGAAATTGAAGTGGATGCAATCCCTTCAACCCCAATCATCTCCTTGCCTATGCCTCAGTTTACTGCTGAAGAGGCCAGCGTTGAGGAATTGGAAGAGTGGACATTGGGAATGCCACTCCTTTGATGAATGATGAATTTTGGGATAGTCAGCATCCCAACTCTCCTCTGTTCACGCTGCTACAATAAATTCCTCATTCACCAGCACAAACTGTTCCATTGGGCTCTAAAGAAACTCATCCCACTGAATCTGTTCATGAAGACATTCCAACCACTAGTGCTGAAGAAACTGCTGCTGCTGCTGAATCTGTGAAGACTGCCACTGAAGAGGAACCAGAAATTCCTCAGACTGAAGAACCTGAGATTGCGAATCCAGAGGTTGTTATGCAATTGACTGACACTCCTCAACCCAAGCCAAAGGATCATTTCTCAAGAAAGCAAACTTTCAAGAAGGCTGATTTCTTCGGCGAGCATGTGTTCTTCACTGATTTCAATCCTTATGACTCTACTCGCATAAGTAAGAGGCATTTCTGGACTGCCAGTCAGGCAAATTTCTATTCTTCAGTGCTCTACAACAAAGACAAAGTCTTCGATCATCAGCATATTCCTCACATGGATATGGAATCTCCGCCGTGCTTCGTGCCAGTCTTTAGTGTTCTTCATGACGCTGGACTATTGGGTTTCTGCACTGACATATGCGATTGGAATGAAGAACTGATTCTTCAATTTTATGCAACCCTGGACATCACTCGCAATTTTGAAGATGTGAATTCATGGGTGCTGGACTGGATGACCGAAAACACTCACTTCAAGGCACCAACCTCTGAATTACTTCAAGCTTTGCCTCTTAGTCCTTCCACTGAAGCAGCACGTTGCATGTATGAAGAAACTGAACTCACTGATCATTACATGCAAGTGCTTATGAAGCCTTTGAAGCCAGGTCAAGCCTCAAGGACCAAATTCCTCGTGAAGGAATTGTTGTTTCTGCCATGGACTGTCTATCGCATTCTGACTAAGACATTGAGTCCTATCAAGGGCCACGACTCAAATGATGAAGAAGTCGTTGGCATCATGAAGAATCTGCTATTCAACATCATCCATGGCGTTCCCGTCAACTTCCATGATTTCTTCATGAGGACTATGGCAAATGTTGCATTGTCCCCTTTCAACCTGAAGCCTTATGCTCCATGGATTATGAGATTCATCAGGATAAGGTCTTCAGTGAATTACAAAGCTGACACACTGAATCATTGCAGCAACTTGCCCCCAATTGAAGTCCCCAAATGGACATTTTCCTCAGCTGATGACAAGGGCAAGGCCACTGCTATTTTTGATGAAGGCTTTCGTCCATTGGATGGTCAGTTTTGCAAAGCTGCATCTTACTCCACCAATGATGACTCTGCCACTCATGACTCTGCCGCCAACGCTCCCAAGCCAAATCCTCAAGGCACAACTCCCAGGGTGATGACTGGTCGTGAGCTTCTCCTCAGTCTTCATCAGAAGGTTGATGGCAACCAAAAATGGGTCAAGCGTCAGTTTGGTTCAATTCTTCACAACATGACCTCTACACATAATGAAGTGAAGAAAAACCATTACTACCTTCATGAAACCCTCAACCGCACTTGCGTTGTTCTGTCTCATCTGTATGGCGAAGAAGATCGGAAGAAAATGGGTCTCAAGGATGACTTTGACTGGTCTGCTCCTCCATCGAAGAAATACAAGAAGGTCAAGGTTCCTCCCTTGGTGGCCAGCTCCTATTCGTCATCACGCGAAACTGACGAGTATGAAGACTTGGACGACACTGCGGTAGGCCCTACATCAACCATCGACCCCAACAACGCTGGCACTCCTTCATCATCTTGAGATTCTTCGGGGGCGTTAGTCCTCAGTTTCGATCCTTTTGGCATTCGATGACAAAGGGGGAGAAATTTGAGTTAGTCTTCAAGCAGGTCTATATATATGGGTGTTTTTTGCTAAGTTACAACTCTCGTTCTTGTGATGACTTTTGTTGTGGTGTTTCTGCATGCTTATTCCTCATTAATGTTATGCACGCATGCTGAATTACATCAGTCACCATATTTCATCATGCATTTCAAATTCTTCATATTATATGTCAAATGCGTGTATGAATTACAAGATATAGGGGGAGATCTCCATGATTCTACTCTTCAAGTGTGCGTTGCTTCAAAAGCAAATTCCTCACTATGCACATCTTCAGGGGGAGTTCTTCTATATCTTGCAATAAAATTCCTCAATATATGTATTTACACTTCATATGTCTATCCCCATTGAAAACTTAACCTATATTGTCATCAATCACCAAAAAGGGGGAGATTGTAAGTGCATCTAGTGCCCCTTAGTGATTTTGTGTATTGAAGACTTATAGGTTAAGGGACTAATGTGTTTATGAGTGTACACAGGTCTATAAGTCTATCAGGAGTTTGATATTTATAGAGAAAGTCGACCCCTAAAAATGAAGTTCTTCGACTGAAGACTTTGGATTTCTGATGACTTTCTGAAGACTTTGAAAGAGAAGAAATTGGTGTGACCTTGAAGACTTGGTATTCATTTGAGGAACATGAAGCGCGAAGACTTTTTTTTCATAATTTCATTTTCTCTTTCTTGAGTCATAGGAAACACCGTACTGTTAAAGAGGGTCGAGGAAATACTAAGGAAAAATTTCCATGTGATGCTCAACTCAAAATCCTACACCTACCAATTCCTTCGAGTGAAGCCATTGGAAATCTCATACAGTTCAGTCATATTCTTCAGTGACAGAGACGAACTTCTTCTGGTCTCCGAGGAATTTGTTCTGACCGAGGAGTTAGGAATTCGCCAGTGCGAATTTCCTACACAGTGAGGAACATGATAGCCTTGAGGAATTTGATACTCAAATTTCCGACCATTGCTGTGCTACGCGCCAGCTGTCCCTAAATATCTACCTACCTAACGATCATCATTAAAGGGCATTTATGTCTTATCATGTCGGGATGCTACCTAGGCTATAAATAGCCTCCCCCTATAACCACTAGCTGGTTGGCTACTCCGAGAGAAACTGACACTTGTCATAAGAGCAACCCATCCTCCGAGGACTTTGAGCAAAAATCATCAAGTGAGGAAAAACCCAAAACCAAACCAAACACCTACAAACCCAAAAGTGATTGAGCATCACTGAAGAGATTGATCCTGCGTGGATCTGACGCTTGTTGCCTTTGAAGACTGTGCTTCTTCCAGACGGTTAGGCATCATGGTCTAGAGCATCCAAGAGGAATTGTGGATCGCCGAGTGACCGAGTCTGTGAAGGTTCGGAAGTCACCTGAAGACTTACCACAAGTGATTGGGCGAGGTCTGTGTGACCTTAGCTCAAGGGGAATACGGTGAGGAGTTGGTGTCTTGGACTGTGTGTCCAGGACTGGGTGTCCGGGACTGTGTGTCCTCACATTTAAATACCTAGCCGCCCTAACCAGATGTACAACTGAGACATCAGTTGGAACTGGTCTAACAAATCATTGTCTTCACCAAGCTTACTGGTTCTATTTCCTCAACTCTTTCATTTCCTCTTATCTGTGTTGTGTGCTTGTTCATATCTATTTGAAAACTTTGACTGAAGAATTTCTCAATTTCCTCAGTTCAATTTCTTCAGTCTGTTTGTCTTCATCCTGTGTTATCCTGTGATTACGCTTTCCGTACTATGTATTTGTCTTCATTTCTTCATGATGACAATGATTGTATTCTGTTATGTTTACTTCTGAGTACTTATTCCGCTGCAGGAAGTTCTTCGGTAAGGAATTTCCTCAACAGCAAATTCCTTAGTGAAGAATTCATAAAAATCGCCTATTCACCCCCCCCCTCTAGTCGATATAACGCACTTTCAGGTATACACATATTTTGGTTGCTGTTGATTATGGTACTAAATGGGTAGAAGCTATTCCAACCAGTAGTGCTGATTGCAACACCTCTATTAAAATGCTTAAGGAAGTTATTTTCCCAAGGTTTGGAGTCCCAAGATATTTAATGACTGATGGTGGTTCACACTTTATTCATGGTGCTTTTCGTAAAATGCTTGCTAAATATGATGTTAACCATAGAATTGCATCACCTTATCATCCTCAGTCTAGCGTTCAAGTTGAGCATAGTAATAGAGAAATACAATTAATTTTGCAAAAGACTGTCAATAGGTCCAGGAAGAATTGGTCTAAGAAATTAGATGATGCACTTTGGGCTTATAGAACAGCTTATAAAAATCGTATGGGTATGTCTCCTTATAAAATGGTTTACGGTAAATCTTGTCATTTACCTCTTGAGTTAGAACATAAAGCTTTTTGGGCAATCAAGGAACTTAACTATGATTTCAAACTTGCGGGTGAAAAGAGGTTATTTGATATTAGCTCATTGGATGAATGGAGAACCCAAGCTTATGAAAATGCCAAGTTATTTAAAGAAAAAGTTAAAAGATGGCATGATAAAAGAATCCAAAAGCGTGAGTTCAAAGTCGGAGAATATGTTCTTTTGTACAACTCTGGTTTCAGGTTCTTTGCAGGCAGACTCCTCTCTAAATGGGAAGGCCCCTATGTTATCGAGGAGGTTTATCGGTCTGGAGCCATCAAAATAAATAATGCCGAAGGTACCAACCCGAAGGTTCTCAATGGGCAATGAACAAAGCATTATATCTCAGGTACACCCATTAATGTTGAAAGCAATATTATCCAAACCTTGACATTAGAAGAACACATAAAAGAATCCTTTCGGAACACTCCAGAATCGTGAAAATATGGAGGTACGTGATACGGTAAGTAAACGGACTCCGAAAAATCCGCAAAAATATTTTTTATCAGTTTTGGAATATTTGCAAAAATAGGAAAATAAGAAACTATCAGGAAGCGTACCCTGGTGGGCACAATACACCAGGGAGCGCCAGGCGAGGATGAAGAAGGTATCGTTAAACCCTAATATGCTCTTCTTACCCCTACTGAAATTTCAGCATTTCAGATCATCGAAACGGTTCATGCGTAGAATAAATACCTCACCCGTGAAAAATATTCTGCATCAAGAGCACATCGCCTTCCTTCGGAGTGTCATACGCAGATTAGAAAATCTCTTGATCTTGAAGGACAAGATCGCATCTACTTCTACACCACCACCATCTTCTTCACCACCAAAAGAAAATTGAGTATCGGGTATAGGCACGGCACTCCCCTTGGCTTTCGCCAAGCGTGGGGGAGGTGCCCCGGTATCGTATCATCCCCACTATCCTTTTGCATTTACTTATTTTAGTTCAATCCTTTTGCCTTAGAATAAATGAAAGTTTAGCTCACGCTACTATAGGATGCTGCTAACGTGACACTACGATAGGATACCCTTCGACGAAACTGTGTGCGCTGCCATAATCACAAACGTTGGTGTAAAAACCGTCAAAAAGGTGCAAAATGCTTGCGATGGAGGATGCATCAAACACGGTTCAGATTTTAGTTGTGTGTGTGATGCAGGGCATATGGTTCAGGTCAATTAAATGTTTGCGATGAGGCAACACAAAATAAACGGGCAGCAGATGAAGGTGTGTGCGATATACAGCATATGGTTCACTCGGGTGAACTGTTTGTGATTAGGAAACACAAAAGAAATGGTCAGCTCGGTCAAGGTGTGTGCGATATACGACATGCGGTTCACTCGGATGAACTTTTTGCGTTGAGACATGAGAACAGAAACGGTTCAACATGACAAGATGTGTGGGATACGCGACCAACAGGTTTGTAATCGGAAACGTGTACGAAGACCGATAACAACACACACGATCACTGCTAACAAGCTGTGTGTGTTGTGAGCAAACGATTGCTGGTATACAATTGTGAGTGATTGATGAAGACATCACCAATGGGTTCCTTTGTTTAGTCCGTGTGCGATGTGATTTTCTTTGTCCGCACAACATCTACGCTATGTCTACAGAGCATCAACATATATACTTAAAAAGACAGCATTGCATAACCAAATTAAGCATACAATTACACAAATGACTACACACAGAACATTTCCACACACCAAAGTAAGCAATTACATGCATACTAAAGTAGGAGAAACGAGGATCTAATCATCTACTTATTGTTGCGATGACGCTTGTCATTGCTCTACTTCCGGCTAGATCCCTGTCCGCTTTGGGGAAGGAGGCACATCCTCTGACACCCCGAGACCGATGTGTCAGGTGCCTTCCTCTTATTCGTTGTCGTTGCCATGTCATTTGCTTGCATGTTGCATTTTTCCATGTCATCATGTGCATTTCATCTGCATGTTTTTCAAAACTTGCATCCGTTCGTAGTTGCCCATCTTCCAGTTCTCTCCGTTGTCCGTCCTCATCCCAAACACACTCGCACGTGCCCGTGGCAGCTCCGAAATATTATTTTATAAGTGGCCGGAAAATGTTCTCGGAATGGATTGAAACTTGGTGTGTGGTCCTATTATAGTGTAGGTAGACCGCCTGTCAAATTTCGTCGCATTCGGAGTTCGTTTGATAGCACAACCGTTATTTATAGCGGCACTATAGCCGGTTTAAACGTCGGACGTTTCAGTGCTCTGAAACCTGTTGTCGGGCTACCATCTTCCTCTCTTCTTAGCCCACTCACATTCTACGCAGCCCATATTCCCCCCTCACACGCGTCTGAAAACTGTCTCGAACCCTAATTGATCCGTTGTTACCGATGGGTATGGATCATCCCCAAACATCCCTAAAACATCTTCGTTTTATTTATTGGACTCCCTAACCTATTTATCCCGGACCGTTCGATTACGATTGGAGGGTCCAAATCGCCCCTACCCAAACCCACTCGCTATACATAAAAGTGTAACCCTAGATCCTAGGAGGGTTGTCCCATCCATCTCTTGTCCGCCGCCGCCACCATCTCCCTCGGGATCTCTTCCCGGTCCAAATCCTCCATGACCAATTCCCTTGCTTTGCGCACCTGCCCAACCAGCAAACCCCACCTCTCCTTCTCAGATCGGCCGTGTGCTCGATCCCAAATAGATCAAGGCGTTGCCTTCACTCCCACAGCCCCCTCGATCCCCTCCTCCCGAGCCATCTCTCCCGTCCATCCCCATCGGAGAAGAAGCTCCCGTGCCCGAGCACCTCCTGGAGCTCAACCTCGTGCGGGCCTTGAACCTCCTCCTCATCCCTAGAAGGAACGCTCGTCCTCGTCTCCTCTCAACCCTGAGCCAAGTCCTTTGCATCGCGAGCTCCTCCGCCTCCTATAACCTCCCGAGCCTCGCTGGACTGCGCTCCTGCCAGCGACCAGCACGTCGTCGAGCCCATCTGAATGCCGTCGCTGCTATCATTCCCCTGCCATGGCACCCAAGAGCCTCAAGTTCGTCACTGCGTCTCTCCGGCGACCTCGACCTCCAAACCACCCCGACGCCCCCGCTGCCTCGCT
This sequence comes from Secale cereale, assembly GCA_902687465.1. Taxonomy (NCBI): domain Eukaryota; kingdom Viridiplantae; phylum Streptophyta; class Magnoliopsida; order Poales; family Poaceae; genus Secale; species Secale cereale. The sequence goes on from LR738713.1 coordinate 324,975,053, forward strand.
CCACCACCGACCGCCTTGTCGGCCAGGTCACAGCGCGCCCTTCCCCTTCTTCTGGTTCCCTTCTCCCCCTTTCTCATCTCTCTTTCTCTCGCAGCGATCAAGTTCCTCCGGCCTCGGCACCTCATCTGACCTCTTCAGCCGCCAGCAAACCGTCGCTGCCTCTGCTTCACGGAATGATGACGCGCTGCCTTGGTCACCTGCGACCTATGGCCGCCTCTGCTTCGTTCTCGCCTCACGCCGTGCCTCTGCTTCATGTGTGCGGCCGCCGCCTTGGAGACCCGTGTCCCCGTCGTTCCGGTGTCGCCTGTAATGCCCAGGATGGAGTTATACCTCCTACGTGTCGAGGCACGACTTAAAGGCATAATTCCATCCTAGAATGATCTCAAGTTTGGTAATCTTTGCACAACTCATGTAAAAGAGGGGATAGTAAACTGAAAATAGTTGGCTTACACTCGCCACGTCACAGAATTACAGTACAAGTCTCAAACATCATACATTAAGAGCACTACAACCCTCTAAGGGCAAAAGCCAAATGTCAAAGTACCAAACTCAGATAAATAAAACCACAGGCGGATCGAATCCTAGTAAGAGACTCCACTACTGATCGTCCGGGTAGCGCACGTAGTACCGACTACGCTCCTCGCCGTACTCCCAATCCAGCTCGGTGCCATCACCTGGATAGCTCACAGCTGGACCTGCATCTGGTGTGTGAAGTAACTGTGAGCCACAGAGGACTCAGCAATCTCGTCTCCGGGTAACAATACTATCAAAGCCTTTAGGTGGGGGAAAGGCTGAAGAAAAGAACAAGTCTGCAGCAGCAACTAGCATCTAGCTTACGCAAGTGAGAGCGAGAAGAGAAGGCATCAGCGAGAATTGATCACTAAGTGATCCTAGCTACAAGATCACAAACATAACCCCTCCGTGTTCAACTCCCGAATCCCTATTCGGAAATTGACAGTCACGGAACACACGCTGGTAGTGTATTAGTATCATTGTGTCAAGTTATCTACAACCGGAATTAACAAGCTCCCATCTGCCACATAACCGCGGGCACGGCTTTCGAAAGTTCAAACCCTGCAGGGGTGTTCCAACTTGACCCATTACAAGCCCATGATCCGCGGAGTCGCAACTCCAAAGTGGGAAGACCCGAGTATCCTCGGAATCCCGTGCTCAAGATATACCGAGCTAAGGTAAGGCTAATCCAGCAAATCCTCCCGGCGTGCCGACACCCTGATAGTAGCCGCACGTATCTCGTCTCAGGCCACGACCGGATGGGTGATCCCACAGGTTTTTACCAGACCTTGAGTTCCCTCGAGGTGGCCCCGCGTAACCCCCAGTTTGGACCAACACTCATGTGGAGCACTGGCCCGGGTTGTTGAATTAAATAAAAGGGTTTATAACTCCCTATGCAAGTTTAGTTTGTTATTAGGCAAATAGTACCAATGTTGGGATTTGCTGGAAAAGACTTAGCACTTAGCGGTTTATCGAGGGGGTCCCATACACCCCAACTGTGTTAGGAACGCATAATCAAGGAACATAATACCGGCTTATACGGATCCTAACGGCATGAGTGGAACAAATCACCAAGCAAAAGGCTTAGCCTTCCACCCTTGCCAATATATAGATGATTTCATTTTAAGCATTTATATAGTGTGATATAACCCAACCAAACTTCATCATGAAGCAAGCATCTTCGATCTTCACCTGCAACTAGCAACGCTATAAGAAGGGCTGAGCGAAGCGTACTTAGCCAAGCAACGGTTTGCATAGGTAGGGTGGTTAAACATGGCAATTGGTTACAAGTAGGAGGCTGACAAGAAGAACATGGGCATCGAGGCAAAACTATAGATCGAGACTACTAGCAATAGGCAAAGATAGTAATGTTATCGGGGTTCGGTCATCTTGCCTGAAGAGAAGTCGTTCGAATCGTAAGAAGGGTCCTCGTGCTCAACCTCGTTGGAAACCTCGTGCTCAACTTCGTACCCGGTCTCAGCTTCCGGCTCTAAACAAAACAATCACACCAAGCACCAATCAACAAGATGCAATGCGCACTCGAAAAACATGAATGCATGATGGATGCACTAAGGATGCACATGTCTACATGATATGAATGAATGCCACACACTCACACAACAAAACGACGAAAACCGAAAGACAAAGAACCCGAAAAGGAAATAGATGTAGCCGGAGATATATTATATACCCAAAAGGGAAAGTATTACATCCGGGGCATTACAAACTCTCCTCTACTACAAAAAGATCTCGTCCCGAGATCTAGGACTGGAAAAAGGAAGGGTACTCGGAACGAAGATGATCTTCTCGTTCCCAGGTAGCTTCTCGGTCTGTGTGATGTGACCACTTGACTTTCAGAAACTTGATGGACTTGTTGCGAGTCTTGCGTTCGGTTTCTTCGAGAATTGCAACTGGATGCTCTCGGTAGGAAAGGTCTTGTTGAAGATCAAACTCCTCAAACGGAATCATGCGCTCAGGTGCCTTGAAGCATTTGCGAAGTTGAGACACATGGAAGACATCATGAACATTTGCAAAGTTGGAAGGGAGCTCGAGCTGATAGGCTAGATCGCCTCTTTTGCCAAGAATCTTGAAAGGCCCGACATATCTAGGAGCAAGCTTTCCTTTGATACCGAATCTTTGGGTTCCTTTCATCGGAGAAACTCGGAGATAGACATGATCACCGATGTCAAAAACCAAATCACGATGCTTTCCGTCATAGTAGCTCTTCTGACGCGACTGAGCGGCCTTGAGATTCTCACGTATGACTTTGCACATTTCTTCGGCTTCAGAGATCAAGTCATTGCCAAGAAGTTGGCGTTCACCTGTTTCAGACCAGTTGAGAGGGGTACGGCACTTTCTGCCATAGAGAATTTCAAACGGTGCTTTGCCTGCACTTGCTTGAAAGCTGTTGTTGTAAGAGAACTCGGCAAATGGAAGGCAGTCTTCCCATTTCATGCCGAAGGAGATGACACAGGCTCTGAGCATATCTTCTAGGATCTGATTCACACGCTCGACTTGACCACTAGTCTGAGGGTGAAAAGCAGTGCTGAACCTGATCTTCGTGCCCATGGCGGACTGAAAGGAGTCCCAGAACCTTGATGTGAACAAGCTGCCACGGTCTGAGGATATCACTTGAGGAATGCCATGTAGGGACACAATTCTGGAAGTGTACATCTCTGCAAGTTGAGCTGCATTGATTGATTCTTTGACTGGAAGAAAGTGAGCGACTTTGGTAAGCTTGTCAATCACCACAAAGATAGCATCATTGCCTCGCTTGGATTTAGGAAAGCCAGTGACGAAGTCCATCTCAATGTGGTCGAACTTCCACTCAGGAATAGGAAGAGGTTGGAGAAGACTGGCTGGATGTTGATGTTCTGCTTTCACTCTTCTGCATACATCACATTCGTTCACGAATTGGGCAATTTCCCTTTTCATGCGTGTCCACCAGTAAGATTGCTTGAGGTCTTGATACATCTTGGAACTGCCAGGATGAATGGAAAGGAGAGAGTCATGAGCTTCTTCCATTATGAGCTTCCTGAGATCACCTTTGGGAACAATGAGTCTGTCCTCGAAGAACAAGGTATCTCTCTCATCTACACGGAAGCACTTGTATTTTGGAGTGCCCTTTGCAATCCCATGTTTCACTTTCTTCACCATGGTATCACTGAGCTGGGCCTCACGGACTTGATCTTCCAAGGTAGGAGCAATTTGGAGATTTGCAAGAAAACCCTGCGGAACAACTTGAAGGTTGAGCTTCTTGAAAGCTTCACAAAGCTCAGGCTGGTGTGGCTTGATAAGAAGGCTGTTGCAATATGCCTTTCTGCTCAAAGCATCTGCAATCACATTCGCCTTGCCTGGAGTGTATTCAATGCTGGGGTTGTACTCTTGGATCATCTCGACCCAACGAGTCTGGCGGAGGTTCAGATGCGGCTGTGTGAAGATGTACTTCAAGCTCTTGTGATCAGTGAAGATGTCGACCTTTCTGCCCAACAACAGATATCTCCACGTAATCAGAGCATGTACCACAGCTGCTAGCTCGAGATCATGTGTGGGATAGTTCTTCTCACTGGGCTTGAGCTGCCGAGAAGTATATGCCACAATTTTCTTATCTTGCATAAGCACACCACCAAGGCCTTGAAGAGAAGCGTCACAGAACACTTCATAGGGCTTGGTTTCATCCGGAGGAGTCAGAACTGGAGCTGAGACAAGCTTCTCTTTGAGGGTTTTGAATGCAACTTCACACTCGGGAGACCAAAAGTATTTGACATTCTTCTGAAGCAGGTTGGAAAGAGGCTTGGCAATCTTGGAGAAGTTCTCCACAAACCTTCTGCAATAGCTGGCAAGACCCAGAAAACTGCGGAGCTGCTTGACGTTCTGAGGAGCTTCCCAGTTGACAATTGCTTCAACTTTCTCGGGACTAACCGCAATACCGTCAGCTGAGATAATGTGGCCCAGGTACAAAACCTTGTCGAGCCAAAACTCGCACTTTGAGAACTTGGCATAGAATTTATGCTCTCGGAGTCGATCAAGAACCAGACGCAAGTGCTTTTCGTGATCTTCTTCATTCTTGGAAAACACCAGAATATCATCCAGATACACAAGCACGAATTCGCCAGTATAGGGGTTGAAGATGTAATGCATCATTCTTGAAAAGGTAGGAGGAGCATTGGCGAGACCGAAGGACATGACGTATACTCATATGAACCGTAGCTCGTTCTGAAGGCCGTCTTGGGAATGTCTTCCTCGCGAATGCGAATTTGATGATAGCCCATTCGGAGGTCAAGCTTAGAGAACACTTTAGCTCCTTTGAGCTGCTCAAAGAGTTCGTTGATGTTGGGGAGCGGATACTTGTTCTTAATCGTCTTCTTGTTCAGTGGCCGGTAGTCAACACAGAGACGCTCCGTGCCATCTTTCTTCTTGACAAATAAGACACCACAGCCCCACGGAGATGTACTCGGTCTGATGAGACCCATACTCTCCTGCTTATCAAGCTGCTTCTTCAATTCCTTCAATTCATCCGGAGAGAGCTTGTAAGGACGCCGGCAAGCAGGTTCGGTGCCCGGCTCGAGTTCAATGACAAACTCCACCTGACGGTGTGGAGGCATGCCTGGAAGATCTTCTGGAAAGACGTCTTGATATTCGTTCACCACTGGAATTTGTTCTATGGCATTAATTTCGCCCTTATCATTAAGAGAGAAAAGCCAAATAGTATTATCCCTGGAGGCGAAGATAATCACATCTTCATCAGAATGAGTCAACTTGACTTCCTTCTGTGCACAATCAATGTGAGCATCATGCTGAGAAAGCCAATCCATTCCGAGAATGAGGTCGATGTCAGAATTACCAAGAACCACCGGAGAAGTCAAAAATCGATAATCACCCATGCGAATAGAAACATCCGGAGCATATAATCTAGAAGTCATGCATCTTCCCGGAGAAATCACTTGCAACTCCCTTGGCAAGGGCATGGTGCCCACATTATACTTGGATGCAAATGGGAATGACATGAAAGAATGTGAAGCACCCGAATCAAATAACACTTTAGCTGGAAAAGAGTTCACTGGAAGGTTACCCAGAATGACATCAGAAGAAGCCTCCGCTTGTGCTGCATTCATCAGATTGACTCTTGCTGCCTTTGGATCATGGCTGACAATAGCGGTACCGACAGGAGGAGGAGGAGGAAGACGCTTCGGATTCGGACATCTGTTGGCATAGTGACCTTTCTGAGTGCATTTGTTGCAAGTCACTTCTGAGAGAGGACAGAATTGAGAGCCACTGGACTTGGAGCCTTGAGACTGAAACTGCTTCTTCGACTGGTTGCTTGGGTTGGGTGGGTGAGAGAAACCACGACCACTAGAGTTCCTGTTGTTGGAGTTGTTGAAGTTGCTGGAGTTGTTGTATGGAGCTCGAATCACTGGAGGAGGAGGAAGCCAGAATTTCTGTTGTTTCGCAGCCAACTGAGACGATGAGGAAGAGTGAACAGCATCTCGAATTCTCTTCTTAGAAGCCTCCATCTTAAGCTGAGCTGCTTCTTGTTTCAAAGCCATGTTATAGAACTTATCGAATTCGTCTGGCTCGAACAAAGTGAGAGCAAGCTGAAGTTCATCTTTTAGACCTCCACGGAACTGATAGATTTTACTCTTTGCATCAGGAATGTCTTGCTTTGCATAGCGAGCGAGGTTTTGGAACTTGACATTATACTGATAGACTGACATGGAGCCCTGCTTGAGGTTGCGGAATTGCTCACGCATACCCTCGATGACACTTGTAGGAATGTGATGCGAGCGGAAATCCTTGCAGAAATTCTCCCAAGAGATCACTTGACCCGGCCTTGAGTCTTTGTACTGCTGCCACCAGTCAGCTGCTTGATCTTTCAGTTGGAAGGCTGCAAACTTCACATAGTCATCTTCTTTCACGTTACTGCACTCAAAATGCTTCTTTAAGTCGGTCAGCCAATCCTCAGCATCAAGAGGGTCGACACAGTAATTGAAAGCTTTAGGATTGTTGGCCAAGAACTGGTTGAGGGTAGCATGGTGCTGCTGGAAGAAGTTGCCTTGGTTCATTGGAACGCCCTGATTAGCTTGATTAGCTTGCATAGCTTGCATTTGCTGCATCATCTGCATCATCAACTGAGTGTTCTGAGCAGTAGTCTGCATAATTGCTCTCCAAGCCTCAGGCGGAGGAGGAGGGGAAGGAGGACGTTCTGGAACCTCTTCACCCTCTGGGTTGGCATTCGGAACCCTTTTCGGAGCCATCCTGTAAGAGATGACCACGAATCAGCAATTGATTGACAAAAGGAATAAGCTGAATCAATGGAATGAATTGCAACAAGTCTTCACAATAATCATTCGAACAATAAGAACGAATGAAACATCCGAACAAGAGGAACGAATGAATTTCTCAGTTAATTGATAACATCAGTCTTCACGAGAAGCCACATAGGGATCAAAAGGATAAAATAAGAAAAACAACAAGGTACGGAAAGGAACAAACACAAGAGAGGAGTTTCGTTCTAACATCTTTGTGCTGAAAGCATATGAACGCGTTACGAAAAGGTTTTGCAATCCCCGGATCAGCATAGCCAAGGACCCTTTAAGATGCAACTCCTGATAGTAACATCGGTCATATAACCTCTTCACTCAATGTCGAACCCCGAACTCACTAACCTGCATTCGTTGGAAGAATGCCTACGATCTACTGGATAAAACCCACCTATAGTTTTCCGACAGATTCCAGTTATGCAATCAGGTGTTGGGGATACACGGGAAGCACCGCGCAATCAACTCTAACCTACATCCAGGTGTATCCATCCTTCAACACATAACCAGTCTTTCTCGGAAACTGTGTACCTCGGACCTTCGAAAAGCATCCACTATAACAAGCTATGGCAATACTCCCGAACTACCTCCCCAGTACTGGGTGATGTCGGGGTTATCTTGCCACTGGCCGTATAGGGGAGATTTTCGATGTCGGCCGTCTTAAGTATTTAGTACTGCCGCGATAAGCTTGTTACAATGATACCCCGAAGCTCAACTCCTCGGTAACAGGAGGCATCGGGAACAATATCCTTGTCACAAGAACATCGAAACAATCCCAGAATACTCGCGGGATTCCTAAAAAAAATTTTGTGCAAATTTTGAAGATAGGAGAGACAAGAGTAGACGTGAGGAGTCCTCACCAGAGAGAAAGGGGATGAGAAGCAAAGAAATCCTACTCTCCGATATAATATAGGACTCAAAAAGTTTTCAGTGTGTGCCTAGACTCAACCGTCAACGGTTCGATCAAACAGTGGGGGCTCCTAGGTCGGAGAAGGCTCTGAATACCAACTTGTAATGCCCAGGATGGAGTTATACCTCCTACGTGTCGAGGCACGACTTAAAGGCATAATTCCATCCTAGAATGATCTCAAGTTTGGTAATCTTTGCACAACTCATGTAAAAGAGGGGATAGTAAACTGAAAATAGTTGGCTTACACTCGCCACGTCACAGAATTACAGTACAAGTCTCAAACATCATACATTAAGAGCACTACAACCCTCTAAGGGCAAAAGCCAAATGTCAAAGTACCAAACTCAGATAAATAAAACCGCAGGCGGATCGAATCCTAGTAAGAGACTCCACTACTGATCGTCCGGGTAGCGCACGTAGTACCGACTACGCTCCTCGTCGTACTCCCAATCCAGCTCGGTGCCATCACCTGGATAGCTCACAGCTGGACCTGCATCTGGTGTGTGAAGTAACTGTGAGCCACAGAGGACTCAGCAATCCCGTCTCCGGGTAACAATACTATCAAAGCCTTTAGGTGGGGGAAAGGCTGAAGAAAAGAACAAGTCTGCAGCAGCAACTAGCATCTAGCTTACGCAAGTGAGAGCGAGAAGAGAAGGCATCGGCGAGAAGTGATCACTAAGTGATCCTAGCTACAAGATCACAAACATAACCCCTCCGTGTTCAACTCCCGAATCCCTATTCGGAAATTGACAGTCACGGAACACACGCTGGTAGTGTATTAGTATCATTGTGTCAAGTTATCTACAACCGGAATTAACAAGCTCCCATCTGCCACATAACCGCGGGCACGGCTTTCGAAAGTTCAAACCCTGCAGGGGTGTTCCAACTTGACCCATTACAAGCCCACGATCCGCGGAGTCGCAACTCCAAAGTGGGAAGACCCGAGTATCCTCGGAATCCCGTGCTCAAGATATACCGAGCTAAGGTAAGGCTAATCCAGCAAATCCTCCCGGCGTGCCGACACCCTGATAGTAGCCGCGCGTATCTCGTCTCAGGCCACGACCGGATGGGTGATCCCACAGGTTTTTACCAGACCTTGAGTTCCCTCGAGGTGGCCCCGCGTAACCCCCAGTTTGGACCAACACTCATGTGGAGCACTGGCCCGGGTTGTTGAATTAAATAAAAGGGTTTATAACTCCCTATGCAAGTTTAGTTTGTTATTAGGCAAATAGTACCAATGTTGGGATTTGCTGGAAAAGACTTAGCACTTAGCGGTTTATCGAGGGGGTCCCATACACCCCAACTGTGTTAGGAACGCATAATCAAGGAACATAATACCGGCTTATACGGATCCTAACGGCATGAGTGGAACAAATCACCAAGCAAAAGGCTTAGCCTTCCACCCTTGCCAATATATAGATGATTTCATTTTAAGCATTTATATAGTGTGATATAACCCAACCAAACTTCATCATGAAGCAAGCATCTTCGATCTTCACCTGCAACTAGCAACGCTATAAGAAGGGCTGAGCGAAGCGTACTTAGCCAAGCAACGGTTTGCATAGGTAGGGTGGTTAAACATGGCAATTGGTTACAAGTAGGAGGCTGACAAGAAGAACATGGGCATCGAGGCAAAACTATAGATCGAGACTACTAGCAATAGGCAAAGATAGTAATGTTATCGGGGTTCGGTCATCTTGCCTGAAGAGAAGTCGTTCGGATCGTAAGAAGGGTCCTCGTGCTCAACCTCGTTGGAAACCTCGTGCTCAACTTCGTACCCGGTCTCAGCTTCCGGCTCTAAACAAAACAATCACACCAAGCACCAATCAACAAGATGCAATGCGCACTCGAAAAACATGAATGCATGATGGATGCACTAAGGATGCACATGTCTACATGATATGAATGAATGCCACACACTCACACAACAAAACGACGAAAACCCGAAAGACAAAGAACCCGAAAAGGAAATAGATGAAGCCGGAGATATATTATATACCCAAAAGGGAAAGTATTACATCCGGGGCATTACATCGCCCTTCGTCGAAACCGCGCCAAGATGTCGTCTCCTGCCTCCGTCAAGTCTCTGTCGCCGTCCCCTTCTACTTCTTCATCACACACGAGGAGGACAACCCCAGTGCCAAGTCCCGCTCGCCCAGCCCGTTGACTCCGTCGCCCCGCGCCTGGGCCACGAGGGCACCGAAGCCCAGCAACATCTTCCCGTCGCCAGTTCCGGCACAACCACTTCTCCAAATCCGGCCTCTGGCCCAATGTGAGCAGCCTTTCCTACCAATTTAGGCCCGTGTTTTTGTCATGTTCCTGCGAATTTATCTATTATCCAGAGAATTGTTGTTTCACAGAAAAGTTCCTCTACATCATGCATTTAATAACTCCACAACCTGGCATTATATGTAAAAACTTTATAAAAGAAAATTTCTTAGAATTCTATGTAGAATCATAATAACCAACTTTCATGCATGTTTAAAAATGTTTAAATTGATGTTTGCATTTATTTTGCATAATGACATGCTAAAATGATTTAATTCATAACTAAATAACCGTAGCTCCAAATTTAATAAACTTTATATGTAAATGGGGTGGAAAAATTTGTATATTAACTTGGTGCACTTTTTCTTGCTATTTAACAAAATTAAAATTGTGTTTAGGGCACAACATTACCAAATTCGTAATATGCATATGGGATTTTCCGGAATTGTTGTTTGTTGTTTCCGGTCTCATTTAAATTGCTTAGATAGTGTAGCTTATTTGTGCTTCACCTCTTGCCATGTTAACCAACATTTAATCTTGTTTTGTTCATAAACGAGGGTGAACTAAATAATTGGATGTCGTGTTTCGTCAACATGCAACTCGTTGCATATTGAGCTCCACTTAACTTGTAGTATTGTTTGTTGCACTTTGTTATGCTGTGCATATTTAAACCTGGACATGCATGATACTTGGTTGTGCATCATGCCATGTTTATGCTTGTGTGTTTATCATGTTGTTTGCTTCTTTACGGTTGTGCTTCTTCTCGTTAGTTCCGATTTTGTTGTGTTCGTGAGGATTTGTTCGACTACGCTTGGTTTGTCTTCGTGGCTTCGTCTACTTCATGGACTCGTTCTTCTTCCTTGCAGGATCTCAGGCAAGATGCCCGTCACCTTGGATCTCATAACTATCATTGCTATGCTAGTTGTCTCGATGCTATCGCTATATGTCCCGCTACCTATCTATTTGTTGTCAGCCCCTCCCTGTTGCCATGAAACATCACCTAACCTTTGACACCATCCCATCAAACCGGTGTTTGGCTATGTTACCGCTTGCTCAAATCCTCTTATAGTGTTGTTAGTTGCAGGTGAGCATGAAGATTGCTCCAAGGCGGAACTTGGTTTTTTGGAATATCACAATATCTATTACTATAATTAATGCACCTATATACTTGGCAATGGGTGGAAGGCTTGGCCTTTTGCTCGGTGTTTTGTTCCAGTCATACCGCCTTAAGAACCGATAAACCGATGTTATGTTCCTTGATTTTGCGTTCCTAACACGGTTGGGTATATGGGGACCCCTTGACAGTTCGCTTTGAATATAACTCCTCCAGCAAGGCCCAACATTGGTTTCAATATGCTAACATAATAAAACTATGAATTAATTAATTAATTTTGCATAGGGGGTCACATCCTCGGGGATCTTTTCAACATAATACAGGGGGGCCAGTGTTGTTGGTGCTGGTCCAAACTGGGCGATGTCCGGCGCCCCTGGGCAACCATGGTCTCAGCCAACCCGACGTCTTGCCCATCCGGTGTGTCCTGAGAACGAGATACGTGTGACTCTTATCGGGATTGTCGACACATTGGGCGGTCTTGCTGGACTTGTTTTACCATTGTCAAAATATCTTGTGGACCGGGATTCCGAGTCGACTCGGGTTGTCCCTAAGATAAGAGGTTTTACCTATGCTGATCGTGAGAGCTTGTGATGGGCTAAGTTGGGACACCCCTGCAGGGTTATGATCTTTCGAAAGATGTGCCCACGGTTATGTGGCAGATTAGAATTTGTTAATGTCCGGTTGTAGAAAACTTGACAGAGGATCCGAAATAAAATACACCAACTACCTGAGTAACCGTGACCATCTCTTTTCTTGCTGAGAAGAGAACACAGTGGGGTTCTGTTTGACTCCTAGGTAGTTCAGGATCACTTAGCGATCATTACTAGTTTGCGACCGTTGGCGTAGATGCTCATCTTATTCTTGTACTCATAAGTTAGCCACCATACAAATTCTTAGCCGCTGCTGCAACCTCACCACTTAACCTCTCCATACGCATTAAGCTTTGCTTGTCTTGATACCCATGGTTATAGGATTGCTGAGTCCTCGTGGCTCAAAGATACTACAACGCCAGTTGCAGGTACATGTTTCCGATGACTTGACATGAGAGTGATGTTTAATTGTGTTCGAGTTCTTCCTCCTTCTTCCTCGTCAGTCTTGGGGTAGGTTCCTGGCCGGCAGCCTGGGATAGCAGGATGGATGTCGTTCCGCTTTTCATGTTTTCATCCGTAGTCGGATGTCTTGTGTATAATGTGTTGTGTTCATGTGACTATTGTATGACTTGTATGTATCCCCATCTATGTATGTAATTGTAAGATGTAATGATATCCATCTTGCTAAGCGCTCGGAATGCGGTTGTGCCCCAATCATGAGTTTATCACGTGATCGGGATAGAATCGCATCTTGGGCGTGACAAGTTGGTATCAGAGCCTCGACCGGCCATAGGAGCCCCCTTGATTGATCATAGCTTGGCCGTTGTCGAGTCTAGAAGAAAACTTTTTTGGAGTATCGGAGAGTATGATTTCTTTTTACTCCTCATCCCCTTCGTCGCACTGGTGAGGAATCTTGACGTAGGTGTTTTGAATTACTCCTCTTCCCCTTCAATTTTTTTGGGATCACGCAGCTAGTTTTTGTTTGTTGCGATGTAAGCTCTTTTCATTCGGTGGAATTCTCATCAAGATGATTCGATCCTCTTCGCCTTTTGTGAGATCAATCCTCAGTTCTTTCTCAACGATGTTGTTTCCCCTTCTACAGTGTCTTTCTTTTTCCCACCCACCCACCCTTTTTCTTCTCGGAGTTGGAATTCTTAATCGAGTATCCATACTACTCGTGCGAATGCTATGCTTTCTTTCCTCAATTGTTTGAACTGGTGAATTCTCATCTAGTTAGTCATCCTTCATCTCTTTTCTTCTCCGATGAATTCTCCTCTCGTTCGACATTCTTCATCGCTTTTCTTTTCTCATGGTTCAAATCAATTTGTATTCGGTGTTCATCATATTCTTTCCTCAGCTCAAATGATTCCAATTCCTCACTCGCCTCTTGCCATTTAATTGTTCCGGAGTTCTGAAGACATCTCAGAAGATTCATGTTCACATTCAATTAATTCGAGGTTGTCACCTCATTCGAATCTTTCAATCATTCTGGTGCATCATTTCTCATTGGAATAATCCTTTCCAACGGTGTTTCTCTTCAGTGGGCCCTAACCCATAGGTCTTTTCCCAGGATCTTACCTGACTCTTCTAATTCTTCCGGGGTATTCTCAAATTTTTTTTAAAGTGTGATGTAAGTATGTATTCCATCAGTCACATGCCTTCCGAAGATCGTTTTCAAATTATTTTCTTCATTGGTTCAACTTATCCTCTTTTCATTTTTCCGGGGTATCTCAACAATTTTGGTGGTGTTTCCTGTCGTTATTTGAAGACCGAAGAATAGTTTTCCTCTAAATCATTGTCCGTTCTCTTGAAGATTCATGGCTCTAGCTCCATGTTATCTTCTCGAATTATTCTGTTGTCATAAATTCTTTTCTTTAACCATATGGAGTATTTTATGATTTTTTTCCCATTGTGATCCTCCGAAGGCCATCATTTTAGAAGATTTCTTCGTTCTCAGTTTTTAACTTCGTCCTCCGACTATTCTTAATTGATGCCTCTTCGTTCGTCTCCTTATTCTTCTGGTGCTTCGTTCAAGTGGTCTTTAATCAGTTTGCTATCTCTTAGTTTTCTTGTCTCTAAATTCCTTCAAGTACCTTCGTTCATTTTTAATTCTTTCTGGTGATTCTTTCTCTTTTCATTGCTCGATATCAATTCTTACGGTGGTTCTTTCAAGATATGTTTTCCTTGGTTATCATATCAATTCATTAATTCTTTCAATTCTACTGGTGTTTCATGAAGACTTTCTCGAGTTTTGCGATATATCTCCACTTAATCATTTTCAACGCGAATAAGTAGTATGCAAATCCATTGCTTCTCATTGATTTATTGATGAAGGATAAGCATAACATAATTCTTATTATTCAAGTTGATTAATCCCTTTCTTCAGAGTTTGTTCATGATGAATAAATGCTCCTTCCAAGTCCTTTCATCTTTTCTTTCCCGGAGTTCAAGTTTTTCTCGGCTATCTCGTCGGAACCTCCATCTAAATCATCGCAAGGCTTTAACCTTATTCTTTTCATCCTTCATTTCCATCTCATCATCCTTTCGTGTTACCGGAGTACTTCATGGTGGTTCTTCATGATATAATTCATTCCTCAAGTGTCCATCAAAATTCTTGTGGGGCAGCTCAAGTATTCTTCTTCTCGCGTCTCAAGATGCAAATAATTCTCCGTATTCTTTTGAAGTGGAGTTTTGCATTTGTTCGTTATTCTCAACTAGTCAAGCATTTGGTTGTGGCATAATATCACCTCAAGTTTTGGGATGGTTTCCATAAGTCCACAACAAGCTTATTCTTTTGTTGTTGATTTTCTCAACAACTCCATCCAATCCTTCCTTCTAAGGATGCTTTCAAATTCATTCATGCTGGAAATTATTGTTCTCTTATCAGTTCCTTTCATTCCACTCTTCCAGAGGCATTAAGTTGTTCCTCTCATCAAGTATTATTCCATCTTCTCAACTTCTTATTCTATTACATTCATATTCAACCGGAGTTCTATCTAAATTGTCTTGTTCTTATTCCTTGTTTATCCCGCTTAACCGGAGTGGTTTCAATGCCTCTCTTGTCACTTAAGCTCTTGATTCTCGTCTTATGCCTTGTTACTCGTTTTACCGAAGCTTCTCAATCTCGTTCATCTCCATTGTATTCTTTCTTTCAAGTTTCTTTCAACCTCCCAAGGTTCTTTGGTTTCATCCTCTTCCTTTTTCCCTTCTGTCTCGTTCCTAAGATCTCGGGACGAGATCTCTTGTTAGTAGGGGAGTGTTGTGACACCCCGAGACCGATGTGCCAGGTGTCTTCCTCCTATTCGTGCCATTGCCATGTCATTTTCTTGCATGTTGCATTTTTCCATGTCATGATGTGTATTTCATCTGCATGCTTTTCAAAACTTGCATCAGTTCGTTGTTGCCCGTCTCCCAGTTCTCTCCATTGTTCGTTCTAAGCCCAGACACACTCGCACGTGCCCACGGCACCTCCGAAATATTATTTTATAAGTGGGCAAAAAATGTTCTTGGAATGGGTTGGAACTTGGCGTGTGGTCATATTATAGTGTAGGTAGACCGCCTGTCAAATTTCGTCGCATTCGGAGTTTGTTTGATAGCCCAACCATTATTTATAGCGGCACTATAGCCGGTTTAAATGTCAGACGTTTCAGTGCTCTAAAACCTATTGTCGGGCTGTCATCTTCCTCTCTTCTTAGCCCACTCACATTCTACACAGCCCATATCCCCCCTCACACGCGTCTGAAAACTGCCACGAACCCGAATCGATCTGTTGTTACCAATGGGTCCGGATCATCCCCAAACATCCCTAAAACATCTTCGTTTTATTTATTGGACTCCCTAACCTACTTACCCCGGACCGTTCAATTACGATCGGAGGGTCCAAATCGCCCCTACCCAAACCCACTCGCTATATATAATAGTCTAACCCTAGATCCTAGGAGGGTTGTCCCATCCATCTCTTTTCCGCCGCCACCACCATCTCCCTCGGGATCTCTTCCCGGTCCAAATCCTCCACGACCAATTCCCTTGCTTTGCGCACCTGCCCAACTAGCAAACCCCCACCTTTCCTTCTCACATCGACCCTGTGCTCGATCTCGAATAGATCAAGGCGCTGCCTTTCGCTCCCGCAACCCCCTCGATCCCCTCCACTCGAGCCACCTCTCCCGTCCATCCCCATCGAAGAAGAAGCTCCCGTGTCCGAGCACCACCTAGAGCTCAACCTTGCGTGGGCCTCGAACTTCCTTGTCGTCCCTAGCAGGAACGCTCGTCCTCGTCTCCTCTCGACCCCAAGCCAAGTCCTCTGCATCGCGAGCTCCTCTGCCTCCTATAACCTCCCGAGCCTCGCCGGACAGCGCTCCCATCGGCGACCAGCACGTCGTCGAGCCCATCTGGATGCCGCCGCTGCTGTCGTTCCCCTGCCATGGCACCCAAGTGCCTCAAGTTCATCACCGTGTTGCTCCGGTGAGCCTGCCCACCGGCGACCTCGACCTCCGGGCCACCCCGACGCCCCCGCTGCCTCGCTCCACAACCGACCGCCTCGTCGGCCAGGTCACAACACACACTTCCCCTTACTATGGTTACCTTCTCCTCCTTTCACATATCTCTTTCTCTCGCAGAGAACCGCCATGACCGCCCGCGGAAGCTCCGTCGTCGCCGGGATCAAGTTCCTCCGGCCTCGGCCCTTGATCTGACCTCTTCAGCCGCCAGCAAACCGTCGTTGCCTCTGCTTCACGGAACCATGCCGTGCTGCCCTGGTCACCTGTGACCTCTGGCTGCCTCTGCTTCGTCCTTGCCTCACGTCGTGCCTCTGTTTCGTGCGTCTGGCCACCGCCTTGGAGACCCACGTCTCCATCGTTCCGGCGTCGCCCTTCGTCGAAACCGCGCCAAGATGCCGTCTCCTGCCTCCATCAAGTCGCTGCCACCGTCCCCTTTTGCTTCTTCATCACATGCGAGGAGGACAACCCCAGCGCCAAGTCCCGCTCGCCGAGCCCGTTGACTCCGTCGCCCCGCGCCTGGGTCACATGGGCACCGAGGCCCAGCAACATCTTCCCGTCACCAGTTCCGACACAACCACTTCTCCATATCCGGCCTCTGGCTCAATGTGAGTAGCCCAGCCTGCCAATTTCGGCCCCTGTTGTTTTTTCCTATTCATGCGAATTTATCTATTATCCAGGGAATTGATGTTTTACAGAAAAGTCCCTCTACATCATGCATTTATTAACTCCACACCGGGCATTATATGTAAAAACTTTATATAAGAAATTTGCTTAGACTTTTGTTTAGAATCATAATAACCAACTTTCATGCATGTTTAAAAATGTTTAAAATGATGTTTTCATTTATTTTGCATAATGACATGCTAAAATGATTTAATTCATAACTAAATAACAGTAGCTCCAAATTTAATATACTTTATATGGGGGTGCATAGATTAACTTGCTACACTTTATCTTGCTGTTTAACAACATTAAAATTGTGTTTAGGGCAGAACGGTACCAAATTCATAATATGCATATGGGATTTTCCGGAATTGTTGTTTATTGTTTATGGTCCCATTTAAATTGCTTACATAGTGTAGTTTATTTGTGCTTCACCTCGTGCCATGTTAACCAAAATTTAATCTTGTTTTGTTCATAAATGTGAGTGACCTAAATAATTGGATGTGGTGTTTCGTCAATATGCAACTCGTTGCATATTGAGCTCCACTTAACTTGTAGTATTGTTTGTTGCACTTTGTCATGATGTGCATATTTAAATCGGACATGCATCATAATTGGTTGTGAATCATGCCATGTTTATGCTTGTGTGTTCACCATGTTGTTTGCTTCTTTCCGGTTGTCCTTCCTCTCGTTACTTCCGGTTTCGTTGCGATCATGAGGATTCGTTCGACTACGCTTGGTTCGTCTTCGTGGCTTCGTCTACTTCATGGACTTGTTCTTCTTCCTAGCAGGATCTCAGGCAAGATGACCGTCACCTTGGATCTCATTACTATCATTGCTATGCTAGTTGTCTTGATGCTATCGCTATAGGTCGCGCTACCTATCTATTTGTTGCCAGCCCCTCCTTGTTGCCATGAAACCGTTGTTTGGCTATGTTACCGCTTGCTCAACCCCTCTTATAGCATTGTTAGTTGGAGGTTAAGATGAAGATTGCTCCATGTCGGAACTTGGTTTTTTGGAATATCACAATATCTATTACTATAATTAATGCACCTATATACTTGGCAATGGGTGGAAGGCTTAGTCTTTTGCTTGTTGTTTTGTACCACTCATGCCGCCTTAAGAACGATAAACCGATGTTATGTTCCTTGATTTTGTGTTCCTAACCCGGTTGGGTATATGGGGACCCCTTGACAGTTTGCTTTGAATAAAACTCCTCCAGCAAGGCCCAACATTGGTTTTAATTTGCCAACATAATAAATACTCCCTCCGTCCCAAAATTCTTGTCTTAGATTTGTCAAGATACGGACGTATCTAATACTAAAATGTGACTTGATACATCCGTATTTAGACAAATCTAAGACAAGAATTTTGGGACGGAGGGAGTATATTAATTAATTAATTAATTTTGCATAGGGGGTCGCGTCCCCGGGGATCTTTTCAACATAATATAGGGGGTCCAGTGCTGTTGGTGTTGTTCCAAACTGGGCGATGTCCGGCGCCCCCTGGGCAACCATGGTCTCAGCCAACCCGACGTATTGCCTATCCGGTGTGTCCTGAGAACGAGATACGTGCGAATCCTATCGGGATTTTTGACACATTGGGCGGTCTTGCTGGACTTGTTTTACCATTGTTGAAATGTCTTGTGCACCGGGATTCTGAGTCTGATCGGGTTGTCCCTAAGATAAGAGGTTTTACCTCTACTAATCGTGAGAGCTTGTGATGGGCTAAGTTGGGACACCCCTGCAGGGTTATGATCTTTCGAAAGCCGTGCCCGCGGTTATGTGGCAGATTGGAATTTGTTAATGTTTGGTTGTAGAAAACTTGACAGATGATCCGAAATAAAATACACCAACTGGGCGAATAACCATGGCTGTCTCTTTTCTTGCTAAGAAGAGAACACGATGGTGTTATGTTTGACTCGTAGGTAGTTCAGGATCACTTAGCGATCATTACTAGTTTGTGACCGTTTGTGTAGATGCTCATCTTATTCTTGTACTCGTAAGTTAGCCACCATGAAAATGCTTAGCCACTGCTACAACCTCACCACTTAACCTCTCCGTACCCATTAAGCTTTGCTAGTCTTGATACCCATGGTTATGGAATTGTTGAGTCCTCGTGGCTCAAAGATACTACAACACTAGTTGCAGGTACATGTTTCCAATGACATGACATGATAGTGATGTTTACTTGTGTCCGAGATCTTCCTCCTTCTTCCTCGTCGGTCTTGGAATAGGTTCCTGGTCGGCAGCCTGGGATAGCAGGATGGATGTCATTCTGCTTTTCATGTTTTCAACGAGTGAAGTCTGAAACAGACCCTGAGGTTGTATGCGTTGACGCAGATGAACCCTCACCTTTAAATCCTTGAAGTCGATACCCTGAATTTTCTGATCCTGGTCTATCCTAACCCTAGACATGTTTGGCACACCGGGAAAAGCACAATCCTGACCGGGAACTCTGTTCTTTCATTGCTGCGCGGGTCAACACATCGCTAGTCATCTTCTTCCTCGCTCCAATCTCTCTTCCCCTGTTCCTTTTCCTCTCAGATCGATCAATGGCAATAGGGTAGATGCTCCTGGGGAAGGTAGTGGCGAGTTAACAAGCTGCACATTGGCGAAGCAGAGGCAGTAGGAACCCGAAAGAGATGAGCCACGCCTCGTGGCAAACGTCATGGACCTGGCCACTTGCAAGCGTGCATAGCTGTCCGCCGGAGCATCCACGCTGCCCTCCATCTACTTCCTATACCTCCTTGAACATGGCACTCGCGACGGGCTGGGTCGCCATAGTGTAGCACGCACACGCGCTCTGGCACTCCCGTGAGCGGACGCTCTCATCCCGCCCGCCGTTCTCCGTGCTCGCTTGAGCAGGTCGCCATGGCCACCTCCCACTGCAGCTTTGCGGATGTTTGCACAGGCGGCGAGGGCGACCACGGGCATACGAATTTTTCAGTATCCGCGACAACATCGACGAGCACCGATTGAGGGCTCTTTCTTTTCCCGAGGTGTCGTGTGTGTGCAGCGGCACTGCAGTAGCGTAGCGCTGGTGGATGGCGAAATTACGGTCGTGGTGCTGCAATTGTGCGCATGCGCGCACCGTGGCGGCGCTAGCGCGCTCTCTAGAACTCGCCTTGGCATCGACTACAGGGAGAGGACACGAAAAGTAGGTCACTGGGCGCATCGGCATGGCCCGGCATATAACGGAGGAAGAGAGGGAAGGCCGTGGTTTTGCAGGGGAGAGACGGACACTCGGTTGCTGGCTTCGGCAAGGCCATAGCAGGGGATGTGCACGCCCACGGCGAGGAAGATGAGGCTCGGAGCAGCTGCGCCAAAGGGTCCTTTTCATGCGCGTGGTGGCATCCGTGCCGGCATCCTCGTCCCATCGGCGTCATCTTCTCTGCCGCTTAGTCTGGACGAACAGCAATCGCTCACCGGCGAGGCCCCCGCCGTCAGCACCTCAAGTCGGGATAGCGCATCGGCGGCCACGCATGTCGTCAGACTTGGAAACGCCCAGGAACTCGTCTGGGATGGCGTCCAGAGCCGAGCCGACCCCGTCCGACACGCTCATCAGGGCCTCGTCCAGAGATATTGGGGAAGGAGATGCATATGACAGGTGGGCTCATGTTGTAAGTGACTGTAGAGATCAATCCCGGCTGGGATCAGGCCTTTCCTTTTCTATCAAACAAGATATTCTTATACAAGGTCTGGATTGATTGGGATTTGTAAATACAGGGTACCAACTTTAGGGCTTAAAGGTGAGGGTTTGTTTGCGCCGGCCTATACAACCTCAGGGTTTATTTTAGACTTCACTCTGTTTTCATCCATAGTCGGATGTCTTGTGTATAATGTGTTGTATTCATGTGACTATTGTATGACGTGTATGTATCCCCATCTATGTATGTAATGGTACGATGTAATGATATCCATCTTGCTAAGCACCCAAAATGCGGTTGTGCCCCAATCACGAGTATATCACGTGATCGGGATAGAATCGCATCTTGGGCGTGACACTTCCTCATGTCAACGATCCGCATGTACATGTCGCAGCTCGTGTATGCCTTCTTAGCCACGTACACGACATGAGCTTCGTTGAGTTTCTCCATCCAGACCGAGTACTAGGCACGCTTGTCCTTGTTGCACGAATCCTTCATGTCTCTGTAGTAGGGGTCGATGATGGCCTCGGCGAGGTGAACTAGTGAGTCCTTCTCATGCTCCTTGCTGCCCTAGATCTTGTATTGGCCCTGGATGTCGACAAGATTCTAGCAGGCGATGCCCGAATTCTCAAGCGCCTTTACATCGTTGGTGATGTCCACCGTAGGGAACATGTAGTGGGGGCTGTTGACAAACCTAGCAAAACGCTCGCAAGGCCTTGTGGCCAGGCAGTAGTGGTAGACGAGGATGTGGTGGCGCTTGCAGATTTGGGCGACGGTGACCTTGGGACGAGATCCGGCACGAGCGTGGGTGTACTCGAGGTCGAACCCTTCCACCTTGTACTTCTCCCCAGCAAGCAACAACTCCATGATGTGGAAGGAGTGCTCCACCCAGACCGGGTCGTTGGTGTACACCACCGAGAGGTCCATGAACCTTTTGTGGGTGTCCACCACGGCACGCATGGTGAACTGCTGCTCATCGTCGGCAGCCGCTCGAAGCGCCATTGGAGCCACGTAGGATACCCTCTAAGAATTTCTTGTGGTGGGTGTGCTTCTTGCAATGGTGGGGCGCGATCGAAAGGTTGGTTGTTGTAATAAATGGGGGTCCACCGGCCTGTAATCGTCACGTCTTGTCACGGCGTTCATAGCGGAGGATTCCAGTGCATTCTTGATGACACCACACCGCATGCGTGGGCTCGAAGAGGCGCCAAATGTATCATCGGTGAGCATGTTCCCGCCCTACCACGCAGTTTACCGCGCAAGGTTCCCGCCTGGCTAGTTTGGCCATGCGTCGGCTAGAAGAGGGACAAATTGTTGGCGTTTATTGGCAAAAGGCTTTGTAAAAACGAAGTGTGTGGAATGACTTCGGTCATAAGTTTACGCGTGGGTGATAAGTTCAAAGTTACACAGAAGGATGATGATGGACACTCGAGTGTGATAACTAATTCTACGCTTTACAGGGCACACGGTGGAAGAAACCAACTGTGTGCAATAATGTCGAAGGTCGCAGTCGAGTTAGCTATACAGATCATGTGCTATGAGATCGACAAGGTAAATAGATTCGAGAATGGTTAATAAAATCTAAGACCATTGCATATTAAGGTCAAAATAGTGCTACCAATATACGAGACTCATACGATGCCATTTCAACGACTGTACCACAAAAGCTCGAAATATTACAAGGTTCAAATTCCAGAGTTATATGGCTCAAATTCAAAGATTACAAGGTTCAAACTAATATTAGAAATGAAATTCAGCTCATCAGCTTGAAACGCTCGCACTGATCTGTTGAACATGGATATCAAAGAGGTTCAAACTAATATTATCACTTCTTAGACTGGTTTTGAAACCTCACAGTTTTTGCAAAGGGGTCAGCCACTGAGAAGTCATGTATGGGGTTGACACGTTGACTTCCAATTACTCTGTCATCTGAAGTTCCAAACTGAAATTCAGCATTTTTGGAGCCTATTCCATTCTGCCGCAGGCGCCGGCGTTGATCAACAAACCATTCATTTTTGCAAAATAAATGTAGGGCAAACCTGATTTCCTTCAACACCCTTTCTGTGAGAACAAAGAATCTGGCGAATACAATCTCCGGTAAGGTCCCTCGGTAGGAGTTCAAAGTAATTTCTGAGAGATGAAGATCTATGCATTCGACGTGATTGTTATATTGTATCATATTATCCACCATTGGGCCTATTCTTATCTGCAAAAGAAGAAAACATGTTAGTTCCTACATGCAGTTTTGAACATTACTACATGCCTATTTGGTTTGCAGGATTTGTAAAATGCACTAACATGTCATCTTCGATCTGACATGATGTAGCGACCAGACCTCAAACAGTCTGATCTCTGTGCATCAGTGTCATCCCTGGATCAGTAATGCTGACACGCATAGTACTTGAAGGATTTATAACAGAGTAGCAATCACACACTTATTACATCGATAGTCCAACGATAAACTTATTACAATAAATATGGTTGAAGGCCATCTAACACGATAACAGCGGAAGGCTTGGAAGATAAGTGAGTCCATCAACTCCAGTGGCATCACTAAGTATAGAACCACGACCTAAAAAGGGGCATCTTACTCGTCGTCTGAAAAGTCTGCAACATGAAATGTTGCAGCCCGAAAACGGGTCAGCACATGGAATATGCTGGCAAGGTAACACAAGAGAATGCAATGAAAGTAAAACTATACTATATGCAATATGCTGGTGGAAAGCTCTATGGTTAAGTTTTTGCGTAAAGCCAATTTTTCCCTACTTCAAAGGAATGCATTTTAATTAACTATCATGGTAGTTGAAACATCGTTGAGAAGATAGACATCCTCTCAACCCCAATTAAAGTTCATCATTAAACCCAACAAAATTAATTATAGTAACATGATGAGATGCACATGATAATCCAAGTACTAGATACTCAAGACGTCCATAACCGGGGACACGGCTAATCATGATCAGTTTGTCCACTCTGCAGAGGTTTGTGCACTTTTCCCCACAAGACTCGATCGCCTCCGTTTGGTTTCTCGCACTGCATGGTGTTTGAGAAACGGATGACCGAGACACAGTCTTTCCGAAGAGGTCCCCTTAACCAGATGGATAGGCCGGTACACCTACAAAACCCACTACATCTGCTAGCCCATCATGGAAAGGTTTCCCACAACTTACTCAACTATGCCAGAGCCCATATTGGCATGTGGCCGCACTAGGAAGTTTCTAGATTGAAAAATCTCATGATCCCTTTGAGCCTGGGTGGCGGACCAAAAGAAAAACAGGCAATCACTGGAATACCCAGATGCCTCAATCCACCCAAATGTGTATTAATGTTGCCACCTTAAGTTGAACCATTAATTAACAAACTCACATCTGTCATGGATTTCACTCACCCAATCCACGTCTACGAGCATAGCATGTCCTAACAGCAAACGTGGAAGTAACTCCCAAAGGTTTGAATGTAATGCAGGTAATAGGTACTACCTCAATCTACTTCCCAATCCCACAAGTTAATTAATCCTACTCATGCAATGTGTGAGGGTTGGACTAATGCAATGAAAACTGGGTAATTGGAAAGCATGATCAAAGTGTTACTTGCCTTGCTGATGATCCGCAAAACCTAGAGACTCAAAGTAGCAAGCGGCGCACTCCAGGTACTCCATCGCAATCAAACAAGCACACATAAAGTACTTAAATAATGCATGGGTAAAACTCAAATAAGAGATCTAACCAAAAAAATTAACTTAAGAACGCCGGTTTGCAAAAAGATTCAACTCGAAAGAAGCAACGAAACTTAAACTGCAAAAGAAACGAGCTCCGGTTTACTAGTTGGCCTAAAGTCAAATTTTACAGTAGCCAAAACTTTGTTCAAGTTGATTAAACGTAAAGAGGGCATCGAGACGAAGATCTGGGATTTTGAATCACCTGATTCCAACTCTCGAGCGAAAAGAAAAACGAAAAACAAGATCAGGGCAGAAATCGCGATCGGAATAACCGCGGATAAATACCCCGAAAAAGAAAAATGACGAACAGGCTAACGAACGAACGTTCGCTGTCTGCGGTTAACTAACGAAATTGTTAGTTAAAACGAACGTACGGAGGAACGTCCGCTAAATAAAAAAACCGACGAAAAACCGAACCGATCTATCTAAAAAAACAGATCTACGCTTTTAAAAAAACCGAGCGGTTCTAGAAAAAAAACGACATCTACCTCGCGAACTCCGGCGAGACGGCAGCGGCGGGACGGTGGTCCGGCGACGGGGCGGCGGGGCGGCGGGTGGTGCGGCGGCGGCGGCGGCAACATGCGGCGGCGGGGCGGCGGCAGCTGGCGGCGGCGGCATCTGGCGGCGGCGGCGGCTGGCGGCGGCGGCGGCACGGTGCGGCGGCTAGGGTTAGGGCAGGGCGAGGCGAGGCGGGCTGGGGGCGGTCGGGCCGGGCGCTGCGCTTATAAAGCCCAGGAGTCCTGGGCCTTCACGACTCCAAGTCGGTTTCCTATTTTTTTTTTCTAAATAGAGTCCTGGCGCGGAAAAACTAACGAAAGAAATACCAAACGGACTCCAAAATTCCCGAAATAACTTTTCACGGTCCTCTAATAATATTTAGGACAAAGTGAACATTTTTCCTGGACCTAAATGCAATTTTGAAAACGCGTATTTTTCCTATGCAAATAAATCCGCAAATAAATCCAGAAAATTACCAAAAGTGACTTTAATATTTTTCCTCCAATATTTCTGTTATTTTGGAGAAGTCATATTATCTCCGCTCATATTTTGTATTTAGAAATATTTTTAGGAGAGAAAAATAATTAAAATCACACTGTCCTCGTACCGGTATTCGAGCGAACTCAAATACGAAAACGGTAAAATTCCCAACTCTCTCCATAGGTCCTTAAGTTGCTTAGAATTTCGAGGAACTCCACGAACAAAAATGCAAAAAACATGCAAATGCAAAAACCGCCGGCGAGCTCTGCCGCCGCCACCCCGCTCTGTCCCTTCGCGGTGGACCGCCGCCATCCGCCTTGCCTCGACGCCCCGCGCCTCCCCGTGCCTTCGCCGCCGCCGGAGACCCACCGGAGCTGCCGCTCCGTTCGCTGCCCGAGCCGCCGCCGTCGTCCCTCTCGTCGCCGGCGAGCCCAACCACCGCGGTAAGCCGTCGCTCACTCCCGTCCGTTCGATCCTAGATCTAGGGCCGAGATAGATCTAGTTGTTTTTTTTTCTGTTTCGAACAGGTATGCGCTAAATAGCGAACGTTTGCTCGATAAGCACTGTAACGAACAGTTTCAGCCAGTAAATATTTGATACGTTTCCAGGGACCTATTTGTAGCTGTTTTTATTTTCAGTTTAGCCCCTGGACTTCAAACGGCCTTAACTTTTACTCGTTAGTCCAAATTCAACGAAACCAACGCCCACGTCTTCGTTACGATCCCCTCTTTCCAGTAATACAACTTCAACATGTTTTTGAAAGTTATAAAATTTGAATTCAACTAGTTTTAGATTTGAACTTCGTTTGATCATAACTTGAGTTTCGTAACTCCGTTTCAGTTGATTCTTTTTGCATATCGAAGCTCTTGACCTAAACCTTCCGATAAGGCCAAATTCACATAATTTTGGTACTGTTGGAAATTGTTTTGTGTTTCAAGAGTCACTCGTGTGTTTTCGAAGTTTTTCGATGTGTTTATTCGCTTGGTCTGATCTTTCGGAGTGATTGCTTATGTGTGGTTACTATTGATTGCTTACGATAGATTGACCGGAGTGTGACGAGTAGATCTATCAAGAGTTTTGAGTGCGAATCATCTTCATCAACATTGCAGGCAAGTTCACACTTTGATCATATTTTCCAATACCCAGTTTTCATTGCATTAGTTATATCCTCAAACACATTGCATCAGTAGGATCAATTAATCTGTGGGATTGGGAAGTAGATTGAAGCAGAACCTATTACCTGCATTATTTTCAAACCCCTGGGAGTTACTTCTATGTTTGCTTAGGTTTCCATGCTATGCTCGTAGACGTGATTTGGGTTTGAGTGAAATCCATGACAGATGTGAGATGTTAATTAACGGTTCAACTTAAGGTGGCTACTTGAATACACATCTGGGTGGATTGGTTTGGGGCACCCTGGGAGTGAACCAGTGGATTGCCCGGACACCTGGTGATGCCAGTGTTGTCCTAGGAAATCTCGGGGTTCCCGTGTGATTGTCCTATTGGAATGCCACCCAGGCTCAAAGGGATCATATAATATTTCATGCCTAGAAACTTCCATGTGCAACCACATGCCAATATGGGCTCTGGCATAGTTGAGTAAGTTGTGGGAAACCTTTCCATGATGGGCTAGCAGATGTAGGGGGATTGTAGGTGTATCGGCCTATCTATCTGGTTAAGGGGACCTCTTCGGAAAGACTGTGTCTCGGTCATCCGTTTCTCAAACATCATGCAGTGCGAGAAATCCAACGGAGGCGATCGAGTCTTGTGGGGAAAGTGCACAAACCTCTGCAGAGTGTACAAACTATTCATGAGTAGCCGTGTCCCCGGTTATGGACATCTTTGAGTATCTGGAAGTGGATTATTTGCTGATCTCATCACTCTATAATTTAATTTGTTGGGTTAATGATTACTTTAATTTGGGATTGAGATGGGGGTACCATTCTCAACTGTTCATGATTTGAATTTAACAAAGTAGTTAAATAAAATGCATTCCTTTGTTGTAGGGAAAAATTGGCTTTAGGCAAAAACTTTAACCTTACAGCCTCCACCAACCAAATATGCATGTAGTTGTAGGCTTTGTTCATCATTATCATTACAGTGTGAATTTGCCAGTACATTCAATGTACTGACCCTCTATGGCTGCAACGTCTCATGTTGCAGGATTATCTTACGACGAGTAAGTGATATGTTAGGGTTACGATTTCTACACTCAACCTTGCCGTTGGTGTTGATGGGAATCCACAACCTTGTTGCTTCCGCTACGATCGATTTGAGGTAATAGTATTTACGTTACTTAATACATGTGATTTACCTCTGTTATAAATCATGTTTGTACTGTGTGTGTCAGCATACCGATCCAGGGATGACACAGAACACAGAGACTTCGGTCCATTCGGGTCGGGTCGCTACACATGATTAACATTGGCATTTGATTACATTCTAGAAAATGTAGCCTTCTTCACAAGAGGTTTGAGTGGATGAAAAGTTCCCTAAGAAAACGAGTATAGATGAATCCAAAGGAGAAATGCATATTGATTGTAACCATATGGATCAAGCAACCAATATGAGGGGGTGGAACATGTATGTACTGAAATCCTCCAAAAGAATCCTTCAGAAATCGTAGTACATTGTCATTGTAAACTTGGAGAAAGGTTTCACAAATTGAACTCCCTTATGGTTAACATTTAACAGGAAAGGAACATCACATCGATATATAGCTTCTCCAGGCACGGAAAGCATCTCAGGAAACTGACAACTTGCTCTAGGTTGTGGCTGATAGATTCTAGTGCCAAGACCTTCATTGTGCGCAGTTTCAGTATCAAGCTTGTCGGAATCATTTTCTGAATGACAGATGAACAAACATCTTCAAAATTACAAATAATGTTAATTTATAGAAGGAGAGGTAGAAGCGGCTGTTGTACCTGAATGGGTGTGGATCCAATAACAAGTTCGGAGTATTCTTCAGACGAGTAGCCCATCACTGTCAATTTTGGCGCAAAAATGACACTGATTCTTGTTGGACCTTCTTGATCAACTACAAGTAATCTCTCAAGTGCAGCTGTGTCCTCAATGAACATGACGTGGTACACATCTTGTGATGTCTTCCTGCCGCACCAGCAACACACATAAATAGTCCGGAGAGTCATGGAGGTGATGTGGAAGGTACTCAACCCATTGATCGCCTAAAGATGAAGGTACTCGAGTGCAGTACATCCACTAAGCAGGCGCTCCATGTCACCGTTTGAGAGGCAGACGGCGACGAGCTCGAGGTGCTTCAATCGTGGTAGAATAAGAGCGGGCGCGTCATTAAGGGGGGAAATGACAGTTCCTGAACTTGGCGACACGCAACATGGGCGCGAGGCAGAGTGCGGACGTTGGCAACGACCGCATATGTCCATCATCAAAAGTGAGCTCCTCGAGGTGATCTATGGTGGGGGATCAGAACCAGTCGTCAAGCTTGGCTGGGTCCTTGTCGTTGGAACGAAACTTGCCCATTCTAAGGCATCTGGTTGGGCCAAGGTGACTGCCGATGATCTTGGAGAACGCATCCAAGCTTTTGTGATAGCCATGACAGAGCTCGTGGGCGTCGATGAGGTCGAGAGGGCTGGAGTTCCATAGGAGGCACCACCGCCGGGAAAGGACGGTTGTCTGCGCCCCATATTTGATTGGGAGGAGGGAGATGATGACTGTCAACATATCATCGGGGAGGCTGCTGATGAAGTCTAGGCATGCTGGAGTCGCTTGCGGTTCTAGCTCGCCTCGCCTCCGCTTGTTGGCAGCCCCGTTCTCCACCTCTTGAGTCTCCTTGTAAGCGGTGCTTTCTGATAGAAATGGGAGTACATGGAATATTTAGTTAAAACGGGGCAATAGAAAAGTGTTTGGTAACTAGAAGTTATTAGGTAGGAATATAGTAAGAAATGGGAATAACAATTGGTTGCTTAAATACTACACAATTCATTTGACATTGCTAGGTAAGTCAACATGCAGATAGTTGGTAAGAAAACTTACTTCGAACAAAGTCTGGACGGATGATTTTGTCGGGGAAGCTAGCATATATCTCATGACCAGGCCCTTTTATGTGCAGCGCAATTTTAGTGCCAGCTTTTAGTACATAAAACTTAGAAATTTCTTTCCAAAGGCCAGTGTCAAAATAGGAGTCACCATGTTCATCAAGTCTTACAGTAGCAACGATTGTAAATCCATGGTTTGTGTGCAGTATGACATCCGTGCAGTCTTGATCTATGTAAAGGGAAAGATTGTCCACTACATAATTTGTTGCATAGCAAGGGATGCACTGCAGAAAATTGTAGGATTGTTAAAGAAAATATGGTAACATGCAAATATGGGCCCAAATTGAAAATACTGTATAGTAGTTGAAATCGAAGGACAAAAATCTATAATTAAACAGATAGGGTAAACGTGGTGTCATCGAAATATGAGAGTAATTGAAAGAACAATACATCATTAATTTGCCTAATATAGAAAGAAGAGGGGGGAAATCCCCTTTGACGTATATGCATGGTGCATGTGGCACCTTTTATCCAAATGTAGCAATATTTAGAATATGTTCAGGAAAGTAGGCCATACCAACCGATTTAGGGTGAGATTGAACATACCGCACGCGTCCTCAAGTGATCTGGCACGGTGAGATGGAATCTCTGGCGGATGTCGCAAAGTCCTGATGTGTCGGCGCACTGTACATTCTATGAATGAAAGAAAACCCTCAAATCAGCTCGAATCAAAATGAATTCACGGTGATTTCCGCCAGGTGATTAAAGGAGGCAAATGAACTGTGATAAGAGATGAAATAATATCTCATTAAATTAGTTACCTTGTCGTCCATGAGAAAGAACCATCAGTACGGCAGATTCCCCAACCGAGCAGAGCTGGGTCGACCGCGAGCAGCGTCGAGAAAGACGATGGCGATAGGCGACGGCAAGCGGAAGTGGCGAAATGCGGTGGGCTTTGCCGGCAGCCTGGCGGCGGCGGTAGGCGTCAAGCTAAGTGTTTACCACCGCGATAGGCGGTGCCATGGCATAGACGCGGAGGAGCTTGTGCAGGTGTGAATGGGGACCAGATGGGGTGGCGGGTGGGGTGAGAGTTTTTGTGACGTGGGGATGGTAAGGGTTTTCTTTTTTTCTTTTTTGAATTGGGTGGTGAGGGTTTTCTGTTCCACGAAGAATTTTGGAGGCGACGGTTTGCTAGAGTGAACCGTGTGTGATTGACGCAATAGGCAAAATGAAAGTCATTGCACACGGTTCCAATTTTGGGAACCGTGTGTGATTGACGTATTACCTCCGTCCTGGTTTATTGGCCCCCCTTTGTAATTTTGACCAAATATTTAACTAAGAAATGTTATGCATGTCACCAAAAGTTATATCATTGAACACTATGCTCAAATACCCGTCCAAAGCTATAATTTTTTTTGACCTGCACTAACATTTTGTCAGTTAATCCTTTGGTCAAAATTTAACACAAATTACAAAGGGGACCAATAAACCAAGACGGAGGTAGATTCCATCAACCAATTCATTTGCACAGATGAAACAACTAATCACTTATCACTTGTACCAGTCAAACAATCAATACACTACATGTATATAACGAAACTTACTCGGATTTCATCGATTGGGAGAACATAACCATAGGATTTCTATTCCAAAAAGGGGAGAGGCAGGAGTAACCAGAGAAACCCTATGATCTATTGGACACATAAATGGGTATAGATGACTAACCAGTTGTCCGTCATCGTCGGAGTCGTCGTCAGAGTCGTCGTCGGGGTCATCACCAGAGTCGGTGTGGAACTCCGCCTCCTGCTGCGGAAGCTCGACGTCGTCGACGACGTCAGGGTGCAGCGATAACTCGCAGGTGATGACGGCAACCTCTGTCTCCATCTCCACGCCATGCTCCGGTGCTTTAGCAGCCTCGGCATTGCCGCTCCCTCCGATGAGGCGCTTCGGTGGCATCCTCATACACTGACGGCTTTGAGGACTGAGAGCGGCGTCGAGGATGCAAGCGGAGAGAGAGGATTGTGTGTGTGTGTGTGGCGAGGATGGGGGGTGCGGACGCTCGGGCGCACCATTAATATGGAGTTGTGAGAGTTGTGGGAGAGAGGCAGGCGGCGGTCAACCCGATGGTTCGCCTCCCGGTGAGCCTGCACACCAAACTGCTGGCATGGCTACCAAAGTTTCACACAGCTACTCGCACGCCTCTCGATGACACTGTGCAGCGAGCACGCCCCAGTCAATTCACACACATGCACGCACGCCTCCCCATCTGCCTACGCGGCGGACTGCTCGCATGCGTCACGTCAACTCACGCCTGCTCGCAAGGCACACGGGTCGTGCGGCGGCACGTATATTGTTTTTCTATTCAGACAATTAATGTTGCCGCTTTATTGCTTAACTGAAGCATAGCACATATCCATTGTTGGTCTAACGCTCATGGTTCGAATAAATAATCCATTTGGGATATTGGTTCCCAATTATTAATACTCTCCCGTTTGTAATTAGATAAAGATTACATCAAAACTGGTCTCAAATTTGACAAAAAAAAGTACAATGCCACTTTGTATTGGTGTCCATATGAGAACACCATAAGTTTCATGAACTTCAAATAAGTTTTGGATGTACTAGAATTTAAAAATCAAGATTCTCAATGTTTGAAATTTGTTGCACGGGGAGTAAACATGCACCCAGTGAGATACATGTGTTTTTGTAATCCATTTAGGTGCACTGGCACGTGTGCATGTAGCTCAAATTTGATTTTTACACATTATACCCGTAGAAAATCAATCAATTAATGTACTAAAAGGTCTTAATGATCTCTGTGATTTTTTTAAATTAAAACGTCCCTCCTTTGGTAAGATATGTTCACCGCGGGATAATTAATTTAACATGCATCATAATTTCAGTGGATTCGCGGTGTGTGTGTGGGTGTATGCGTCTGGGGTGGCGGGTGGCTCGCAGTACACTACGAGTTGTGAGCCATCGTGTGGGTTGGACGTTTTGTTAGGCAGGCCGGTGCCACACCAGAGTCGTGAAATCATTATTTAAAACATTACACAACCCTTTCATACATACATGTTTTGGCCACATGCAGTCGATGGTTGTCCTACACGTATCTCGATACTCGCGTGTGACTCTTTCTATGGGCCCGTGAGGTCATCGTCCATCACTTTGACGAACAGCCGACAGTGAGGTTAATTTGACATGCGAGGTATAATCTTTTTTGTTTGTGTTACGGTGGTATATAGTACGCGTCGAAGATGTGGGAGGGGACTAGCATATATACTATACGTACGCGTCCGTGAACAAGTACACCTCACTTAGTGTTGGGACTTTTTGGTTTCCGAGGCACGTGCTACATCAAAATTGTGAAATTGGCTATTCAAACATCACACAACACCTCTTTGGGCCACTTGCATGCACGCGGTAGTTATCCTAGCTAGGACACTCACGTGTGATGCTTCCATCCGTGGGCCCACGAGGCCATCATCGATGCATGCATGCATCACTTTGACCTACATCAGGAGAGGTTAATTAATTTCACCATCGATGAGGATTCTTTTGGGTTGTACATATTACGGCAGGAGCATATAGTATGCGGTGAAGAGGGGGGGGAACCATCATATGTAGTATGCTTCATGAACCTCGCTCTGTGTGGGTGCATGATTTACGGTTTTTGAGGCATCTGGCACATCAAAGTTGTGCATTTTGGGTATTCAACATATATATGTTTGACCCACATGCAAAGCGGTGGTGGTTATCTTCTCGCACCCACTTAAGCAGTTATCAGCGATATCGATGCTTTCCATTTGTGGGCCTGCTTGGTCCATCACTACTTTTTGCCTGACAACAAGAGAGGTTAATTTGACTTAGGAGGGGATTATTATTTTTGCTTGTAATACGGTATATATAGGTCATGCTCTGGGATGACATGCATGCATGATACAGTTTGAGCACACACACATGCATGTGTACGCACGAATCCCTCCCATCGAGTCGAAGTGGCTAGTACAACGACACGTCATGAACCGATCTCGATCTATGTGGGGACCTAGTGTAAGATTTTTGATGCACACGCCACATCAATGTTGTGAAATGGTATTCAAACATGCATGCATGCATCACCTCCATACATATGCATGTAGTGGTTGCCTTCGAACGGTACACTCCCTCGCGTGGTTATCGACGGCAAGCCTATATATTCGTGGGACCGTGTCGACATCCATGATCACCTTGACCAACAACAAGATAGGTTACCATGGCAGATTCTTCATTTGGTTCGTGTTATCATAGTATAGGTCATGGTGAGATTCAGACCTTAAGTTTGAGCGCATATACTATGCACGCATGCATGCATGAATCCCCGTCGTTGGCTTGAAGTGTGGTGTAACATACATATGCATCGTCAACCTAACCCTCACTCAGTGTGGGGATTTCTAGTTCGAAATCATGGTGCCACATCAAATTTGTTCCATTGTTACTCAAAAAAAACCTATCCATACATATGTTTGGGCCACGCGCATGCAGTGGTTGTCTTTGGGGACTAGCTACTTGTGTGATTATTGGAGAGCTAGCCCATCTCCGGGATCGCATGGACGGCCATCACTTGGACCAACAACAAGAGAGAGGTTGTACGACCAAGGTGGATTATTCTTGGTTCGTTTTATGATCCATCTTGGTGAGATATGCCTCTCTGGCCCGCCGACTGAAAGTGTGTGTGTGAGGGGGTTGCTACTTCGCACTTTGCTAGGTGAACCTCGGTTGGGGGCATGCATTCATAGCTTAGGATTCCCTTCGTGCCGACACGAGGGAGGGGGGCTGCTAGCTACTTCGCACTTTGCTAGGTGAACCTCGGTTGGGGCACTACTACAAAAGGGGCTGCTAATGACGCACCGGTTTTGCCCATTAATGGCGCACTACCGGTGCGCCATTACTAGCACGCCATTAGTAGTTGGATACTAATGGCGCACCTCTGGTGCGCCATTAGTATCTGGCATACTAATGGCGCACTACGTAGAAGTGCGCCATTAGTATTTTTTTAAAAAAAAATTCAAATTTTTTTTTTCAATTTTTTTTTATTTAATTTTTTTCTTAATCTCAGATCATTATGGGTTAATCTGGGGTCAATTTGCTTAATCTCAAGTCAAATTGCGCTCTGTGGTCAAACTTCCCATAAGGTCACCCATCCTCACACTACTCCAGCCCGAGCACGCTTAACTTCGTAGTTCTATCCAACCCCAGCACCAGCTCACTTCACACGCACTTGTTGATATATCTATCATATCAATCCTATTAACCCTTCTTGATGTCTAGGAGTTTGTTAATGTTCATGAGTATGATGAAATTTTGAAAATATATTTCAAACTTCCCGGTCATATTACGTATCAAATTTTGGAAAAAAAATATAATTTTTTTTTCGAAAAATTTAATTTTTTTTTCTGTTACTAGTGGCGCACCTAGCAAACGGTGCGCCACTAGTAAGTTTGAAATTTTTTGAATTTTTTTGCCTGTAGATCTTAAAAGCCCCGTAACTTTTTTTCTTTTAGGTTTTTGGGGATTTAGAAAATGTTTAACGGGGGGCATTCATAGCTTAGGATTCCCTTCGTGCCGACATGAGGAAGGGGGGCTGCTAGCTACTTCGCACTTTGCTAGGTGAACCTCGGTTGGAGGGGAATGCATTCATAGCTTTGGATTCCCTTCGCGCCGACACG
>LR738713.1:325010080-325036749 GCA_902687465.1 Secale cereale
GCTACTTTGCACTTTGCTAGGTGAACCTCGGTTGGGGGGCATGCATTCATAGCTTAGGATTCCCTTCGTGTCGACGCGCGGGAGGAGGGGTGCTGCTAGCTACTTCACACTTTGCTAGGTGAACCTTGGTTGGGGGGGCATGCATTCATAGCTTAGGATTCCCTTCGTGCCGACATGGGGGGGGGCAAGCAATACTGTGTGCTTTGCGAGATAGGTGCCACATCGAAGTTGCATTTGGTATTTGAAAATCAGACCACCCTTTTCATACATAAATTTGGTCCACATGCAAGTGTGTTCGTGTTCTGACCCTCTCCCGCGTAATTTTTCGCCAAATTTATGAACATTAGACAAGTCGGAATACGCAACAGACACGGTTCACTCAAACTAACCGTGTGCCATGCTGGTGCCGCTGTCACGCACACATCCGCACAATACATTGGGCTCCACGAGGCTCCCCCTCTCAAAAATATCTGCCCACCTCGAGGTTTTTTTTGTTTCATAACACACGGTTGTTATCTCCGGACCGTGTGCGATGTTTCTTGCTCCCAATTCCGCCTGCATCCCTAGAAAATATCTGCCCACCTCGAGGGTTTTTCTGTTTCATAACACACGGCTGTTATCTCCAGACAGTGTGCGATGCACTATCATCAAAATTTTCAATGGCCCCGGCATTTCACTCCCGCGTAGTAAAATTTTCAGTACCCGCGTCATTTCCTCAAACACCCCCCCCTTCCACACACACACACACCAAAACCTCCTCGAGCGTGCGCGCACACACACACACACACACCCTCCCTTGCTCGAAACCCTAGCAAGGTCCCTGCCGCCACTGCCGGCACCACCGCCGCAAGGCCTCCATTGTCAACATCTGCCGGTTTGCCCGTGCAGCTTACCCACTGATCTCCATACCCAAGCCGCCATGAGTTTCTTAGATGAAGCCTGCCAAACACCCCCTTTCCCACAGATCCCCATCCCCCACTCCAAAGCGTCGCAACCTAAGACCGGCTATGCTTCCCGTGGAGCTCGAGGAGAGACTGGCCCAAAAGAAGTATATCACGGTCTCTTCGCCCGACGTCGCCGAGGAAGCTGATGGCCATTACTAGCTGCACGCACTCAAGCAGCGGGCTAGAGTATGCGGCCATGTCTCAGCCGCCGGCTACGACATCGAGGTCATCGACAGTGATGGCCTGAGGCGTGCTATTTCACAGGTTAAGTGGCCCACCCACAACCCCTCGGGTTCAACCGCCATCGATTTCATCCATGGCCCCGCTGCTGATCTCCTCTGGCTTGCTATCAATAATTTGCCATCCTACATCGCCATCGAGCCCCTTTTTCATTTCTGAAGGACATGTTCTGCAACACTGGCTTGGGATCCACGGATACCAAGACAGACCTCATCGACGGCGACCACAAGGAGGGCACCCTCTCCGGCTCTTCCAAGGGGAAAGAGCCCATCTGCTCTTCCAAGGGGAAAGCGCCCGTCTACGACATCAGGGAGGGCACCCTACAGACGTGCTTTTCCAAGGGGAAGGAGCCCATATGCGACAACATGGAGCGCATCCAGGGTTCGTGCTCTTCCCATGGGAACGAGCCCATCTATGACAAGTGAGGAAACCCATGATTTGTTTTGCCGTGGCTCTTCACAAGGGGAAACCCATGATTTGTTTTGTCGAGTCCCTTTTATAGTGTAGTGAGAATATGTCATTTTAATTGCTATATCTGGTTGTTTGCAGTATGCCTTGTTTATTTCAATTGTTCATAATGTTATGCTCTATATGTGCATTTATTTACTGCGCAGTACATTTCATCAATCCTATTTTAAACATACCGATAGGAATGCATATATTTGCCTGTTGTTAAGCTTGTTATAGCTAGCATATGCCTCTTTTAAAGTTTTTTGATTGTTCGGTTGTTTGTTGTTAGCATATGTACAGTTTCAAATGCTATCTTTGGTTGTTCGTAGTATGCCTTGTTTATTCCAGTTATTCACAACGTGATGTTCTATATGTGCAAGTATGAACTGTGCAGTTCAATTTCATTAGTATGAGTTTCAACAATACCACTATGAATGACTATATTTGGTTGCTGCATCTTGTAGTTAACACGCCTTTCCATTTTTATTTAACAATAACCAGTGTACTTAGACCAGCACAATACCAGTTTGAATGACTATATTTGCTTGTTGTTAAATGTTAGGCATGTTGCCTTTAACGCACCTTTCCACTTGTTTTGCTTTGATAGCGTGCTTAAACTTGCACATTGAAGGTTTCTTTTGGAGATTATTTTGTCTACCATGGATAATTTTGGTTGATGTTTAGCTTGTTGTGCTTAACATGCTTCTCGATGTACCTACACAGGACAATTTTGGGAACGACTGATGTTTTCCATCGAGGTTAGTTTCATCCCATGGCTTATATCTGCTCACTGTTCAAGATATCGGTAGCTGGTACCATATAGGTCGTGGACTGATAAGGGACTTATCGGTGAATCATACTTTTAACTGAATATATCTGTAATCCATTTATCGTTAGGTTAACTAGGGCCATATGTAATATATCTGAGGCTACATAGCAACATGCACTGTACTTAATGTCTAAATAAGCAATCCTAGGCTACATAGCAAGAAGGAAGAGTGCTACATTAATGTTCTAATGATGTCTAGATATACGTAGAAGAGCAGCAGCAGCAACAACAACAACAACACAACCCTGTTGGATACTCAACTTAGCTAGAGGTTAGAGTTAGTTTCTAGCTCATGACTAACCCTGAACTAACTCCATCCAAAGAATTGTTTGGATGGCAGGGTTAGATTGACAATAAATGCACTAGGAGAACTAGCTCCAATTAGCACCTCTTGGGTTGGATAGTTTTTTTGGGTGGGTTATAGATGCAACTAGCTCAAACTAGCCCTCATGTTTAGATATACTTTAGGGCTATTTAAGCCCGAACTAGCTCAAACTAACTGTAACCCATGGATACAGCAGTAGTTAATCAGCCGATAATTTGTAAGAATGCACTAAACTCCTTCCGGTCCATAATATAAGATGTTAATTCATCTAATATATGAGTATATTGGATGTTATAAGATACTCCCTCCTTTCCTAAGTATTTGTCTTTTTAGATATTTCAAATGGACTACCACATACGTATGTATATAGACATATTTTAGAGTGTAGATTCACTCATTTTGCTCCGTATGTAGTCACTTGTTGAAATCACTAGAAAGACAAATATTTAGGAACGGAGGGAGTATTATAAAAGAGTGTTGTACTACATCATTGTGCAATTGTTGTTTAGCTTCTAATATTAACTTGGTGATTTTAGGTACATATGTCATTCGTAAAGATCCGCGCTTCGACCCTTTCTACGTATGGGGCAATGAGATATCGATGAAACCAACATCAAGTGAGGAAGCTGATAAAGATTGCTAGTAAAATGGGTCCAAAGATGGCAATTAAACTATTTGTTTACACTTTATCCAAGACAACAACAAACTGGAGGATGGTAAATAAGAACTCTGCGGCCTTCTTTTTGCTGCCCATAATGAGTTGTGTTAGATGAAATGTCTAAATATTTTTCCTTCACAGTGGTTGCCAAAGCAGTTTACTCAAGATTGCCTCTCAAACTACATGATTGGTGGGCATGCAAAGGTTAAAGTATTTCTACGAGAACATGATGATTATCTAGATGTTTTCATGAAGACCGTGAAGGGTGGGCGGCCGGCCATCACACGGGTTGGACTAGAGTCGTGCGTGCCTTCTGCATGGAGGAGGGCACAATATGGGCATTCCGCTTCACCTTGTTCAGCAACCAGGATGTATTTTGCCTCTTTCTTTACCGTCTTTAATAGTACAAGTATACAACTGTGGTTCATAATTCTTTATTTGGTTCTTATGTAATTCTTGAACATATGTACCTATGAATCGAAGAATGCATTGGTTGTTTGAACCTGATGGATACGAATAAAGTTGTAGCATACATTCAAATTCAAATTCAAATCCGGTACAATTTGAAATAGCAGCAATTAAATTACGGTGAAATTATGCTCTCCGGGTTGTTACAGCACACACGGTTGGTAAAACACAAACGTTTGCGATGTACACCATAATCCGAGACGGTTCACAGAGAGAAAATGTGTGCAAGCATGCACACAGTTGCCGTTTGCAAAGCGTGTGCGATGTCAAATAATATGATAAATGGTGCGGGCAAACTAAATGTTTGTGTTAGTTGCCTTATTGTACACAATTCGTAACCATGAATTGTTTCTGATGAAGTACGCATCGTAAACGTTGCACCACAGAATAGTGTGTGTGATAGTTGTCGTGTACGACGATGTTACGACGATTCGACGTTTCGTAATCCTTTCCAACACTTGTACGACGAGTAGCTAATCTTCTTAATTACTCATCGCATACGGTTTGGGAAAAGTGAATTTGTGTGATTGTATGCTTATCATACACGTTCTATAATAGTGAACTGTTTGTGATGGGCCATGCACAGTAAACGTAGCACCACAGAATACCGACTGGGATGGCAATGCGAGCACAAACGAGTAGGAGTACTGTTGGGTCCCTATCCGCGACAGTTTCTGGGTCACGTGGGAAGGACCCCCCCCCCCTATCGCCGTCACTCACTAGGCGACGGTTCCAAATGCCGTCGCGGAAAGAGGTTAAAAACTATTTCTATAGCATCGACGCGTACTAGTGTCAATCCCTTCTTTTCGTGAGTTTGCTTAGTGATCTATCTTTGTAATCGTGTGTGAGATATATAATAAAGTTTAGTTTTGAGTTTTTGCTTTATTTATCTTCCTGTTGCAATAAAAAGAAAGGTTATAATTGAATGAATAAAAGAAAGGAAATAAATTAAGAAGATCATATGCTAATCTTATGGTAGGTGATAGCACCACATAAGGAAAAGTATAAGTAGAAAATTTTATTAGAGGTTGACAAACATAGCATTGGTCAATGATGCAACTCATGAAAGAATTAATAAGGGAAGAGAAGATTCACATATAAATATACTATCCTAAAAATCTTTTGTGATTGTCAGCCCCCATCAAAATATTATACGCAAAAATTGTTGACGTTGGACAAGGAAGACAACTTAATGATTTATGTTTGTTCATATTCGCATAGAAGTCACATTGTCATAGATCCTTTAACATGTGGTGCTTGCCCAATATCTTTTCTAGCCAAAAATTCCACACTAAGTAGAGATACTACTTGTGCATCCAAAACCCTTAAACCCAAACCTTTTTCGACAGTCCACCATACCTACCTATGGATTGAGTAAGATCCTTCAAGTAAGTTGTCAATGGTGCAATAAGGCAATAAAATTTGCTTCTAAAAGTGTGAGATCATTTAGTGTGAGAGAAACTAAGCGTTGCACGAACTTGTGATGGTGAAGAATAAAAGCGACAGACTGCATAATAAAGGTTGCTATCACAAGGGGCAATGCAACATGACGTTCTTTTGCACTAAGGGATTAAGCATACAAACAAATAAGTGCATGGCAACCTCTACTTCCCTCTACGAAGGGCCTATCTTTTACTTTTATGTAAAGAGTCAAAGTTTTCTCTCTATTTTTTTTATTTTATCCTTTGGCAAGCATCATGTGGTGAGGAAAGATCTAGGCAAATATGTCCAGTTGAATATGGGTGACATGACCTATTATTCTTGACATCACCCTTGAGGTGAGTACGTTGGGAGGCAACTATAAGCCCCTATATTTCTTTGTGTCTGGTTGAAATGTTTTGCTCATGTGTATGCGGTGAGTGTTAGCAATCATAGAAGACTATATGATGGTTGAGTATGTGGACTTGCCTAAGGGCTCCGATACGTGACCCTTCCTGAAAAGATGATGAATTGTAGTTGCAAAACTGACTGAAAACATAGTTTGTTGGTTTCTAATAGAGTTTATGCTACATACTTCAGTTATGTGATGAACTGTTACTTATTCATGAGAAGTCTATGATAAAAGTCCTTTGACAAAAAAATTATATTTAAGTTTGTTGTTGTTACAATAATATACATGATGCTTCTATGTCCGTATTTTTTTTATCGACACGTCTCTCTCAAAGCATGTGGACATGTTTTTCGTTTTCGGTTTTCGCTTGAGGACAAGCGAGGTCTAAGCTTGGGGGAGTTGATACGTCCATTTTGCATCATGTTTTCTTGCTGTTATTTATGTTGTTATTATGCATAATAATGCTTTTTGGAGTAATTATAATGCCTTTTCTCTCATAATTTGCAAGGAATGCACCAAGAGGGAGAATTCCGACAACTGGGAATCTGGACCTGAAAAAGCTACGTCAGGCCACCTATTCTGCACAACTCCAAACAAGCTGAACCTTCACGAGGATTTTTTTATGAAATATTTAAGAGATACTGGAGCTGATAACCAACAGAGGGGGCCCACCTGGTGGGCACAACCCAACCGGGCACGCAAGGGCCTCCAGGCGCGCCCTGGTGGGTTGTGCTGACCCAGGCCTGCTTCCGGTGTCCATCTTTTGGTATATAAGCCCTTCTGACCTAGAAAAAATAAGAAGAAGACTTTCGGGACGGAACGCCGCCGTCTCGAGGCAGAACTTGGGCAGGAGCACTTTTGCCCTCTGGCGGAGCAATTCCACCGGGGGAACTTCCCTCTCAGAGGGGGAAATCGTCGGCATCATCATCATCATCACCAACAACTCTCCCATCTTGGGGAGGACTATCTTCATCAACATCTTCAACAACACCATCTCATCTCAAACCCTAGTTCATCTCTTTTGTTCAATCTTGTTACCGGAACTATAGATTGGTGCTTGGGGTGACTAGCAGTGTTGTTACATCTTGTAGTTGATTACTATATGGTTTATTTGGTGGAAGATCATATGTTCAGATCCATTATGCTATTCAATACTCCTCTGATCTTGAGCATGTTTATCACTTGTGAGTAGTTACCTTTGTTCTTGAGGTCACGGAAGAAATCATGTTGCTAGTAATCATGTGAACTTGATAAGTGTTCTATATTTTGATAGTATGTATGTTGTGATTCCCTTAGCGGTGTCATGTGAACGTCGACTACATGACACTTCACCATATTTGGCCTAAGAGAATGCATTGCGGAATAGTAATTAGATGGTGGGTTGCGAGAGTGACAGAAACTTAAACCCCAGTTTATGCGCTATTCCGTAAGGGATCAATTGGATCCAAAAGTTTAACGCTATGGTTAGAATTTATTCTTAATACTTTTCTCGTAGTTGCGGATGCATGCGAGGGGGGGGGTTAAACTTAAGTAAGAGGTTTGTTCAAATGATAACATCACCTAAGCACCGATCCACCCACATATCAAATATATCAAAGTAGAGAACACGAATTGAACCAACATGATGAAAGTGACTAGATGAAACTCCCGTGTACCCTCAAGAACACTTTGCTGATTATAAGAGACTGTCTTGGCCTGTCCTTTGCCTCAAAAGGATTGGGCTATCTTGCTGCCCTTTTGCTACTACTATCGTTACTTGCTCGTTACAAAATTATCTTGCTATCAAACTACTCTGCTACTTACAATTTCAGCACTTGCAGATACTGCCTTACTGAAAACACTTATCATTTCCTTCTCCTCGTCGTTGGGTTCGACACTCTTACTTATCGAAAAGAGCTACAATTGATCCGCTATACTTGTCGGTCATCAAAGGGTTGGTGATGACGAAGATCGAAGATTTCCCTCTCCGAAGCCCCAAACGGACTACAGATCTGGCCTCCCGATGAAGAACGGGAGACAGCGGCGACTCCGTCTCGTAAAACATGATAATTCTTTCTCCCTGATTTTTTTTGTGGAAAAAATATGATTTTATAGCGTAGGTTTCAGGGTCTGCGCGGCCACTAGGTGGGGACAACCCACCTGGGCATGCCCTAGTGGATTGTGCCCACCCAGGTGCCCCCTCCGGTGGTTCTTAGCTTCAGAAATTATCTTTTGTTGTATAAAAAATCCTCGCGAAGTTTCGTTCCGTTCCGAGAACTTTTATTTCTGCACAAAAAACAACACCATGGTAGTTCTGCTAAAAACAGCGTCGGTCTAGGTTAGTTTCATCAAAATCATGCAAATTATAGTCCAAAACAAGGGGAAAAGTGTTAGGAGAAGTAGATACGATGGAGGCGTATCAGGGGACGCAACAAACTCTTTGTTAATTGGTTGCTGGGTTGTTTGAGAGAGACCATCTTCATCCTATGCCTCCCACGGATTGATAAACCGTAGGTCATCCACTTGAGGGAAAATTGCTACTGTCCTACAAAACTCTGCGCTTGGAGGCCCAACACGAGTCTACAATAAGAAGGTTGTGTAGTAGACATCACCCCTCTGTGATTAGATCTCTCTTTCTCTTTCTATTCTATTTCGCGCTCCTGTTTTCTGGCCGAAAACTATTTCTTTAATTCCCGGAGATCCGTAACTCTCACTGGGCTGAAATTTTAACATAATTTTTATCTGGATATTAGCTATCTTGCAGCCAAAGAAGGGAACCAACCGCCTTACATGGGACCCACAAGCCTGTCCGACGCACCCAGGGTAGGGTCGTGCCGTCTCAGCTTGTAGCCCCCTCGAGCATTGTCTCGCGTTGATTCTTTTTCCCAAAAATCACATATATTCTAAAATAAATCTCCATAATTTGTTATCATGTTTGGACTTCATTGGATATGGGTATTCTACGAAACAAAAAACATGTAACAAACAGGAAATGACACCGCGCACTGGATCAATATCTTAGTCCCAGTAATAATATAAAATATTGCAATAAGTATATGAAAGTTGTAGAATATTGGCATGAAACAATGAAAAATTATAGATAAGATTGAGACGTATCACTATGGTAGTGCCACTAAGGAATCGTTTGTGGGCCTGAGCCCAGGCCCATCTACCCGACGGCCTATATAAGGAGGTGCTGGCCAACGGAGTGAACCTGAACTCGCTCACTCTCTCCTTGCACAACCCCAGTCGTAATCTAATATTCCTCTCTCTTTGTGTTGCTTCCGGTGATCATCCTATAACCGCATGCATGGTTGGCCGGGAGAGCATGTGACTCTGGAAGCCTACCGTTCTATTGGGAAATGTAGTAGAAAACAAAAAAAAATGCCCCACGATCACCCATGAACAATATGAAGATGCATAACGGGTCGTGATCAACGATTGTTACCGACTCTGGGACTGTGACAAAAGTAGACAAGTCAGTGTAGATCGTACTATAAGTCCCTTGAACGTTGATGAGGACCCCGTGAACCACCCATGA
This sequence comes from Secale cereale, assembly GCA_902687465.1. Taxonomy (NCBI): domain Eukaryota; kingdom Viridiplantae; phylum Streptophyta; class Magnoliopsida; order Poales; family Poaceae; genus Secale; species Secale cereale. The sequence continues at coordinate 325,019,346 of LR738713.1, forward strand.
AAGATCCCTCGAACGGAAGAACGAAAGCACAACCTCTCTACTTGGTTGCAAGTGTACGGTCTTCACGATCCTGCAGTGCTTCGCCATCCAGAGCTTAATCGTTGCCAGAGAATTAGAGGGAGGATATTAGAACCACACGGGGCTTCTAATTATGAGGATTGGAGGTGGCTAGTACTTGCTCTAATTAGTCAACTAGGACCAACTAGAACGTGCACTAGATCAACTAGAGGAGGCTCCAAAACTTGTGTTAACTATTGGGCACCAAACCACCACTATATTATATATATATATATATATATATATATATATATATATATATATATATATATATATATTAACATTATGAGAATAATATTCTCATAACATTATGAGAATAATATTCTCATAACACTTCCGAACTGCATTGCAAAATTGCATTGGAGAGCTATGCGCACTGCTTCCTTCTTCTGCTGTGCACCACATAGAGGTGCAGCAGGAAACATTCATTTAGCATCGTTTCTGGCTAGTTTGACTGATTTCTACTGGTTTATTCGTGCTTGCGCTGATTTTATTTGTGGTTAAGCACTGAATTCTGCGAGAAAACGACGGAAATCCTTGGATTTGGCGGATCTGCGTCCGTTCGTCCGCTTTTCTCTGTTTCTCTGTTCTCTGTTCTTCCCCGTGCGGATCGAAATTGCTGCGTTTTCTATGTAATATTCTGTTGTTTTCGGCAATTACGGGCTGCTTTTGATCTATCCGTATAAATTGGAGCGGATTAAGTTGTTATTTTGGAAGAATTTTAAGTTTTTTGTCCACGTTTTTTTGCGGCGCGACTGGCTCTGGTCGTTTATCAAAGATGTTCTTTGAGTTTTTTCGCATTATATAGTTGTTAGAACTGCATTGCAGGCTGTGTTTTTCGTCTGTGAATCGTGGTCAAGAGCGGTGGATTACAGTAATATGCAAATGCGCATTGACTTTTTTGTAGTGCGGCGAACTGCATTAAGATGCAATGCGAGCATGTATGCAGTGTACGCGAATCCTAGTCTGACTCTACATTTTTTTGTCTTCTAACTGCATTCTGTATTGATTCATGGTCATGTCAGGTTCTATACGACGAAGAGAACTGCATTTTCCAAATGACATTCCGATCTCAGAGTTCTTATACAGAAGAGAACCGCATTCTGAGATCTTATTTTCTTTTTCGTATAGAAGAGAACTGCATTTTATCAAACATATTACAAGTTAATATGTTTTTTAAAATGTAAAACTGCATATGTGTTGATCTACGCCCTTTTTCCTAGTGCTTCTTCTCAGATTGTGTACTGCAGTTCGCATCCACGACGAATGCAATGGATTAGTCATCTTTGCAGTTCGCTTCCGCCTGTCATGCATGACTGAGGCAGGATGCTTCAGCGGCGGATCCCCCCGGTGGTCTTGGGGCGAAGGTGAGGTGCGCCGTCGCTTCCTAAACGCCGCCTTGGAAATATCGTCGCCGGCGGACTGCATTGCCGGCCGTTTGGCTCGCTCTCCGTGGTGCTTGGCGCGGAAGAAGGCGGGGAGGGGTGGGGGTGGCCGCCGGCCGCCGGGGCGGTGGCGCGGAAGAAGGCGGGGAAGGGTGGGTGTCGCCGCCGGCCGCCGGGGAGTTGGCGCGCTAGGAGGCTGGGAGGGGTGGGGGAGGAGGCCCGCCGCCGGGGCGCTCCCGCGCTAGGAGGCAGGGAGCGGTCGGGGAGGACGCTGGCGTCGGGGGCGCTCCCGCGCTAGAAGGCGGGGAGGGGTCGGGGAGGACGCCGGCGTCGGGGGGCGCTCCCGCGCTAGAAGCTCTGTAGGTGTGGGGGAGGGTTGTTAGGAGAATAAGCTTTTTGTTAGGAGAATAAGGTCTTAAGGGGTGTTATGAGAATAGACCCACCCTATATATATATATATATATATATATATATATATATATATATATATATATATATATATATATATAATTTAACATCTCCAGAAACATTATCCACATATATATATTAATCTGTAATACCCGGTATTACCCGATAGTCGCCGAAACCCTTTCGGTGACCCCAAAACGCTTCTGGAACCTCTCGGAACTATTCCAATTATTAATGAAACAATTTCACAAATATATTCTCATCACTCTTATCCTACTAACACTTAGCAGATCGTGATTACCTTAAGCTTGTGACCCCGTAGGTTCGGAAACCTTAGACATGAACGAAACACCTTCATTCAATGACCGATAGTGGAACCGCGGACATCCATATCGGTCCCTATGATTATAAGAATGATATTCGAGTGAACCTTTGGTTATCATATGATGTTCCCTTTGCTTCACAATAGTTTAAAAAACACGGTGTGCATCGGTATCCTCCAGAGTCATCACCATGCACACTATACCGTTGCTCCTATTACCGGTTTTGTTCTTCTTTATCGTTGATGTGTTCCGACATCCCCATGACGTAATCACCTGTGTATGACCAGACGATTATGGATGCCTTCACACTGTGTGACACCCCGAGACCGATGCGCCAGGTGTCAGCCAGTTATTCGTAGCCGTTGCCATGGCATCTGCTTGCGTGTTACATTTTGCCATGTCATCATGTGTGTTGCATCAGCTTGTTTTCAAAACTTGCATCCGGCCGAACCCCCCTCGTCCTTTTCGTTGTCCGTCTAAGCCCAGACACACTCGCACGCACCTGCGGCACCTCCGGATATTTATTTTATGAGTGGCCGGAAAATGTTCTCGGAATGGGATGAAACTTGGCGTGTGGTCTTATTATCGCATAGGTAGACCGCCTGTCAATTTTTGTCGCATTCGGAGTTCGTTTGGTAGCCCAATGGTTAACCGCGTTAACCGCCGAAGCCCCTTCTCTTTTGGCCCAGTACCCCTCTCCAACAGACCGCTAGCCCATTCTAACCCCCTTCATGCTCTCGGTCATCGGATCAAGATCGCATGGCCAAAAACCGCTCCTCATTTGGACACTCCTAGCTCCCTCTACCTATATATATGTGTCTCCCCCGTATTTTTCGCAGATCAAACCCTAGCCCCACTTCCTCCGCGCGCCGGACATGTCCGCGCCGCCGCCGGACATGTCCGCCGGCCACGTCTCCGCAGCCAATCTCAGGCCACCACGTCGTCACCGCCGCCTCCCGCACCCACTCTCAGTGCGCCACATCACCCGTGCCCACTTCCCCGCCGCACGGGCTCGCCGGAGCCCGACTACGGCCCGCTCCGGGCGGATCTAGGCCGAGGTGCCCGTCCGTCGCCCGAGCATGCCCGCTCCGCGAGCAGCCTCGAGCGCTCGGCGCCTCCCGTCGATGCTCCGCCGCCTCTCCCGGACCCCGCCGCTGGCCAGCCACAAGGTCGCGCTGCCCCGACCGCTTCGCCTCCACCGCTTCGGACCCCGTCGCCTGGTCGCCGCCCTGCCTCGCTCCGGGCCGGATCCAGCGAGATCCGGCCAGGGAAGGCCCCCGTCAGCCGCCTTCGGCCTCCCCATTCCCAGCCGCCCGCGGTCTTGCTTCACCGGCGACCGCCTCGCCGCCGGCGGGAACCGCCGCCGCCCTGCCTCCGTTGTCGTGCGCCCGCACGAGGCAGATGAGGACGAGCGTGCCCGCTCGTTGGCCGTCTCGTTTGTGCGGCCCAGCCGGCCCGCTTCCTCCAGCCCAGCAGCACCTCGGCCTGCCAGCCTCTCCTGCTTCCTAGGCTAGGTCCACTCTGGTGAGCTCCTAGACCCTCTATCACGTGCCCTGAGCGTCATATAGTATCTTTCGCCCGTCAGTTTTTTCCTGAAAAATGACTAAGTCCCTGGCAGTTGTAATTTTGTGTGCATGTTCGCGTGGTTGTAACTTTTTGCGTGATGGTCCGATATGAGCAAATGATATGTCCAAATGTTTGTTGTGATATGCTATTCATATTGTTGTACTGTGGCATGCTTGTTTGAGTTCATCTTGATGCCCTAATCATCATTGCAAGAGTGCTATATGTTTAAAACTGCTGAAAACTATTGTTAAGTGTGCATGTTCGAGTGATGATAACTTTGTGCATGTTGGTCCAAATGGAGTGTATGATATGTCAAAATGTTCATTGTGAAGTGATCTACATGTTGGTTGCTGTAGCATTCATGTTAGGTTCCATATTGCCATGTTTATCTCTGTTGCAAAAGTGCATGTGGCTGTTAAGTGCTGAAACTTGTTATGAGATGCTGATTTGACTTGTTCATAGCTATTGGTGTGTTTGTCTTTTATGCCACATGTCTATATGTTTTAGAAGCACAATCATGCCATCTTTGCTGTGGTGCAATCCACTTTTCATGATATGCCTTGTGGTGTTTGCAACAAGCTTGTAAAGTAGCCTACTCGATGTTGTTGTTTCCTGAGACTTGTTGAAAAACTGCTAAGTCTGAAATTGTTAAACCTGATGCTATGTTTGCTTGATGCCTCACTCAAATCCATGCTTGTTTTGGGTTGGCTAAGGATCATGTCTTGTTGTCCATGTTATACTATATCCATCCATGCCCTTGTTTGCATATATGGCTTGCTGTAGCTTATTTATTTCTTGCTTTCAAGTTGCTATAAATGTACCTGTCAGACTGTTGTCACCATGATCAATTTGGTGAAGCTTGTAGTTATTGATTCATGCCTCCTATGGAGTTATTCCAATGGAGTTGTTTGATGTATGCTATGTCTATTACATGTCCATGATCCTTATATACTTAGTAGAGTTGATATGCTTGTGGTTTCGTGCCTCCGAAGGCAGCATCGTGATGATGTTTTTGCCTTCCCAGATTTTGGCTAAGGCTGAGAAATCTGTAAACTTATTGAATCTTGCCATGCTTGTTTAATTGTGTTCCGGTAAGTTTTTGGGTATGCTCTAAGTTCACGCTTGTTAAGTATCATGTCTATTTCACATCCATGCCTTTTGTTATCATGTTGGAGTGTTGTAGCATAAATATACCTTACTCCAAAGTTGCTATGTTGTTGTTTTTGGTCAGCTCGTTGTTATATCTTGTTTCATGTGTATGTGTTGAACCGTTGCTCTGTTTTGAGCGTGTCCTATATGAAACTTGTGTGTTTTTGCATGTAGAAACATAATATCATGGTGTTTACATGTTTGGAGTGTGTTTGCTTGTTGTTTGGATGCATCTTGCATATTTGACATGCTTGTCTTGTTTTGCTCATATCTTCTAGGCCGTAGCTTCGAATTAAATGAACTTGATATGTAACTTGACTAGAATTTCAAGTAGATCATCATGGTGCATGTTAACTTGCTGTTTAAGAACTTGAACTTAAGGTTTGTTCAGATCTGGACCAATTACCAAATGTGCACATGAGGACTTACCGGAATTGTTATATGTTGTTTCCGGCCTCATTTAAACTTGCTTGCGTGATGTTCTTGTATGCTTCATCCCTTGCCATGTTTTGCATCATATAGACTTGTCTTGCATCATACTTGGTTGAGCATCTTGTCATGTTCTTGTGTGGTGTGTTTACTGTGTTGCTTGCTTCTTTTCGTTAGTGCTAATTCTATTGCGATCGTGAGGATTCGTTCGACTTCACTTGGTTCGTCTTCGTGGATTCTTCTTCGTCTACTTCATGGACTCGTTCTTCTTCCTTGCAGGATCTCAGACAAGATGACCGTCGCCTTGGATACATTTACTATCATTGCCATGCTAGTTGTCCCGATGCTATCGTTATATGTCGCGCTACACATCATTTATTGTCAGCCTCTCCTTGTTGCCATGAAACCTCTAACCTTTGACACCTTCCCAGAAAACCGTTGTTTGGCTATGTTACCCGCTTGCTCAGCCCCTCTTATAGCGTTACTAGTTGCAGGTGAAGATGAAGATTGCTCCATGTTGGAACTTGTTGTTGGAATATCACAATATGTCTTATATATATTAACACACCTATATACTTTGCAATGGGTGGAAGGCTTGGCCTTTTGCTCGGTGTTTTGTTCCACTCATGCCACCTTAGGAGCCGATAAACCGGCGTTATGTTCCTTGATTTTGCGTTCCTAACACGGTTGGGTATATGGGGACCCCTGACAGTTCGTCTTTGAATAAAACTCCTCCAGCAAGGCCCAACATTGGTTTTAATTTGCAACATAATAAAAACTTAATTAATTAATTGCATAGGGAGTTAGCGCTACCCGAGGATTCTTCTACATACAGGGGGGCCAGTGCTGATGGTGTTGGTCCCAAACGGGGGTCCTGCAGGGCCGTCACGGAGAAACTCGAGGTATCTGGCTCCTGTAGCATCACCCATCCGGTCGTGGCCTGAGACGAGATACGCGCGGCTACTATCAGGGTGTCGGCACACCGGGAGGTCTTGCTGACTTGTTTTACCATTGTCGAAATGTCTTGTGCACCGGGAATTCCAAGTCTGATCGGGCCTTCCCTAAGATAAGGGGTAATATTATTATTATCTCTGCTGATCGTGAGAGCTTGTGATGGGCTAAGTTGGGACACCCCTGCAGGGTTATGATCTTTCGAAAGTCGTGCCCGCGGTTATGTGGCAGATTGGAATTTGTTAATGTCTCGTTGTAAAAAAATTGACAGAGGATCCGTAACAAAACACACAACCGTGTGAGTAACCGTGACTGTCTCTTTTGACTTTGAGAAGAGAACACGGTGGGGTTATGTTTGACTCGTAGGTAGTTCAGGATCTTTAGCGATCATTAATAGTTTGCGACCGTCTGCGTAGATGCTCATCGTATTATTGTACTCGTAAGTTAGCCACCATATATTGCTTAGCCGCTGCTGCAACCTCACCACTTAACCTCTCCTTACCCTTTAAGCTTTGCTAGTCTTGATACCCATGGTTATGGGATTGCTGAGTCCTCGTGGCTCACAGATACTACAACAACAGTTGCAGGTGCAGGTTTCTGATGACTTGACGTGAGAGCGATGTACTTGTGTTGGGGTTATTTCTTCTTCTGCTTCGTCAGTCTTGGGTTAGGTTCTTGGTCGGCAGCCTGGGATAGCAGATGGATGTCGTTGTGCTTTTCATGTTTGCATCCGTAGTCGGATGTCTTGTATTGATGTTGTTGTATTCATGTGACTTGTATGAATTTTTGTATTCCACATGTATGTATGTAATGGTACCATGTAATGATATCCATCTTGCTAAGCGCCCGAAATGCGGTTGTGCCTCAATCACAAGTTTAATCTGGTGATCAAGATAGAATTGCATCTTGGGCCTGACACACTGATAGGGCCCTAAGAATATATCTCCATCGTTGGAGGAGCAAATCCCACTCTCGAGTTGTCCGGTCACTTGTCAAACTTTCCGATGAGCCTGAAAGTTGTCATTATGATCACCTTGTTATAGATGACGTTTGAGCAACCCCAGAGCCCACCGTCCGGTAAGAAGTGACTGAGACACTCTCATGGTCTGAGGTACTAAAACAAAGGCTAACAGTCCATGTTATAACAGATGAGTTTAGATTATGTAATCACGTAGTATAACAGACAAGTATTGGGTCGATTCAATATGATCGTTCTTCTAATGGCATACCCTCAATGTTGTTTTAGGATTATCATTACACTTAACGATATCCTATGATCCGAAAAATGTGATCACCAACAACACTTGAGCCGGTCTTAGAGGTGAGACCGGGAACCTATTGTTTATCGTTTATCATTCCACACATGCATATGAGTTTTCCACCGAATCGCATATTCTAGGATCACAACAGTAAAAGCATGGAATATAAACTCTTAACTATGAATAATGGAAATAATAATAAAATATTATTGCCTCTAGGACATATTTCTAACATTCTCCCACTTACACTAGAGTCAATAATATAGTTAGCACTTTTAACTTTTACACCAATGGCAATCCGGTGTCAGTCCATGCTTTGTTTGTGGTATAGACTGCATCCTGTCGAATCTGACAACTTCAGATCCCCGTGTATCATTTGCATTTCTATGCATCTATAATGCTTTAATAAGAATTCATAATTGGTGTGAAACCATCTTTGTATATATATTGAATCACTGGTAGAACCTTTGATTCCTTAGACTGAGTAATGGAACCGCTATTAAGAATAGTGTTCCAATGACACAATCATTTAGAAACTATACCAAGGTCATGAATGAACTTTCGACTCATCACCCCTCATTTCTGCTTCTAAAGCAATAATATACTTCGCCTTCTTTTATAGAATTCACCACAGTAATTTTTGGACCAATTCCAACTTACTGTGCCACCACAAATCACTTTTAATTTGAAATCAAAAAATCACTTGGAGCATAGATGAAGATTTTCTTGATGTACTACTTACAACGAGCCTTCATTGATGTAACTCCTTACAACAATCTCTTCATTTTCTCCGTGTTTGAGAAACATGTCCCTAATCCTTAACGAAATTTTTCATTATTGTTCTACGATCAACAATTTGACCATACTAGTAACTTTTACTTACAACTAACTTGGAGTATTGGAAATATCTAGTGTTTTACATACCACGGAATACAAGTGTGGTTGAAATCATATTTCACGCATCGGTATTTCTGGATACCGATTCCTTCCATGTGACATTCATAAGAAACTCTTCTTAACATTTTACATACTAAACTGCTTTAGTATTTTATCAATATATATTTTGGATAAGTTCGATTAGACACTATTATCTCCATAGATCATTATGTCTAATATCAAGACTATTCATTGCCTAAGTATTTTTACTGAAAAACTAGTTTCAATAAAGTCTTAATCCATGTCAAGAAATTTACATAACTTCCAATCAACAATATGAAATGTACATATAGTGTTTAGAAATATTATCATGCTCCCACTTACTTTCTTATAAATACAAGCATCTTAGCTTTACTCGATGAAATCAACTTATTTGACCATTTCATCAGTATGAAGTTTCCAACTCCACTATGCTTGCTTCAGATCATTATAGGATCTCTAGAAGTTTGCATACTTACTAGCATCCTCTGGATCGACAAAATTACCTTGGATCGTATCAAACATACAACATTGGTTCTATTTCCATCTCATGGAATCATTTTGACATCCATCTGTTTTATCTCATAATTGCTAGTTTAACCTGAACTGACTTTAAGTATTGCTATGATGAGACAATCTTGTCATAGTCAATACTTTGATCTTGGCATAAACTATTTGTAAAAATTCAAGCATTATAAAACATGTTTATCTTGTAGTTTATAGATCCATTACTATTCTATAGACTCTAAATCTTTCTAAGGGTTCATCAAGTTCTAAGCTTGAATTATGTGAATGGATACTATCTCGGATTATGTCGGCATATAGCCAATTTCCGGAGTCAGGGCCCATCAACGCTTCTCTGTGATTTATAGGTTCATTGTTTGCCCAACAATACATCATCTGCATACCACAAAGGTGTGCGTGAATTTTCCCAACCTGTATAGTTCAGCTGTAAGTTCGACCGTAGTCTCTATATCTCATGTAGAGACTTTTGTGTCAGTCACAGTAAGAAATTCTAGAATTGCTTCCAGCGTTTCTTTTCTTTGAGTTGATTACAAGATTCCGCAAACTTGTCGAGTTGCACTGTCCTCCCACTCACTCTTTTGTAGAAAACATTTTGTTCAAAACTTCCGCACTCCATGGCAACACTTTGCCTCGGCGTAGTGATAGAGGAATACCCAACTATTTGGGATAACCTACAAAGTAGCACTTATTTCAATAAATTTGATGGCGCTCCTTTTTCAATGTGAAAGCCATGGTCTCTAAAGCATCACTTTGAAAGTATATTGGTGAAATGATTAATGGCATCTTTGATCTCACCATGTCACACATAGTTTGATTGCATCTACTTAAAACAATCTACTCTCAGTATTGTTTCTTGGAGGTGCAAGCTATAAAATTCTGTTATGGCTCATGAGACATTCACTAAATTTGTAACTCAAATATTCTTTTCTGTAATCCAATTGTAGAAACATAATTTTCTTGTTAGAATGATTTGTACTTCATTCTGAAAACCTTTTGAAACACTTCAAAAGATCCAGATTTATGTCTCAATTAGTAAATATAAATATCTACTTGAGTCATCCTTGAAGATAGATAAATCCACTGCTTGCAACAACACTTATTGGACTACACACATCAATATGCATATTGCCAATTATTTTGTTGCTTGTTCTCTATGGCCCATAAACGGTATCTTAGTTTACTTCACTAATTGGATGAAACTTGCAAGTGTGAGATGATTCTCAATCAGATGATTTCAAAATTCATCACTATGAAATTTCTCCATGCTAGTTTCTCCAATGTGACTAAATGCAGCGCCACACAGATATGGTACTCTTATATTCTTGCGACATTTAGTGCTAGTGTTATGGATGTTCAATTTATTATCAATATTCATAACATACATCTTATTCATAATAAGTGTATGCCCTTTTGTCATAACATCCAACAACTATTGTTCAGTCATGGACAACCTCCTTCATAACATCGAACAACTATTGTTCTATCATGAAGAACCTCCTTGCAACTTCTATGCAATGGGCTAGATTGTACAAAAACTCTAAAATGAAGTATGATAATAAATATAGAGGAAATACATTGATAGGAATAATCTAACCTTTTACAATCCATCAAAATATTTTAACCTCGTTATTTGTTGGTCATTTAGGTCGTTCGAAGTTTCTTGCAATGATTTGCAATAATATGCAATCAAGTCGATATCCTTGTGATTAACCTTTTAACCACAATACCGAAGAATCATTGATCAACAAATTGATCTTTTTTTCCAAGAACTACACTTTACTTGGCCAACCACCTCTGCATCTCATAACTTGTATGACATTCATACCTAAGCTAGACATTTCGGTCTTCTCTTCTTTCTACCTTTTACTTCTTATTGTTTTACCTCAACATTTCTCTTACTCTCAGAACAAACAACAACTTTAAGAGTGGTGTGCTCCCCGAACTTCCATAGGTATGTAAGTCTCATTACATCCTTTTATTTTGTTCTTTCTCTACAAGTTTTCACCGTGAACACATGATTGGCTTTCTTCTGGATCTTACGCATTTTAGTTGTAAACATAGTTGAACACTTCACTAGAATTTGCAAACAAAACACTTATTTAGATGTCGCATATCTTTAGCCTTTGTTTGTTTTTGAAAGAAAAAAAATCAGTTCCAAGAATATCACATAACTATCCCAAACATTTTGTAGTTCGGGTTTCTTGGAATCAAGCAGACCGTAATGCAATTCTAGATTTTGGATCGAAGGATGTGAGTCTCGTCACCCATAGCATCGGCAAGAGAATATTATAAACATGTGGTAGGACAAAATCCTTCTTAGCACTTTTATAGGACGATCCTCTCAAACATAAAGTTTCAACCAGAAAAATAACAGTGAATCAATTTCAACCACAAAGGTGGAACGGTGAGGCTTACTTCTACAACTATAATGTAAACTACACATAGACATTGTTCATAATTAACTTGCACTAGTTATTAAATTTAATTAATACTTGCTCCCACTCAAATCAATATCGCTCATAATTGATAGTGAGTGATTCAAGATCCAAGCCTAATTCTCAGCCATTGATGTGGACATCACTGATGACGAGAATTTTGACCGATGGGAAAACTTTTGCCGATCATATCTCCATATGAGTCTTGTTCATCTTTTGATACTTTGTCCTCTGAGCTTAGAATGATTCTGCGAGAACCTCAAGACAACCGAGTGTTATTTGTAAGCATTATCTCACCATCCCTGTCGTACATCTCGCGTCTTGTTTGTGCTCATGTGGACATGACCTACTCTGGAACGCTACCTGTTATAAATGGTTGCAACACTGGGAAGAGCACCTTTTAACTTGATATTTATTGTGAGAAATCACCCTAATAATTGACTACTACGCAATCAAATGGTGCAAACAACAAAGGGATAAACATCTCAGGAAATTCATAATAACATGATATGGTATAGCCCTAGGCGCCGGGAGTTCTCCATGATCGTCTTCAATCTCCAGCTGATACAACGTGACGGCCAATATTTCATTCTCGTGGCAACCATTTCAAAAACGTTGTCGTGGCAGCAATCTCGGAAAACATTGTCGTGGCGACTGTTTTAGAAAATGTTGCCATGGCACCAAAATCTAAAATTTCACCATGGCACGAAAGTATAGCTCCTCGTCATGTGCCTTGGTACACCTTCCTCCGTATACTTCTTGCCACCATCACCCGTAACCTATCTCTACAATATTTACATTAAGGTGGCAATCTCGTGGCTCCAGCTATCATGTCGTGACGCACAGGACACCTAACATTACAACATATAACCATCTCATACATAAACTCATTATCATGACGAAGGCCATACCACATCATATGCAAACCCTGCAAAACCAAGTTAGACGTCCTCTATTCGATTTGGCAAATTATGTGGCTGCTAAGGTGTGACGCCCCAAGACTGACGCTCCAGATGTCTTCCATATATTTTGTGATCGTCGTGTTTTTTATTTGCTTGCTCTATTTTATTTGTGCATTGCATCATGTCATCATGCTTCATCTCATTATTATTTTGTAACTCAAATAAATAAATTGTATGGATCTTCGATCCATTTAAATCGAGGGAAGGGTGACTTCTCTTTATAACATATCCTCACAATATTAGGGAGCTATTATAAAATACCATTGATGTGGAATTACCTTTGACACACTTGCAAAATAATTCATCATGCCTTCTTATCTCACTTCTTGACCTCAAACTTTGTCCATAAATTCTTTCGTCATTTTCCCGAGCTCCACCAAAATTCTCAACATTTTTGGACCTACCAAAAATCACTTTTTTGTCACACCCATTTCAATTAAATTCATATGGTTTTGAATCTAAATCTTCCAATCATGTTGTTTTTATTTTTCCTGGATCGAGCTCATTTTTGTGAGCCTCAGAAAATACCCTCCTACCCAAGCTCCGACCCTAACCTCTCTTTGTTTTCTTTCATGCTATGTTTTCTTTTTCTTTTTGTGGAGAAAGGAGAAGGGAGAAGGATTGGAAAAAAAGGCCTCTGTCAGCCCACCAGGTCTCTGGCCATTTCCCTCTCCAGCTGGGCCGGCCTAATCCCCATCCCACCTAACCCTCCTACTCCTAACCCTAAAACAACAGCGCCCGATCCCCTATCTCCCGATTGATATCTCCCTCTCATCCTCCCACTCCGCCGCCAACCACTCATCCTGATCGGGCTCGTCCCCGATCCGCTCTGCCTCCTCCTTGTCACCTCGCTCGCCTCCCTCCTTGTGATGGCCTGGCTTATTAGGGATGATAGACTACTCATATCAATAAGGAATTCCTTCTTTTCCGGGAGCCCATTCGGATAGAACTCCAAAGTTAAGCGTGCTCAGCTTGGAGTAGTTTCAGGATGGGTGACCGACCGGGAAGTTGCTCCTGGGTGCGCACGAGTGAGGACAAAGTGCGCAGAAAAGACTAGTATTGATATGTGAGGCCAGTCTAGATCCCGCCAGGAGTAACGACCACCGGCGGGTGTGTTCGGGGCGTTACAAGTTGGTATCAGAGCCGACCCTCGCGGTTACACGGATGTTTGCGGACAATTTGCATTCATGTTGTGCATGACGTTTGTGACCCGTCGTGGCACATGGCATGGCACATGTGTTGTCCTGGAAGCACAGACGGTTGTGCCAAGAGGGAACGTTCCTGTGGCCCGACGAGGACGTCGGTTCCTCTGAGTGAGGGTGTATGTGATGGCCTGGCTTATTAGGGATGATAGACTACTCATATCAATAAGGAATTCCTTATTTTCCGGGAGCCCATTCGGATAGAACTCCAAAGTTAAGCGTGCTCAGCTTGGAGTAGTTTCAGGATGGGTGACCGACCGGGAAGTTGCTCCCGGGTGCGCACGAGTGAGGACAAAGTGCGCAGAAAAGACTAGTATTGATATGTGAGGCCAGTCTAGATCCCGCCAGGAGTAACGACCACCGGCGGGTGTGTCCGGGGCGTTACACTCCTCCTCGATCCAGCCTGAAATCACCGACGCCCAATCCCCTCTATCCCCTTCGTCCTCCTCTAGCGCCTCCAGCCTCGTCCCCTTCTCCTGATCCCCACTCATAGCGCCGCATCGATGCCCATGGCCTCCGACCTTCGACGGCAAGCATCGAGCCGCTTATCTCCCTGCCCTGCCCCGCTCGGGCCAAGAGGTTCCCGAGCACCTCGTCCTCAACCACCTTTTGCTCAGGCTGAAGCTACGACGGCGGGCGCCCTGTCGGACCTGCTCTTCACTGTCGTCGCGCCATGAATGGAGCTTCCAAGTTGTCGCCGTGCCCGCGACCCCTACTTCGCCCGTCCTTGTTCCCGCTTACACTGCATCGAGTTGCCGGCGTTGAGGAGATGCCCCTGCATCGAGCACAACCCGCCGCGCCTTGTGTTGTCATCTAGCTCGCTAAGATCCCGCGCAGCCCGCCATGGTCGCCGCCTTCCTGGACAACACCCATCCACTCGCCTCCGCAGCTCCTCCGACCCTGCTGCTCACGCTAGGCCCTCTTCATCGCGGCCACATCCTCCTAAGTGACTTCCCCTGCTCCACCACGTCCCCGGCATCGTCCCACACCACCGGCCAGCCCTGCTTCCTTCTCTGTTACACGCATTGTTGTTCGCTGCATGCCAAGACCGCAGCTCCAAGAACCATCATCGACAAGAGCCCCGCGAGACTCGCATGTCCACCAAGTCCAACTATCGTCACAAGAATCGAGGCCGGCAAGTTCGAAGACCCCAAGTACCATGACACGGACGACATGAACATCTACGAACCGTGTACAACTACCGTCGCCGTGTACCACTACTTCCACCACGACTGTCCCGAGAACGTCTACTTCCTCTACTTCCCTCGACGAACTCGAACCGCCCCGAAATGCACACTTCGAAGGTATACTGCCGAGATGACGCCTGTGAATGAATGCATGTGTTGTATGAGATGCGTGTGTTTGCACCGTGCCCGTTTATCTCGTGCACGATCCTCTTTTGCCTTGCCACCGTCATGTGGGAACCCGGTAACCGGATCACCCCACCATCCTTGCATGACATGCTCCCATCACACTTATTTTGCACCGATATCTCAACGAGTTGTCGGAACCGGAACGTTGCCGTCGCACCGTTTCCATTTTCGCCGCCATGACACCCCTTTCTTTCCGTCGTGGCGACCAAATGCTTCATAACATGCTCATGTCAACTTTTAGATAAAATTGCATGAAACTTGTATATGTCATCCGCATCATGATAACAACATTTAAATGGTTAAAATTGTTGTTTGTATTAAAAATTGCTAAATGACATGTGGGGATTTTCTAGAATTGTTGTTTGTTGTTTCCGACTCCATTTAAATTGCTTAAATGTGTTGTTTACTCATGATTCACCTCCTGCCATGTTAATTAACACTAATATTGTTGTCTACATAAATGAGAGTGAACTAAATAATTGAATGTGGTGTTTCGTCAATATGCAACTCGTTGCATATTGAGCTCCACTTAATATGTAGTATTGTTTGTTGCACTTTGACATGCCTTGCTTATTTAAACCGGACATGCACCATACTTGTTTGGGCATCATGCCATGTTTATGCTTGTGTGTTTACCATGTTGTTTGCTTCTTTCCGGTTTGCTTCTCTCGTTAGCTCGGTTTCGTTCCGGAGTTGTGAGGATTCGTTCGACTACGTCCGTTTGTCTTCTTCATGGAATCGTTTTTCTTGCTTGCGGGATTTGAGGCAAGATGACCTTTCCTTGATATCACCTCTATCCTTGCTTTGCTAGTTGTCTCGCTCTATCGTTGTGTCGCGTTGCCTATCTATTTGCTTGTCAGCCTCCTACATTACCATGAAACCTCTAACGACCTTGCTAGCAAACCGTTGATTGGCTAAAATACACTTTTGCTCAGCCCCTCTTATAGCGTTGTTAGTTGCATGTGAAGTTGAAGATTACTCCATGTTGGAACATGGATTCTTTGGGATAAAACAATATCTCTTATTTAATTAATGCACATATATACTTGGTAAGGGGTGGAAGGCTTGGCCTTTTGCTCGGTGTTTTGTTCCACTCATGTCGCCTAAGGTTCCGATAAACCGGTGTTATGTTCCTTGATTTTGCGTTCCTAACACGGTTGGGGTTTATGGGCCCCCTCGATAATTCGCTCTATTTAAAGCTTTTCTAGCAAGGCCCAACTTTGGTTTTACCATTTGCCTAACAACTAAAAACTGCATAGGGAGTAATTAACACATGGATTCTTAATCAACCCCCGGGCCAGTGCTCCTCATGAGTGTTGGTCCAACCCGGATCCCTGTGCGGGGCCACCCCTTGGCAACTTGGGGTCTTTGGCACCTGTACACTTCGCTCATCCGATTGTGGCCTGAGACGAGATACGCGCGGCTCCTATCAGGGTGTCGGCACGTCGGGAGGTTTTGCTGGATTAGTTTTACCTTTGTCGAAATATCTTGAGCATGGGATTCCGAGAACACCCGGGTCTTCCCAATTTGGAGTTGTACCTTCGCTGATCGTGAGAGCTTGTGATGTGCTATGTTGGGACACCCTTGTAGGGTTATGATCTTTCGAAAGTCGTGCCCGCGGTTATGTGGCAGATTGGAGTTGTTAATATCTGGTTGTAGCTAACTTGACACAAAAACCCAAATAAAATACACAACTTGTGTGAGTAGCCGTGATGGTCTCTTTACGAGGGAGTTCGGAAAGAGAAAACGTCGGGGTTATGAATGACTCGTAGGTAGACAGGATCATTTAGTGATCATTGCTAGTTGCGATCGTTGGCGTAGCTTCTCATCTCACTCTGAAAGTGTGTAAGCTAGCCACCTCATATATTCTTAGTGCTTGCTGCAACCCCACATTATACCTTCTCCCCACCTAAAAGCTTAGGTAGTTTTGATACCCGGGAACAAGATTGCAGAGTCCTCGTGACTCACAGTTTACAACACAAACAGGTGCAGGTACAACTAAGTTCGCTGCAGGCGATGGCTAGGAGCTCCAATGGGAGTTCTATGAAGAGCGTGGGCGTATGTACGTGACGTACCCCGATGATCAGTAGTGGTTCCTAGTAGGGTCGATCGGGCATAGCATGGGTGGTTATCTTTTCATTTGGTACTGTCCGTAGTTGGACTTTGTGTGTACTCTGGATGAAAGTATGAAGAATTAGATCATTGTGTGACGTGGCGAGTGTAAGCCAACTATTTACTTCCTTGTTCATTTACATGGGAATGTGTGAAGATACCACTCTTGCGACCATACCAAAATGCGGTTATGCCTCTAAGTCGTGCCCCGACACATGGGAGATATAGCCGCATCTTGGGCGTTATAAGTTGTTAATCAGATCCTCCCCCGACCTAGGAGCCCCTGCTTGATCGAACCACTGCTGATGTTGAGTCTAGAAACAAAAACTGTTTTGAGTCCTAGGTATATATAT
>LR738713.1:325036801-325047980 GCA_902687465.1 Secale cereale
ATATATATATATATATATATATATATATATATATATATATATATATATATATATATATATATATATCGGAGAGTAGGAATTATTTTACTCCTTATCCCCTTCATCGCTCTGGTGAGGACTCCTGACGTAGAAGTTTTGACTTCACTCTCCTCTTTTTCACTTATTTTTTTTAGGATCACGCGGGTATTGTTGGTATCGTTCCGATATCTTTGTGACGAGAACATTGTTCTTGGTGCCTCCTGTCTTTTAGGGGTTGTGGCAGTGTCCCGGGGATTTGAGCTCCGAGGTGTTGTTGTCACAGTTGTATTGTTTCGATTCCGGAATACCAGAGGTCGCCGACATCGAAAACTCTTCTATGCATGTCTGGTGGTGAGATAACCCCGACGTCACCCAGTACTGGGGAGATAGTTCAGGAGTATTACCACAGCTAGTATAGCGGATGTTTTTCGAAGGTATGCGGTACACGATTTCCGAAGATTTCTTGGTTATGTGTTGACGGATGGATATAGATGGATGTAGGGATTGTTAGTTGGGTGAGATATTTGTGCTTCCCCTGTATCCCCAACATCAGATTGCATAACCAGAAAGTTTCGGGAGTTTGTAGGTGGGAATTCAAGTAGATCTAAGTTATCTTCCAACAGGTACATGATTGAGATTGGGGAATCTCTATCATATGTTTGTTCCGGCTTCTTTCGCATGCCAAATCCTTTGTTTTGTTTTGATTGTGGTATTCGAGTTGCTTCGATGTCAAGTGTTGATTCCATACCTTTCCTAATCGGTGTTTTCATATTTCTATGGGAGCGCTAGTTCTTCTTGATCATCGAGATTATCATGTAAATTCTTCTCAACCGGCGTGCTTCTCTTCAAGTTAACCCGATCCTTTCAATGCAAGACCAATTCTTGGTTTTTCTCAATGATGTATGTTTCATTCATCCAAGTTGCCTTTGTTTTTTCCACCCTCCCACCCTTTTTCTTCAATGAGTCAAAAATCTCAAGTCAAGTATCCATTTTTATTCATGTAAAGTTCTTCATTATTTCCTTCAATGTTCTTAGCCAGTGATTTCTCGTGAAGATGCTAAGGAAGCTTCAAGTTTATCATTCTCTGTTCTCGTATCTTCTCCGGTGGACTAAATTCAAGCTTCGGTGTTTATCATATCTTTTCCTCTTATTTCACATGTTTTACCATGTTGTAATTTCTTATCCAGAGTCTCTCTTGTTTATTCAACTCCCTCCAATTCTTCTCCGGAGTGCTGAAAATATCTCAGAACATTCGCGTTTCCATTCTTAATCTGTTGAAACTATTTTGAGGTTGTCATCTCATTCAAGCCATTTAATTCAACTGGTGCAATATCTCTCAAGCAATCTTTTCCGATGGTGTTTCTTTTGAGTGGGCCCAAACCCACAGGCCTTTTTCCAGGATCTTACGTGACTCTTCTAATTTTTCCGGAGTTACTCTCGAATTCTATTCAAGGTTGACGTAAGAATGAATTTTCATCAGTCATATGCCTTCTCTCAGATCGCTTTCAGATTCTTTTCATCGTTGGTTCAACCTTTTAATTCTTCATTACGGAGTGCCTCAATAATCAATGGTGGTGTATCTCGTCATCATTCTCAGGTTTTGAAGACCAAAGAGGAGTTCCTCTTGAATCCCTACCTGTTCTTCCAAAGATTCATGGTTCTAGCTTCATGCCATCTCTCAATTTATTTTCCATTGTGAGGAACTCTTTTCGTAACCATCTGAAGCATTTCAGAGCTATTTTCATATTGATTTCATCCGAAGACCATCCTTTTCAGAAGAATAATTCATTTTCAGTTTTGCTCCTGCCCTCCAATTCTTACTGGTGGATCGTTCAGGTATTTGCTAGTCAGCTCATGTTCTCTTCATTGTCTTATATCTAAATTCCCTCAAGTGCCTTCGTTCGTGTTCTAATTCTTTCCGGCAATCCCTTTTCTTTTCTTCGTTCATCTTCAAATTCTCAAGGTGGTTCGTTTAAGATTTCCACTTCCGTTCTTATCATATCAATTCATTAGTTTTTTTCCAATCCTACCGGTGGTTCATGAAGACCTGCCCAAGTTGGTACTATATCTCTCTTAATCTTTTTCAACGCGAATAAGTAGTATGCAAATCCGTTGCTTGTCATCAATTTAAATTGGTGAAGGATACGCATAACATAATTCTTATTCTTGTTTCATCCAAGTGATTAATCCCTTCCTTCGGAGTTTGTTCAGGAGGAATAAATTATTGGTTTCAAGTTGTTCGTCTTGTCTCCCGGTGTTCTAAGCTCTCTCAATTTTCTCATTGCGAAGATCCATCTAAAGCATTGCAAGGCTTCAATGTTGTTCTTTTCCTTTCTAGTCCAGTTAACAGGAGTGCCATGTCCTCCATTCAAGTTTTGTGATCTTATCAAGTTTTCCTCTCTTATGAACTGGAGTGTTGTCTGAAATCTTTCTTACCCCTTGTGCCATTCTTTCAATAGTTCCAGAGGTAGTGTGTTGTTGATTTCATCAAGTATCATCCCATCTTCTCAAGTTCATGTTAATTCCTTCATTTTCAGTTAAAGTGTTGTTCGAATTATTTTATTCTTATTCCTTCTCTATCTTGTTTTAACCGAAGTGGTTTCAATGTCTATCTTGTCACCTAAGCTCTTCATTCTCGTCGTATTCCTTGTTCCTCTTGTCCAACAGACTGTTTGCAACTTCGTTCATCTCCGTTGTATTCTTTCTTTCAAGTTGTTCAACCTCCCAAGGTTCATGGTTTCACTCATTTGTCGGAGAAGCAACTTTGTTTTACCCCTTCCTTTCCTCTACTATCTGGTTCCATCCCTAGGATCTCGGGTCGAGATCCTCCGTTAGTGTGGGAGAGTTGTGATGCCCCAAGATCGACGCTCCAGATGCCTTCCATATATCTCGTGATCGTCGTGTGTTTTATTTGCTTGCTCTATTTTATTTATGCATTGCATCATGTCATCATGCTTCATCTCATAAATTTTTTGTAACTCAAATAAGTAAATTGTATGGATCTTTGATCCATTTAAATCGAGGGAAGGGTGACTTCTCTTTATAACATATCCTGCCAATATTAGGGAGCTATTATAAAATATTCCATTGATGTGGAATAACCTTTGACACACTTGCAAAATAATTCCATATGCCTTTGTTATCTCACTTCTTGACCTCAAACTTTGTCCATAAATTCTTTCGTCATTTTCCCGAGCTCCACCAAAATTCTCAACATTTTTGGACCTACCAAAACCACTTCTTTCTCACACCCATTTGAATTAAATTCATATGGTTTTGAATCTAATCTTCCAATCATGTCGTTTCTATTTTTCCTGGATCGAGCTCATTTTTGTGAGCCTGGGAAAATACCCTCCTGCCCAAGCTCCAACCCTAACCTCTCTTTCTTTTTTTCATGCTCTGTTTTCTTTTTCTTTTTGTGGAAAAAAGAGAAGGGAGAAGGATTGAAAAAAAGGCCTCTGTCAGCCCACCAGGTCTCTGGCCATTTCCCTCTCAAACTGGGCCGGCCTAATCACCAGCCCACCTAACCCTCCTACTCCTAACCCTAAAACTACAGTACCCGATCCCCTATCTCCCAATCGATCTCTCCCTCTTGTCCTCCCACTCTGCTGCCAACCAGTCATCCCGATCGGGCTCGTCCCCGATCCCCTCTGCCTCCTCCTCATCACCTCGCTCGCCTCCCTCCTCCTCAATCCAGCCTGAAACCACCGACGCCTGATCCCCTCTCTCCCCTTCGTCCTCCTCTAGCGCTGCAAGCCTCGTCCCTTTCTCCCGATCCCCACTCATAGCACTGCATCGATGCCCATGCCCTCCGGCCTTCGACAACAAGCATCGAGCCGCTTGTTTGCCTGCCCTGCCCCACTTGGGCTAGGAGGTTCCCGAGCACATCGTCCTCGGCCACCTTCTACTCAGGCTAAAGCCACGACAGCGGGCGCCCCACCGGACCCGCTCTTCACTGCCGCCGCGCCATGGATGGAGCTTCCAAGCTGCCGCCGTGACCGCGACCCCTGCTTCGCCCGTCCCCGTGCTCGCTTACTCTGCATCGAGTTGCCGGCGTCGAGGAGATGCCCCTGCATAGAGCACAACCCTCAATGCCTTGTGTTGTCATCCAGCTGGCCAAGACCCAGCGCCTGATACGTCCAAAACGTATCTATAATTTCTGCTTGCTCCATGCCTCTTTTGTGTGATATTGCTATGATATTTATGCACTTCCATACACTTTTGATCATATTTGGACTAACCTATTAACTCAGTGCACCCCAGTGCCAGTTTCTGTTTTCTGCTGTTTTTGTATTTCAGGTTTTCCCATTACGTAAACTGCCAGAAAAATTCCGAGAAAAATATATAAAAAATCAGCGTTCCGGAAGCTTCCATGCGGCCTAAGTAGGGCCGGAGGGGGGCCACCAGGGCTCCAGGCGCCCTGGGGGCGCGGCCCCCCTCCTGGCCGCGCCGGGGGGGGCGCCTGGGCCCCCCAGGCCTCCGCCGATGCCCCCCTTTGGCATATAATTACACCGCGTCACGAAACCCTCGAGGACGGAACCCTTTTTTGCGATCTCATCTCTGTTCCGCCACCGCCGCGCTTCCAAGATCGGGAGCACCAGGAGAACTCTTCCCGGCACCCTGCCGGAGGGGAGGATCACCACCGGGAGCCTCTCCACCACCATGGACGCCTCCCGGATGAGTTGTGAGTAGTCTCCCTTGAACCATGGGTCCATGACCAGTAGCTATGTGATGTTCTCCTCCCCTCTTTGTCCTTCATCGATTAGACCTCGTGAGCTACCCTACATGATCGAGGCACATATGTAATCCTTATGTTGTTGCTATGTTGAGTTTGCTGGGATCCGATGGATTATGAGATTATGTTCAGATTGTGTGTGAGTAATATATTTGATTTACCTCTTTTATATTTATGTTCTTGAGTAATTCTTGCATGTTCTCCGTTGCTGTTTATTGCTTTGGCCAAGTAGTAGGTAGTAACTCCAAGAGGGAACATTATGCTTGATTGTGGGTTCATGCCCCTCGATGACTAGCTTGAGTGACAGAAACATGAGTCTAGGGGATGTGCTGTTGCCACAAGGGGGAAAACAACGGTGCTTGTACTTGCGGGTGCAAGGATTGTTTACTTTACGCAAAGTTCTTTTAATGCAGTTGTCTGTTGCTTTGAGTTTACACTATGGGTGGGACTCGCAACTTAATACCAGCGAGATGTTCTGGATAGATATCTCAAGGTGGATGATTAGTAGTAGATGCAGCTGGATTTTGGTCTACTTGCCTAGGCGTACCGCCCATGCTTTTGAGCCTCTACCTTTCTTGCAGCATAGTTAGCATTGGTTTGCGCACATAATCTTGTCAATTGCCCAGCTGTAATTTGTTTACCTCGCTTAGCTATTTTATCATCTTTTGGGAGAGAGACATCACTAGTGAACATCATGGGACCCCGGTCCATATTACCATCACTGATCACATCCGTTATTTACTTTCAGTTCTTACTTACTAGTTGCAATCATACCTATCACTATTATCTCTTGCGTTTGATCCTTTCTAAACGACAAGGCCGGAGGGATTGACAACCTCTCTGTACTCGTTGGGAGCAAAGTTATTTGTATCTGTGTGCAGGTCCGGTCGATCGCTAGTTGCGCCGCTAGCAGTTGACACCTTCTTGTTGAACCTTGGAGTCTCAGGGGAATTCGATCCTTGGTATCTTTGCCAAGGGAAAACTACCGCTACACTGCATCTCAAACCTTCCACTTGGGGTAACCAACGAGGGGCGAGAAGCCATCAAGCAAAGTTTTCTGGCGCCGTTGCCGGGGACTCCACTCTTCAAGATAGGGGAGTTGCACGCTATCTTTTACCTTTGCTTTTTAGTCTTGTTAGTTTACCTTTCAGTTTTTGCTTTAGTTCCCTTTTTAAAAAATCACAAAATAGTTATCTTGCTTGCTTGCTGCTATGGGTTCCACTGAGAACACCAAGTTGTGTGACTTCACTAGTCATAACAACGATGACTTTATCTGCACGCCTATCACTACACCTGCCACTTCAGCACCTTCTTATGAAATTAAACCTGCTTTACTGAACCTAGTTATGAAAGATCAATTATCCGGTGCTGGAGATGATTCTGCTTTACACTTAAACAATTTTGTTGAACTCTGTGATATGCAAAAGTACCAAGAAATAGATGGTAATATTGTTAAGCTTAAGCTTTTTCCTTTCTCCTTGAGAGGAGGAGCTAAAATTTGGTTTCAATCCTTGCCTAGAAATAGCATAAATTCTTGGGACAAGTGCAAGGATGCTTTTATTGGAAAGTACTATCCACCTGCTAAAATTATCCAACTAAGGAGTAACATAATGAATTTCAAACAATTGGATAATGAACATGTTGCCCAAGCTTGGGAACGCATGAAATCTCTTGTCAAGAACTGCCCTACTCATGGTTTGACTACTTGGATGGTTATCCAAACTTTTTATGCAGGCTTGAACTTTACCTCGCGGAACTTGTTAGTTTCGGCCGCGGGAGGAACCTTTATGTCAACTACACTTGGTGCTGCCACGAAGCTTCTCGATGAGATGATGACCAATTATTCCCAATGGCACACCGAACGCGCTCCAACAGGTAGGAAGGTAAACTCTGTCGAGGAGATTTCCTCCCTAAATGAAAAAGTTGACTTGATCATGTCTCTACTTTCCAAGCAATCTTCTACTGATCCTCGTGATGTTCCTTTAAATTCTTTGATTGCTCAAGAACAAGTAGATGTGAACTTTATCTCTAGAAACAATTTCAATAACAATGCTTATAGGAGTAATTTTGGTAGCAATCCTAGACCGTTCTCCTCTAATTCCTATGGGAACAACAATGCTTATCCTAGCACCAAGAACTCCACTTCTGAACTAGAGATTATGCTTAAAGATTTCATCACTACCCAAAAAGCCTTCAATAAGAGTGTAGAAGAAAAACTAAACAAACTAGATAATCTCTCTTGGAAGGTAGACAATTTAGCCCATGAGGTAGAGTTGCTTAAAATTAGAACTTCCCCTTTTGAGGAGAGGAAGACCACTCCTATGAATGCTATTCAAGTGCAAATTAATGAAAACATTAGGATTTTGGCTAAACTTAAAGAGAGATGGGCTAGAGAAAAGGAGGAAGAAGATAGAATTAAGAACCTTCCTACCCACCACACTGTTGCTACTATCCAAGTTGTTGAGGATATCCAAACTCTTAGCACCCAATGCAGTCCTGGTCCCATTGGACCTATTAATGGTGATGCTATGACCATAGAAACTACCAAACAAGTGAGCCTAAAGGACACCACTACCACTTTACTTGATAGTAGTGACCTTGATTTTGATAATTGCACCCTTACCGAAGTTATTGATTTCCTTCACAAGATGTCTAGAGATCCCCGCACTAGCACGCTTAATCTTGCCTTCACAGAGCATATCACTAATGCTCTCATCAAAGCTAGGGAGGAGAAACTTAGGGTAGAAGCCTCCATACCTAGAAAGCTAGAAGATGGTTGGGATCCTATGATTAAAATTAAGTTGAATAACTTCTCTTGCTATGCTTTATGTGATGTTGGAGCTAGTACCTCCGTTATGCCCAAAAGAATATATGATATGCTTAAATTGAAACCTTTTGATTCTTGTTCTTTTGGTGTTCGTCTTGTTGATTCTTCCATAAAGAAACCCTTGGGGAGGATCGACGATGTTCTTATCATTGTCAATGACAATTACGTTCCCGTTGATTTTACTATCATGGATATTGAATGTGAACCTTCTTGTCCAATTATTTTGGGACGTCCTTTTCTTCGCACCGTTGGTGCCATCATTGACATGAAAGAGGGGAATATAAAATTCCAATTTCCTCTCAAGAAAGGGATGGAACACTTCCCTAGAAAGAAGATTAAGTTACCTTTTGAGTCTGTTATACGGGCTAGCTATTCTTTTACTCTTGATAAAACTTGATCTCTTTGCATTATGCCTAGCTTAAAGGCATAAAAGAAAGCGCTTTTGGGAGGCAGCCCACAATGAATAAAATTTTATTTTGCTTTTGTTGTGTCTTGATGTTGTTACTACAGTAGCATCATCATTGTATCTTTACTTTTCAGCTTTGTGCCAAGTGTAGCCTCTGATTGCAAGAAAGTTCAAAAGTTGTGACGTGCTGTCCAGGAAACAGATTATGTCCTTGGACAGAAAAAATCGTACAAAATCACCAGATCATCTTTTTGGTCTGAATTCTTTCGACAGCGTGCTCTATACAATTGTCTTTCGAGCGTCTGTTCTGAGTTTTTTGATTTGAGTTGCAGAAGTGCCCCGAAAAAATCATTTACTACATGTTGGTCTGTTTTTCACAGATTTTGTCCTGTTTTGCCTTTCCTTCGTTTTGCAAACCTTGAGCTTGCTTTTTCTTTGCAAAAACCTTTTGGCAATCTTGAGAAACAGTAGACCTTCAAGAATATCCTTATTTCCAGCAAGGAAAAAATTATTTTATTAAGGGTACTAACCTCGCTAATCAGATTATGATGAGTTATGTATGAAGGGAGTTTTCAAGTGTGCGAGGGAAGATGATAAAAAGATTCAGTAGTGTCAAACGCTCAAGCTTGGGGATGCCCCCATGCACCCCCAAGAAATATTCAAGAAGACTCGAGCGTCTAAGCTTGGGGATGCCCCCGTGCATCCCCTTCTCCATCAACAATTATTAGTTCGTCTTTCGTTCCACTATATTTTTATCACTTCATGTGTTATGTGCTATGCTTGGAGCGTCTTGCTTTTAGTTTCCTTTTTAGTTTTCTTTAGCTTTGCTTGCTGTTCATAACAAGTTGGAACTCAGCTTTCTTTGTGTGGGAGAGAAACACGCTCCACTTCAACCTAGAGCACAACATAGAATTTTCATGTCTATCTTTGTTGTGTGTGTTCTTTGTCTTTCAATAGCTACTATCATGTTCAGCTCTTAGTTTTCACGGTTTTCTTTTTAAAGAGCTTTTGTTTAGTTGGTCGCTGGAACTCTCTTTAGTTATCATGCTTATCTTGTTAAGAGAGTTGGCTTCTGTTGCATTGCTTGATATGTCTATGATAAAAATGCCATGTGCATAATGGTGCTTAGTAGTTCATGTTTTCTTATGGTTAGTCTCAAATAGCTGGGGGGTTCTCAATGTGTTATTGGAGTACCAACATGATTTGTTTGCCTATGATGTGGTATGGTCTAGTGATATCTTCCTCCAAGAATTTATTTTGATTGACTTGGCATATGCTCATGCATATTTAAGACTGTAAAGAAAGTCTATCAAGCCTTGATGATCTTTAATTTCTGAGTAGCGACATAACTTCCATGCCCGATTCAATGTTGCTTTGTCGCCCTGCATGATTATGACCGTCATTGCTCTTTTAGTTGGTCGCTCCCAGTCTTTTGCTAACCTTCGCCTGTACTAAGCGGACTGACTGCTTGTGCATCCAAATCCTTTAAACCAGTTTATGCCATATGAGTCCATCATACCTTCCTATACATGGTATTTACCTACCATTCCTAACGAAGACTTTCATGTACCATCTCGAAATTAATCAAAAAAGCATTTCTCTTTTATGCCTCTGTTTTAGTTCATGAGGAAGTAGTAGTTAATTCATGATCTTTTTAAGTTGGACAAGCTTCACCCCGGGATTGCATGTCTAATGTGCAAACCCATAATACGAGAAGGAACTGGCAAAGAGTGCGCCCGGCTCATTAAAAATATACAACAAACAAACCCTCCTTCATGCTTTGTTCATGAGAAATCAGAAAACTTTGGCAGTGATAAACAAAGGAGATTAAGAGGATGTGATCGTCCTCATTCGGGAGTCGTTCCTCAAAACTTGTCCAGCTCAAGAAGTGATTGAGTTATCTGCTAGCATTCGTTGACGAAATATGCATATTCTAAAAAATAATTATTACCTCTGTTTTTAAAACCAAGAGCTCTGGTACATGTTTAGTTTTTGTTTCCGACCACGGGTTTTCAACCTTGCCATCAAAATCCACAGTTCGAGAGTCTCCACCTTTTTTAAAGCACCAACTATTGAGAGCATGATTGTCATTCTGAGTGTAATGTGCATTGTCCCAAAGTACCATTGTCTTTTGCATGATTATGATATCGTTTATTCTGAAATCATTGTATCTAGTCGTCACTTAAACTTTGGAGGTGCCCCTCCATTTATGTTTTGCTTCACTAAAGGGGGCAAGCGAGGTACCACTTTATCATATTTGCACACCATGCTCATTACAAATCTATTGAGTGTTTGAGTATCATATTGTAAAACTTTCAGTTCTTTGTGATTTTCTCATGAGGCAACTTAATTACTACAGATTCATTGTCTCAGTAAGCACTTGTCATGTGACTGTGAAAAGTTCTTATATGGTTAATAGCATGTCACCACAGAAATTATGCTTGTTATCATTTACCTACTCGAGGACGAGCAGGAATTAAGCTTGGGGATGTTGATACGTCCAAAACGTATCTATACTTTCTGCTTGCTCCATGCCTCTTTTGTGTGATATTGCTATGATATTTATGCACTTCCATACACTTTTGATCATATTTGGACTAACCTATTAACTCAGTGCACCCCAGTGCCAGTTTCTGTTTTCTGCTGTTTTTGTATTTCAGGTTTTCCCATTACGTAAACTGCCAGAAAAATTCCGGGAAAAATATATAAAAAATCAGCATTCCGGTAGCTTCCATGCGGCCAAAGTAGGGCCGGAGGGGGGCCACCAGGGCTCCAGGCGCCCTGGGGGCGCGGCCCCCCTCCTGGCCGCGCCGGGGGGGCGCCTGGGCCCCCCAGGCCTCCACTTATGCCCCCCTTTGGCATATATTTACACCGCGTCCCGAAACCCTCGAGGACGAAACCCTTTTTCGCGATCTCATCTCTGTTCCGCCGCCGCCGCGCTTCCAAGATCGGGAGCACCAGGAGAACTCTTCCCGGCACCCTGCCGGAGGGGAGGATCACCACCGGGAGCCTCTCCACCACCATGGACGCCTCCCAGATGAGTTGTGAGTAGTCTCCCTTGGACCATGGGTCCATGACCAGTAGCTATGTGATGTTCTCCTCCCCTCTTTGTCCTTCATCGATTAGACCTCGTGAGCTGCCCTACATGATCGAGGCACATATGTAATCCTTATGATGTTGCTATGTTGAGTTT
>LR738713.1:325047990-325131518 GCA_902687465.1 Secale cereale
TTTCTGCTTGCTCCATGCCTCTTTTGTGTGATATTGCTATGATATTTATGCACTTCCATACACTTTTGATCATATTTGGACTAACCTATTAACTCAGTGCACCCCAGTGCCAGTTTCTGTTTTCTGCTGTTTTTGTATTTCAGGTTTTCCCATTACGTAAACTGCCAGAAAAATTCCGGGAAAAATATATAAAAAATCAGCATTCCGGTAGCTTCCATGCGGCCAAAGTAGGGCCGGAGGGGGGCCACCAGGGCTCCAGGCGCCCTGGGGGCGCGGCCCCCCTCCTGGCCGCGCCGGGGGGGCGCCTGGGCCCCCCAGGCCTCCACTTATGCCCCCCTTTGGCATATATTTACACCGCGTCCCGAAACCCTCGAGGACGAAACCCTTTTTCGCGATCTCATCTCTGTTCCGCCGCCGCCGTGCTTCCAAGATCGGGAGCACCAGGAGAACTCTTCCCGGCACCCTGCCGGAGGGGAGGATCACCGCCGGGAGCCTCTCCACCACCATGGACGCCTCCCAGATGAGTTGTGAGTAGTCTCCCTTGGACCATGGGTCCATGACCAGTAGCTATGTGATGTTCTCCTCCCCTCTTTGTCCTTCATCGATTAGACCTCGTGAGCTGCCCTACATGATCGAGGCACATATGTAATCCTTATGATGTTGCTATGTTGAGTTTGCTGGGATCCGATGGATTATGAGATTATGTTCAGATTGTGTGTGAGTAATATATTTGATTTACCTCTTTTATATTTATGTTCTTGAGTAATTCTTGCATGTTCTCCGTTGCTGCTTATTGGTTTGGCCAAGTAGTAGGTAGTAACTCCAAGAGGGAACGTTATGCTTGATTGTGGGTTCATGCCCCTCGATGACTAGCTTGAGTGACAGAAACATGAGTCTAGGGGATGTGTTGTTGCCACAAGGGGGAAAACAACGGTGCTTGTACTTGCGGGTGCAAGGATAGTTTACTTTACGCAAAGTTCTTTTAATGCAGTTGTCTGTTGCTTTGAGTTTACACTATGGGTGGGACTCGCAACTTAATACCAGCGAGATGTTCTGGATAGATATCTCAAGGTGGATGATTAGTAGTAGATGCAGATGGATTTCGGTCTACTTGCCTAGGCGTACCGCCCATGCTTTTGAGCCTCTACCTTTCTTGCAACATAGTTAGCATTGGTTTGCGCACATAATCCTGTCAATTGCCCAGCTGTAATTTGTTTACCTCGCTTAGCTGTTTTATCGTCTTTTGGGAGAGAGACATCACTAGTGAACATCATGGGACCCCGGTCCATATTACCATCACTGATCACATCCGCTATTTACTTTCAGTTCTTACTTACTAGTTGTAATCATACCTATCACTATTATCTCTTGCTTTTGATCCTTTGTAAACGACAAGGCCGGAGGGATTGACAACCTCTCTGTACTCGTTGGGAGCAAAGTTATTTGTATCTGTGTGCAGGTCCGGTCGATCGCTAGTTGCGCCGCTAGCAGTTGACACCTTCTTGTTGAACCTTGGAGTCTCAGGGGAATTCGATCCTTGGTATCTTTGCCAAGGGAAAACTACCGCTACATTGCATCTCAAACCTTCCACTTGGGGTAACCAACGAGGGGCGAGAAGCCATCAGCGCCGCCCGCCATGGTCACCGCCTTCCTGGACAACGCCCATCCGCTGGCCTCTACAGCTCCTCTGACCCTGCTGCTTGCGCCGGACCCTCTTCTTCTGCGACCGCATCCTCCTAAGTGACTTCCCCTGCTCCACCATGACATTCTTGCCTTCAGGACACTCTGTGGCATAATGTCCAGTCTTCTCGCACTTGAAACAAGTAATGTGACTCAGATCCTTCTTGTTGTTTCCTCCATTCCCATTGCCATTCCTCGGGCCACTATGGTTGTGTGAATTTCCTCCATTGTGAGAATGGCCTCCATGGGTGGGATGGTTATGTCCTCCTGAGTATGGGGAATAATGGGGCTTCTGCTGGGCTCCAGAGTTATACTTCCCCGATCCATACTTCCTCTTGCCGGTCTCAATCTGCTATTGCTTTCCTTCAATCATGATGGCCTTGTCTACCAACTCCTGGTAGTTGTTGTAGGTGGCTACCATCACCTGCATACTCAACTCATCATTGAGTCCCTCCAAAAACTTCTCCTGCTTCACGGTGTCAGTGTCCACATCATCTGGCGCATAACGAGTTAACTGCCTGAAGTCATCCACGTACTGCCCCATAGTACAGTTTCTTTGGCGCAAGTTGCGAAACTCATGCTTCTTCAGGTTCATGCCTCCAGCTAAGACATGTGAAGTGCGAAAGGCTTGCTGAAACTGATCCCAAGTAACTGTAGCAAGTGGATAAGTGGCGGTGTAGTTCTCCCACCAAGCGGATGTTGGTCCATCAAGCTGATGTGCGGCAAAGCGCACTCTCTCTGCATATGTGCATCCTGCAGTTTCTAGCTCTCTTCCCATCTTGCGGAGCCAGTCATCTGCAACAATCGGCTTGGTGCTACTAGAGAACACCGGCGGATTCAACCTTAGGAACCGGGTCAGGTTGTCATGGGGAGGAGGAGGTGGATTGTTGTTGTTGTTGTTGTTGTTGTTGTTGCCTTGGTTCTGAACAAGTAGTTGCACCAAAGTGTTCTTCTGCTGGATCAACTAAGTGAGCTCAGGTGGAAACTCGAATCCGGGCTCACGTCTCGGAGGCATCTGATGGGTTAGAGGAATGAGAATAAGAACAGAATGAGGTCTAGGGGAAATCACTACCCATATGCACATGTGACAAACAATTTCATATCATATCACTCAATTCAAACAAGATCACCCAAAAGATCCTAATACAACGCTAGCGAATGATTCTAACTACTTGGGAGAATACTAATTATTACAGGGTGTTCATCTAATAACTATCATTGGAAGAAGACTCCATAATATCTGCTCCAGCTTCGTCTTCATAGTCATTTTCATCACTGTCGGGTCGTCTATCAGAATGTAGTTCTCCGAATGAATGTTGGGTTCTGGCTTCACCACAGGTGCTCCAGCCTTCTTCTTTAGTGCTTCATTCTGCTCCAGTAGCACATCGATTTCCTCTTCATATCCATCGCGTATTGTCTTGAGTTCCTCTTCTAGCTCCACGTTACGTGTCATCACTATCTTGGTCTTCAGCATGAGCGTGCACATTAGATTCTCATAGTGTCGAATGTGTTGGTCCATCTCCTGTATGAATGTTGCAATGGAGTTGTCATTCCTGGTGCGTATCATCTCCCATTGCTCATCTCGGCGTCCACAAATCTGGTAGATAGTGTCTTCAAGATCCTTGTTGTAGACTTCACATATGCGTCCAAAAGTGATGTGTGCTGCCATACTCTTTCCCAAGCTCCAAGTAGGTGCATCAAAGGCAAGCTCAAGAGGTTCTGTGACTGGTGCAATAGTCCTCCCAGGAACACTAACTTTGGTTTTCCAGCACTCCTCTTCCGGCAATGTTGCATAGAAGTTTCCAGTGATACTTGGTATTCCGATCTGCAGGTACCTAGTGACTTCCTTCAAGTGTCTTCCAAAAGGGGTGTCATCATCAGGCTGAGTGAACTTGTTCCCGGGGTCTGAAATCTATAGAATAGAAATAGAGAAGGATTAGAAATGAGTAGAGAAGAGCATCATGTGGCTTATCCTAGTGGTCGCGTCCTACAGTCAATGTGTGCTCTAATACCATCTTTGTAGCGACCTCGATCCGAATGGACCGGAGTCTCTATGCTCAGTGTCATCCCTGGATCAGTATGCTTACACACATAGTACTTCAAGGATTTACAACAGAGTTTCAATCACACTTTATTACATAGAAGAATCCTCAAAGAGAGTCTTATTACAAAAAATATGGCTGAAGGCCATCTAACAATAATAAACTAATACGAATCTGCGGAAGCATGGAAGATAAGTTGAGTCCATCCAACTCCACGGCAAACATTGAGTGCATGACAACGACATAATCGCACCTTATTCTTCGTCGGAAAACTGCAACATGAGACGTTGCAGCCGAAGGAAATATCCCCTAGAGGCAATAATAAAGATGTTATTTGTATTTCCTTATATCATGATAAATGTCTTTTATTCATGCTAGAATTGTATTAACCGGAAACTTAGTACATGTGTGAATACATAGACAAAATAGTATGTCCCTAGTATGCCTCTACTAGACTAGCTCATTGATCAAAGATGGCTATGTTTCCTAGCCATAGACATGAGTTGTCAATTGATCAACGGGATCACATCATTAGGAGAATGATGTGATGGACTAGACCCATCCGTTAGCTTAGCACTATGATCGTTTAGTTTTTACTGCTATTGCTTTCTTCATGACTTATACATGTTCCTATGACTATGAGATTATGCAACTCCCGAATACCGTAGGAACACCTTGTGTGCTATCAAACGTCACAACGTAACTGGGTGATCATAAAGATGCTCTACAGGTGTCTCCGAAAGTGTTCGTGGTGTTGGCATAGATCAAGACTAGGATTTGTCACTCCGAGCATCGGAGAGGTATCTCTGGGCCCTCTCGGTAATACGCATCAGAATAAGCCTTGCAAGAAAATGACTAATGAGTTAGTAACGAGATGATGTATTACGGAACGAGTAAAGAGACTTGCCGGTAAAGAGATTGAACTAGGTATAGAGATACCGACGATCGAATCTTGGGCAAGTAACATACCGATGACAAAAGGAACAACGTATGTTGTTATGCGGTTTGACCGATAAAGATCTTCGTAGAATATGTAGGAGCCAATATGAGCATCCAGGTTCCGCTATTGGTTATTGACCGGAGATGAGTCTCGGTCGTGTCTACATAGTTCTCGAAACCGTAGGGTCCGCACGCTTAACGTTTGATGACGATCGGTATTATGAGTTTATGAATTTTGATGTACCGAAGGTAGTTCGGAGTCCCGGATGAGACCACGGACATGACGAGGAGTCTCGGAATGTCCGAGACATAAAGAATGATATATTGGACGACTATATTCGGACATCAGAAGTGTTCCGTAAAGTTTAGGAATTTACCGGAGTACCGGGGGGTTACCGGAACCCCTGGGGAAGCTCTGGGCCTTAATGGGCCGTAGGAGAAAGAGGGAAGGAGGGCCAGGGCTGGGCCGCGCGCCCCCCACCCCTTGGTCCGAATTGGACAAGGAAGGAGGGGGGCCGGCGCCCCTTTCCTTCTCCTTCTCCCTCTCCTTCCTTTCCCCCTTCTCCCTTTTGGTCGTTCCTACTAGGAATAGGATTGCAATCAATCCTATTCCTAGTAGGATTGCTCCTCCTTGGCGCGCCACTAGGGGCTGGCCGGCCTCCCCCCTTGCTCCTTTACATATGGGGGCAGGGGGCACCCAAAGACACACAAGTTGAATTGTTTTAGCCGTGTGCGGTGCCCCCCTCCACAGAAACACACCTCGGTCATACTGTCGCAGTGCTTAGGCGAAGCCCGGCGCCGGTAACTTCATCATATCCGTCACCATGCCGTCGTGCTGCCGAAACTCTCCCGTGAAGCTCAACTGGATCAAGAGCTCGTGGGACGTCATCAAGCTGAACGTGTGCTGAACGCGGAGGTGTCGTACGTTTGGTGCTTAATCGGTTGGATCGCGAAGAAGTTCGACTACATCAACCGCGTCACTTGACGCTTCCACTCCCGGTCTACGAGGGTACGTAGACACACTCTCCCTCTCGTTGCTATGCATCTGGTAGATAGATCTTGCGTGATCATAGGAATTTTTTGAAATACTACGTTCCCCAACAGCAGCCGTGTTGGTCAGCACATTGAATATGCTAGCAAGAACACATTGTAGCAAGTAATGAACAAGTATCTACAACTATATGCATATTTGGCTGGTGGAGGCTGTAAGGTTAATTCTACATAAAGCTATTTTTTCCTACAATAAAGGAATAAATTTTATTTACTACTCAGTTGAATTAAGCAATATTGAGAGTGGTTCCTCCATCTCAATCCCAAAATAACCAATGTCATTAATAACCCAACAAGTTAATTAAATAGAGTGTTGATATCAGTCCATAATTCAAATACCAGGATACTCGATATGTCCATAACCGGGGGACACGGCTACTCATGAATAGATTGTACACTCTGCAGAGGTTTGCGCACTTTTCCCCAACCGCATCCATGATCGGAAGATCGACACATAGTCTTTCAGAAGCATTCACTATGTACCCTGGATAGACCGGTACACCTACTTTTTCCTACATCTGCTAGTCCACCACTAAAAGAGTTCACACAACATACTCAACTATGCCAGAGCCCATAATGGCTTGTAGCTGCACACGGAAGTTTCTAGGCATGAATGATATATGATCCCTTTGAGCCTGGGTGGCATTCCATAGGATGATCACACGGTTCCTCCAGGATATCCTAGGATAACACTGGATTTTCCAGGTGCACTGCAACCAATCCACCCAGTTGTGTATTAAAGTTTCCACCTTAAACATTCCCTTAGTTGTTTTTACTCTCACAACTTTCATGAATCTCACATACCATTCCACGTCTACGAGCATGGCTAAGCAATAAGTAACAAAGTGTATATTCCCTGGGTTGATCTCAAAGCATTGGGTTCCTACCTCATGTACTACTCATCAATACCACATGTAATCAAGTCCTACTCATGCAATCTTGGAGGATAGAACTAATGCAATAAAAACTGGGTATTGAAAAGTATGATCAAAGTATGTAGTTTCCTTGCTGACGATCGGTGAACCCTAGTGACTCGTAGTAGCACGCTTCGCACTCCGGAAATTCTATCGCAATCAAACAATAGCATACATAAGCAATCATGCAACAGAATCGAAGAACAAATCTCGAAAAAGTCTCGAAAACAAACAAATAACTCTTGAAACAGAATACAATTTCTAACAGTACCAAAATTAAGTGAATTTGGTCTTATCAGAAAGTTTAGGTCAAGATCTTCGATTTGCAAAAAGAATCAACTCAAACGGAGTTACGAAACTCAAGTTACGATTAAAAGAAGTTCAAATACAAATTTGTTTGAATTCAAATTTTAAAACTTGCAAAACAGATTTGAGTTGTATTACTGGAAAGATGAGATCAAAACGAAGAGTTTGGCTTTGGTTTCATCTAATTCTGACTAACGAGTAAAAAGTAGTGATCGTTTGAAAACCAGGAGTTGATATGTAAAAACTTTAACTGCGAATAGGTCCTTGACGAAAATAAACAGAAAAAGAAAATACTTAATAGCAAACGTTCGTTTTTCTAAACTAAACAACGGACGTTCGCTGTTTAATAAAACCTAAAAAACAAATCTAGGTTTTTTTTGAAAAAAAAACGATCTAGGTTTTTTTTAACGAAAAGAAAAGCTAAAAAAACGGCGTTTTTTTACCTAAACGGGTTGGGCGGCGGATCGGGTCGGGTTCACGGGTTGGCGTGGCGGGCGACGGGCGTCCGGCGGCGGCGCTGGCTTGGCGGCGCGGGGCGGTGACGGCGGTGTGGAGCGGGGCGGCGCGAGCCGGCAGCGGCGGCGGCTGGGCGCGGCGGCGGCAGTGGCTTGGCGCGGCGGCTCGGCAGCTGCGGTGGCGGCTGGCGGCGGGGTGGAGTCTAGGGTGGACGGGCGATGCGTGGGCGGCGGCGACTTGCGGGCTCACGGGGCGGCGGCGGTTGGCGGCGCGGCGGCGAGCGATGCGGCGGCGTGGTGGCGTCGAGGGTGGCCGGGGCCTCGGCTTATATAGCCTCGGGCCAAGGCCCTTGCTTGGAGGAGGGGGCAGCCGGGAGCCGGACTCCGGCGGTGTCCCGGTCGGACACGTCGGGGAAGGCGGTGGTGCGCGGGAGTGGGCTGGCTGGCTGGGCTTCGGCCCAGTCCAAACTTTTTTTATATAATTTTTTTTCTAAAAAATACAGAAAAATAGAAAAAGACTATAAAAAAATTAAATCACAAAAAAATTCACACGTACTTAGGGCCTTATTATTGACCTGGTGAACATTTTTCTGACCTAAATGCCTAAAATAAAAATAAACTTTTTAGTACTAATTAAAATACTAAAAAGGGATATTTTTGCAAATAAAAATCCAATAAATTTTAGTCAAAATTCAAATTCCAACATTTTTATTCTGTTTTGAAGAAGTCATATTATGTTCTCTCATTATTTTAAAAATATTGAAAATGAAAATTGGTAAAATAATATTTGATCCAACTCCACTTGGAAAATAATAAAATTGTGGGTTCTTTTTGGAAAACTTTCAACTCTCTCACTTGGGTCCTTGAGTTGCTTAAAGTCTTTGAATCAATTTTCAAATAAAATCAAATTTAAAATGCTCAAATGATAAATGCATATGAATGATCTACGATAACATCCAAATTGAAAATTGGGATGTTACATATATGTCTTTTGTCTTCTGTCGTGTTGGTCCTTGAATCTAGGCGTGGCCACAAGGTGGGCAAGGTAAAGTAGGGAAGAACATGGGGCCGGTGCTGAACGGCCTGAATCGTGTCATGTTGGCTGTGACATCCGTCTATATGTGCCGGCCGTCCATGGCCTTCATGTGTTACTGATTTATCGAGCACCTTGTTGCCTTAATTTTGTTGGTTAGTTGTGACGAAACGGGGCTCAATCTGTTTATTGACTTTCAAGACGGCTTACTAATTTTTTAAACCTTAGATGTATTTATAAATTGGTAATGTAGGATGTAAGAAAGCCATGTGGTACTATTTAATAGAAAACCAATTCTATTTCTATATAGAAAGTGGATGTAGCTCAACTGTATATAAGCCTTCGTGTTGGATCAGAGATTGGGAGTTCGATATCAAACCCCAGCGCCCAATTTTTTGCGCAGGCTGCAATAGCAGCTGGCCGGCTGACTCGGTTGCATTTAATGGGCTGAGGCCCACCCGGGCGACGTGCGAGCCTACAAGAAGCTAAAAGCAATCGAACAACGATGTGGACTCAGGGTGTGCAAAACCGAACCGAAAACCAAGAACCAAACCGAAAAAAAAAACCGAACCGAAAATTTTTTCAGGTTGCGGTTTCAGTTTCAGTTTTCAATTCTACAAACCATTTAACATTTGGTTTTTTCAGTTTAAAACCGAAAACCGTTCGGTTAAACCGAAATAACCGAAGTTCGCTTTTATGTGCAACAATACAAGCTGAGCCGTGCGCCACCCCTTCTTTTATAGCCATCCGCCCACCGCGCTGCAGCTCGATCGGCGAGGTGGGACTAAATCGCTGCAGCTCGAAACAACAACAGGGCACGTAGCGCATGCGATGCCTGTGTGGGCTGAAAGTATCCAGCCCATACGGCCGCTTTGCTCGGGAGGATCGACTTGGGTCGTACGCTCGTAGCCTGGTGGAGTGGTGGGTCGTGGTCGTTGGAGTCTTGGAGATACGCAGGATTTTTCTCCCTTTCCTTTTTTGCTTCGTCCCTCATCTAATCAATCATATCTGCTGCCATTTAATCTAAAAAATGTTAAGAATAAATCATGTGGACCTCCGAAACCTGCCTAAACACTAATATCCTCTGCCATCTAATTCCTATGACTAAATCATGTTTGTCATGTAGTAATAACCAAATGTACGTGCACAATTCTCACAAGAAAATCTAACCTACTGCTACTCCACCGAACATGTGACCAAAAATTTATTTGTATTTTACAAGTTCGCGTCAACTTTGGTTATTTTGGTTATTACCGAAACCGAACCGAAATTAAATGGTTATTACCGAAACCGAACCGTATCTATGTATAAAACCGTATAAACCGAAGTATAAAAACCGTATAAACCAAAAACCGTATAAACCGAACCGAAAAAACCGAATGCACACCCTGAATGTGGACGCATGACGCAAGAATTAGTACCACCTCGCGTACCTAATAAGCGTATATAATAATTTTAATTAGCGTATAACAGATGCAGGACGAAACCAAGAATACCACCTTACTTAATTTTGATCATAGATTATATGTCATGAAAAATTATATCGTTGGGTTCTTATTTGACATAGTTTCTGATGATAACATTTTTGTTACGTATGCCTTATATTTCATTAGT
Organism: Secale cereale; assembly: GCA_902687465.1. Classification (NCBI taxonomy): domain Eukaryota; kingdom Viridiplantae; phylum Streptophyta; class Magnoliopsida; order Poales; family Poaceae; genus Secale; species Secale cereale. The sequence continues at coordinate 325,058,024 of LR738713.1, forward strand.
TAAAATCGTGATCAAAATATGACCCTAAATCAGGACGGAGGTACTCCCTCCGTTCGGAATTACTTGTCGTAGAAATGAATGTATCTAGATGTATTTTAGTTCTAGATACATCCATTTCCGAGACAAGTAATTCCGAACGGAGGGAGTAGTAAATATGATCCTGTGGCGCTTTGACCGCCCCTGCGAGCGAACATCCGGCACCGTGGCACTACGCAGCAGACTAGACGAGGATGGCTGCCACGTGTTCCTGAACTGCAAATATACGAGCCCCTGCCAGCATGCCAATCTGGAGTGGTATCGACTACACAAAAGACACGCCGGTTGCAGATACAACACGCCATTCCTTGCCGAAACTCCAAATCTTTTCAAATTTTTGTAGATAGCTTACCAAGTTGACCGCTTGGTTCCTTGCCGAAACTCCCATGACTGCTAGTATTACACTCCTTAAAAGAAGTCAATTTGTGGCTGATCATGAAAGACAACGCTCTAACTTCCGGTGATCGTAAAAAGAAACGTGTTGTTTCTTGCAGTTCCAGTAGAGCTTGTAACTCTGTGTCTTCATGCTTCATGGCTTAGCAGCTCCTGGAGCGCGTATGGGCATGATGATGCACCTGGCTATGTAAACGGTATGGCGGCCAACGATTTAGCTGTGCCAGCAATGTAATAAAGCCCAGGAGATTCCTACGAAAAGAAAAGGGTCCTGATAACGCTCGCGTGTAGCATACTAGAGATCCGCCTATACGTCTTGTGTGGCATAATCAGGAGGCAGCCTATACGAGTTGTGTATGGGTGAACATTAGAATTGCCCACACGTGTGGGTGCAGCCACTTCGTGCCACACGCCCAACAAGTACTACTTATTTCCACCCCGCGTGTGTGGCACGAAGCAAATATGCCCACACGTCCTAGCGCAGCTACGTTAGGTACCCACGGGGTGACAATTTAGTTGCCATCCGGGATGACAAATGTAGTCATCCGGGATGGCAAATGTAGTCGTAAATGCATGGCAACTCTCTCTGTTTTGGTTAACAATAGTTGACATGTCTAATTTATGGTTTGGATGGCAGTCATGTAATAGGATAGGTGCTTAGTCTTCTATCTAAATCTATTCCGCCGGTTGTGGCTATCCCATTTTCTTTTCCCTTTTTTTATATAGCTCTATGTGAGCCCTTTTGCTTGTCGAGACTTGGAGACTACTCCCTCTGTCCAATAATGTAAGACGTTTTTTTGGCACTACACTAGTGTGCAAAAACGACTTACATTATGGGGCGGAGAGAGTATATTTGAACTGCTAAATAATAAATTGGCCGCATGCATCTTTCTGATGCAGAGGCCGAAGGATGCCCTCCTTTTCGAAAAAAGAAAAAAAAATGTCTAATTTATGGTAGTTGCCCCGTGTAATCAAACCATAGTTGTCATGTGTGATTAACTACTTGTCATATATGGTAAAACAATAGTTGTCATGTGTGTTTACCTAGTTGTCACGTGTCGTCCAACCATAGTTGTCGTGTATGGTTAATCATAGTTGTCATGTGTGTTTATCTGGTTGCCACATACGCGCAACTACAGTTGCCATCTAACAATGAATCATAGTTTCTATGTGATTGGACCACAGTTGTCATGTGTGTTTACCTAGTTGCCATGTACACGCAACTGCAGTTGCCATCCAACAACATACGAAGGTCATGGACAAATCATAGTTGCCATGTGTGTTTACCTAGTTGCCATGTACGTGCAACTGTAGTTGCCATCCAACAACATAACGAAGGTCATGTGGGCGAAAAGCAGTTCGCCCACACACACGTGGACTAGGTGATGGCTGTGTGGGCAGAAACTAGTTCGCCCACACAGCACAACTGACAACCGCATGTTGCGGGTCGTGTGGGCAAACTCTCCAACGCCCACACACTACAATGCCTACGTGGCACTGAAAATCTAACAAATTCCTTTAGGATTCGTGCAAAACAGAATCAACATGGATTAACGCATGTAGCCGAAGTGCAAACATGCCACACGTGTGGCGTTATCATTTGGGAAAGAAAATCAAACTGGCTCCATAACAGGACCAAGTCTTAGGGTACACCTTACGGCTGCAAACTGTGTAGTTCAGGAGTTGGATGTTGATAGTTCAGCCTTTTTGTCTTAGGATTAGGATTGATTAAGGAATCGGCTCAGTACAGTCCGACATCGGTTTCACTGGGCTTGCAAGTGTTCCATGCAGAATAAACATACAAACGGAGCCCGATGAAATAGAACCTCTAATCTCAAAGTGCCACTGACCTAGTGCAAGTCACTGGAACTTTCTGACAAGCTCGAGTTTACGAGCCTGGAAGAACTTACAACGGCCTTTTCCACTCGATTCGATTTCCTCAGACTTCCTTTTGAACCCTGTGAAGCCTAAGCTCGACAACGTGACCTGTCGCTTGGCGCTTCCGTAGCCAGCTGCATCTTCATCAACTTCGTCAGACTCCCTACAAGTGATCACATGCCACAAATCATAGTGGTGGTCATTCACATTTTGCTATTACTGCAGCGCAACAGCATAAGGGTTCGAATTCAAACTTACCATGTGACTTCAACTCCATTCTTGAAATATGGTGTGCAAGTTCCCCAGCTAAAACGCACCAAAGTTGGGAAACCAAATACTGGATGCTTATGATCTTTTAACCACTGTATAGTATTAGGATCTGCTCCATTAATTAGGAAGACAATTAAAAAAAAGTCATATGCATTAGACATTGACAACATCATTTATCAGGAGCAATCGGTTACCTCCTGGATAACCTGATCCAGTGTTCATGTGCATATTCTGAGCTGTTTCATCAAATACCCAGTTTCGTAAGGCTCTATCCCTAGTGACCTGCAATGCATAAACATATTCAAACTTGGTTGAAACAGTTCATAGCCCAGATGTATAATTCTTGACTCTTAGACACTACTTTTTGGGCATCAAAGTAGCCGCATAGGAAAACTTTCACAAAGAAATACCTTTGCAACTATACTTGCTCCACTAACAACAGGGTAGAGACTATCAGCTTTCTTGGCAACCACAAATTTGATGCCTGGAAACTTTTCAGTAAGTTTGACTCTGTACTTCTCAGGATCTCCAACTGTGTCGATATAGACCTTTGCAACAAGGTACATCATTATTCAAACTATGTTGTGAACATTTCCATTTAGAAAGGTTATCTGCGTACATGAATACCATTTCAAGAACAAAATAACTTACCTCTGTCAGTAGAACTCCATTATCAATAGCTTTTCTAACAAGGCCCATTGCAGAGTTGTGGGATATTTCATTCAGATTAACTTTTGTCCTGAAAATCAAGAAGACTTTTAATCTACTGAAGAAGGTTGAGATTTGAAGTTCATAGTGAAGCATACCTTTTTAACATTTTGGCAGATAACACTTTTGAGCATATGACATCAACCTCCCACCCAATGGAGCTATTCATCTTCAGACTTTCAAACAGCTCCTCCCTTTGCTCCTCCTTCAAGGTCTTTGAATCTGCTCAAGAATAGAAGAATGATAAGCTAACCAAGTTCGCTGATAAATCAGCAATGAAACTGCTGAAGAGTCTGGGCGATTTCACAACTTGTTATCTACTCCCTCCGTCTCAAAATAAGTGCCTCAATTTTGTACTAACTTTAGTACAAAGTTGTACTAAGCTTGAGACACTTATTTTGGGACGGAGGGAGTACTAATTTAATTCTTCCGCTTCAGCAAATTCAGTACTCATGAAAGCAGCATTATCATGCTACTCTAGGACTTGACAATTGGGGAATAATATTGAACATGGTAAAACTTTCTAAATAAATTAAAGAATTGACGGCCCTAAAATTTGAAATTTATGCACGGTGCAAAGTAGATGTGGAAGCTCTGAAATGGCAGAAGCTGGTTTTTAAAATTAAAACTACTATTTGATGTTTTACTCAGATAAGAAGTACACGGAAGCAGTTATGAACTACTCCCTCCGTTCACTATCATAAGATGCTCGAACTTTTTTTCTAAATCGGATATATGAAGACTAGTTTTAGTGTGCTTGTTCGCTCATTTCGGTCCGTATGTAATCCATATTGAAATATCCAAAACATCTTACAATAGTGAACGGATGGAGTACAAGAATGGACACAAAGGAGGTGGGGAGAGTGGGCGGGCCAGCGGAGGGTGCAGAAAAAGGGAACTATGGAGACTTGTGATAATAGCAACAATTAATCAGGTTGTGCTGAAAAGACGAGATGTCTGTACCATAGGTGTTTTTCTTCTGTCCATAAACTCAAGGGCTCAGGTTCATGCACACAGTGTCAGGCTTTAAGAAACCATGCCTGTTTCTTTCCTCCCAAATCAACCAAGGTACTGAGCGTGGTAACTTAAAACGAGACTTGGTCTGTAAATAATAATGTGATCCAGTTTCCAGATTTGCCTCTTGGTGGAGAATGCAAGTAATTTGTTCATGAATGTAAAATGTTATCACTCCGTTCACAAATATAAGACGTTCTATCCTTTTTCTGAATCAGATGTATATAGACACGTTTTAGTGTGTTTGTTCACTCATTCAGTCTGTATGTAGTACACATTGAAATATCCAAAAGATCTTATACTTGCGAACCGAGGGGGTGGCTCGGAGCAACTAGACTAATTAAGGAGTTAAGCAATCCAGGCATTTCCACAGGCACGGCAGTCAAGCAAACTACTAAATTCATGAAAGACAAGAAAAGGGAATGAGTAGAGACCTGCAAAACTGAGGGTGGCAAGAGTGTCATGGTAGGAACGCGCGCAATACATGCAGCCATACACCATGGGACCTGCGGGAGCGATAAACACGAAGTTACGATTCTTTTCGGAATGAACATCTCATATTTCTGCTTAATCCATTCGCAAATCCGAGTTCTGCTCCGTATATTTCATTGGGGATGCGCGCAAATCAGATAAAACTGCGAGCAAGATTCTACTGTATCTTTCAGTGGAAACGGGTTATCAGCCATATCTTGCAGCAGATCCAGAAGAGACGAACCCATGGCCCAATTCGCCAATCCGAAAGCTAAAATCAACAGCGAGACAGAGAAGAGGTGGTTTACCAAGAACAGGGCCGCGTCCAGCCTCGTCGATGCCCATGAGGCAAGGCTCTTTGGTGGCCCACTCCGGCGCTGCCGCCGCTGTTGCCGTGGCCGCCGCCGCCGCCGCCATCTCAGTCGCGGTTTTTCTTTTTCTTTTTTCTTTTTTGATGAGTGAAATCTCAGTCGCAGCTGCGCGCGGGTAGACCTTTTTCTTAGGGGAGCGCGCGGGTAGACCTGATGCCGCGAAAACGGCTAGAGCCTCTTTCGATAACGCCACACATCCAGTTATATCGGCCCAATATACTCCCTTCTAGCGCTTCTGCATAATCGACCCAATCCGGATTTCATAATAATTGCCGAGTATGTATTTTTCTTAACTTAGCAAAAGAGCCCGTACGTTGCAACGGGAGAGAAAACATAACACACGTTTTTAACCCAACAACCATCACTCAAGACCATAATAGTTCATTTCCTTTATTTTTGCAAGGCATCATATTTGTGTTGCCGTTTATCCTACTTCTCACACTCGGCGGCGATGGCCTCGGTGTTCACACAAAACAAAACAAAACGTGTTTGAATATGGTTAATCCTAAGGCGTCTCCCTCTCCCTCTCGCTCTCCCTCGCCTTCTCTCACTCTCGTGACGAGAAAATTGTTGTTTTACCCTGCGATATTTTTCAGAGGTATGCATGTGTAGTTATTGATGTTTTCTATTTCCTAAATGGTTATAATGGGGTGTGTTTTTGCAATCCGGATCGTTGTCGATACGAAAGAAAAAATGAATGTTACACTATAAATTATAAGTTTGCTTCCAAAACAATATTATAAAAATATTTAACAGGTAAAATGAACATCATATTTAGATTCCACACATTTTTGTAATAATATTTCATATATAATATGTTAAAATCGAAGTTACGGTTTAAAAGATACGTATAATTTAGAAAATCATTTGTTTGACTTAAATATAGTCCAAAATAATATTTAAAAGTACTTAACAGGTAAAAATAATCTCATATTCATATTCTACATATTTTTCTAATCAAATTTCATATATAACATGTTTAAATCAGAGTTACGGTTTAAAAGATATGAATGATTTTAAAAAGTATTTATTTGACTTAAATATGACCCGCGGATGAATTACTTAAAACATCAGGGGTTTTTTCGAAAAATGTAAAATAACGGTTAGGGAGTGACTTAAACCCGGACTGCGGGTTGATTTCAAGAAAACACAGGGACTTTTGTGTAAATATGAAAAAACGACGGACGAGAAAAAACCCAATTTTCTTTATTATTATGTAAAGATAAAGGCCAAGTATGTTGGTTTCAAAGGCCGAATCTAAAACGAATAGGAGTACGTATATATCAGGCCATTGTATACCTGATCACGGCCATTTCAATGGACCAGCTACGTAACTCAAAATGAGTTTTTTTTGCGGTAACTCAAAATGAGTTTGAAGCTCGATGGCCTCAAGAAGAGATGGCTGTAGAAATCGTACGCACGGCATGGGACGAAACGAAGATGTTGCGTATAGGGCCATCTCTTGCTGAGCATACGCAGATGGTGCACGGACTTGCATACTTAGGACTGCGGTATTTCAAAGGGATCAAATAAAAACTTAAACAGGATTTAGAAAAGCTACGAAGGGTACCTATGAATGCGGATTCCAAACGTGGCAAAAGGAGACTTTTGTCCTTACTGAAAATTTATTGAAACAAAAGAAGATCTACTGGCTACAACGGGATCAACCAAACTGGCTATTGCATGATGGCTGCAACACCTCCTCTGCCATAATGCGGCAACGATTAGAAAGAAGAGAAATTAGATTAAAATTTTGCTTGATGACAATGGTGTTTGGATAGAAGACACGGAGATGAAGAATCACATTATTGGGGGGGGGGGGTTCTAACCTTTTCACCTCAGAAGTTACCCAACCGAATGATAGAGTCAAAGGTGTCATGTTTTTCGATAAGATGGTGATTATTGTTTTCGGATGAGAAGACTTTGACGATTCGACTACGAACGTGCGAAAACGTCGAGCCTTAGCAATCGCTAAACCAACTCTGAGAGGTTATTGACCACGTCGGAGCACGACTAACCTGACCACGAGGGTCTATTTCCTGCAAGCAAACGAAGAACAAGTAAGAAATTGAGATTGCAATCTAGATATTGCGAATATAAGAGGAAAGCTTTATTGATCAAGGTGAGGCTCTGTGACGTCTTTGTATGGTCGTTGAACACAAACGAAGTATGCGAAGTTGCAGCTATGGCAAAACTTTAATCTAAACAAAACCCTAAGTTTAAACGACGCCCTAAGGGTTGTATATATGGAGGAGTAGGGGGAATTTCATGACCCCTTGTAGGAGGGGTCCGAAACCAACACTAACTTTGTTTCCCCACACATACAGACTCTAAAAACAGCCTACACTTAAGCATTCGGAAAAATTACATAGGCCAGACCCAATAATAAGGTGACGCGGCACCTATAATAGCCTCTGGACGAAATTTGTGAAGTGGCATCTTGTATATTTCGTCCAAGCCTTCATGCACTCATTATGGTGGCTTCAAAATCCTGAAATCATCACTTGAAACTCCGTTCTTGTTCCCCTTGCGGATGCCATCATCTCCATGCTTGTTCTTGCTCCAATGTTCATCCTCCTTGTCCAAGCTAGGCCCTTCATTTGTAAGCAAAACAAAGTATCCAATTTAGGCAGCATCATATTCTCGTGAACATTAGAATCATTACCAAGAAACGAAAGTACCTGGTAATTTAATTGGCGTGCGCGAGCTCTAGTAATTCGTCTCGTATGTATAGCAGGGGTTGTGGGTGTAACAATGGTATTGATGTCCACATCATCCCCCCCCCCTTCTTGAAGTGAAGTCGTCCTCGACGGAAGCTCATATTCCTCACCCAAATAAGCCTTCAAATATGCAATGTTAAATGTGAGACTAACCCCAAAATTTGCAGGCAGCTCAAGTTTATATGCATTATCATTTATTTTATCTAACACCTTAAAAGGACCATCAGCACGGGGCATTAGCTTTGATTTGCACAAATCAGGAAACATATCCATACGCAAATGTAACCAAACAATATATCCACGTGCAAAGACAACATGTTTTCTATCTACCTTTGTCTCCAGCAAGTTTATATTTAGCATTCATACGCTCAATGTTTCCTTAGTTAACTCATGCATTTTTAAGATCAATTCAGCACGTTATTTAGCATCAAGATTAACCTTCTCTGAAGACGGAAGAAGCAACAAATCAATGGGTGCACGAGGTAGGAAACCATACATAATTTCAAAAGGGCACATCTTAGTAGTAGAATGCTGCGAACAATTATAAGCAAATTCAATATGAGGCAAGCATTCTTCCCACATTTTCTTGCTATTCTTCAAAACATCTCTAAGCATAGTAGACAAGGTTCTATTGACCACTTCAGTTTGTCCATCAGTTTGGGGGTGACATGTAGTACTAAAAAGTAGTTTAGTCCCCAACCTAGCCCATAAACATCCCCAAAAGTGGCTAAGCAAATTAGTATCACGGTCTGAAACAATAGTACTTGGCACACCATACAAACGAATAATTTCATGAAAGAACAAATCAGCAACATTAGCAGCATCATCGCTTTGGTGACATGGTATGAAGTGTGCCATTTTCGAGAATCTACCCACGACAACAAATATTATATCCCTCCCCTTCTTTGTTCGAGGTAAACCTAAAACAAAGTCCATAGATTTATCCTCCCAAGGAACACTACGTACAGGAAATGGCACATATAAACCACGAGGATTGAGTCGTGACTTAGCTTTTTGACATGTAGTGCAGCGAGCAACAAAATGGTCAACATCCCGTCTCATCTTTGGCTAAAAGAAATGTGTAGCAAGTACATACTCCGTCTTCTTCACGCCAAAGTGTCCCATTAATCCTCATCCATGCGCCTCCTGCAACAACAAAAGACGAACGGAGCTAACTGGAATGCATAGCTTGTTAGCACGGAACACAAATCCATCATTAACGACGAACTTGTTTCAGGTTCTCCCTTCTTTACAATTCTGCAATATATCTTTAAATTTAGCATCATGCACATATTGATCTTTGATGGTCTCCAAACCAAATATTTTAAAGTCAAGTTATGAAAGCATAGTATAACGACGAGATAATGTATCAACAATAACATTTTCTTTACCTTTCTTGTGTTTTATTACGTAAGGGAAAGTCTCAATGAATTCAACCCATTTGGCATGTCTACGATTCAGTTTTGCTTGACTTTTAATATGTTTCAAAGATTCATGATCAGAATGTATAACAAATTCTTTGGGCCATAAACAATGTTGCCATGTTTCTAAAGTCCGAACAAGAGCATGTAAAGTCCAAACAGGTTTACCATCTTGTAGTAACACACCTCCTAACCCAATTCCACTAGCATCACATTCAAGCTCAAAAGTCTTATTAAAATCAGGAAGTTGGAGTAATGGAGCATGTGTCAACTTATCTTTCAATACCATGAAGGCTTCTTCCTGTGCAGTACCCCAAACAAAAGGCACATCCTTCTTTGTAAGATCATTGAGAGGTGTAGCAATGGTGCTGAAATCTCTCACAAAACACCTATAGAAACCAGCGAGGCCAAGAAAACTCCTCACGTGTGTGACCGTTTTGGGTTGCGGCCAACTCTCAATAGCTTCAATCTTGGATTTATCAACTTCAATTCCCTGTGGAGTAACAACATAGCCAAGAAAAGATACTCGATCGGTGCAAAGGTACACTTCCCAAGGTTACCAAACAAATGTGCATCACGTAGCGCAGTAAAAACATGACGTAAATGTTCCTAATGTTCCTCCAAAGATCTGCTATAAATCAATATATCATCGAAATAGACTACCACGAAACATCCAATGAAAGCATGTAAAACTTCGTTCATTAATCTCATGAAAATACTAGGTGCATTATTTAACCCAAAAGGCATGACTAACCACTCATATAATCCAAACTTAGTTTTTGAAAGGAACGATATGGTTGACTAGAGGGGGGGGGTGAATAGGCAACTAACAATGTTTAGCTTTTCTTAACCAAATTAAAACTTAGCAACAAAGTAGGTTGTCTAGATATGCAACTAGATGGACAACCTATATGATGCAACAATAACAAGCACACAAGCAAGCAAGCTAGGATATACAATGAAAGCTTGCACAAGTAAAGGTAAGAAATAACCACAAGTGGAGCCGGTGAAGACGAGGATGTGTTACCGAAGTTCCTTCCCTTTGAGAGGAAGTTGAAAGTGCAACTAATCCCCGGGTGGTTTTGGTAATTAACAACAACATATATATCATTGAACTAATATTCTCTTGAGAATCATTTCAGAAAAGTTCGATGATATGGGTATGGAAATGTCTGAAGAAGTGGACCCCTCAAAATGCTAAGACAAGCATTGGCAAAAGCTCAAGACTCCTTTTTGGTTTAGTGATCAAAGATCACATTGAGTCCATAGGAAAGCCAATACTATTAAAAGGGGATGAGGTTGTGTTAATGTTCTTGTTGCTCAAGTGCTTGGTGATCTAACTCCCTCAACTATCAGCACTACTCACTACTTAACACACACCCATAAGTAATCTCGGTCACACCAATTTCTCCAACTCAGTCCCACCGAGATGAACCACTTCAGTTGTTTCTCCAAACCCTAGCTTCTCGGTCAAACCGATTCTGAGTTTCGGTCTCACCGAAAAAGGGCTGCCAACCTTCTGTGATCAGTTGACATCAATTCGGAATATCCGAGTTTATACTTTCGGTCTCACCGAAATGGCAAACCCTAACCTTTGACTCACTTCGGTCTCACCGAGATGGTATTTTCGGTCCCACCGAAAATCCCAACGTTCACTATATTTGAACTTTCGGTCTGACCGAGTTTTAACTTCGGTCTCACCGAGATTGGTCAAATGTGTGTGTAACGGTTGGATTTTGTGTGGAGGCTATATATACCCCTCCACCCCCTCCTCATTCGTGAGGAGAGCCATCAGAAAGTACCACCACTTCTATCATACACTTTCTGAGAAGTGAACCACCTACCCTTGTGTTGAGATCAAGCCATTCCATTCCTACCATATGAAACTTGATCTCTAGCCTTCCCAAGTTGCTTTCCACTCAAATCTTTCTTCCACCACAGCCATATCAGTGAGGAGAGTTGAGTGTTGGGGAGTTTATCACTTGAAGCACAAGAGCAAGGAGTTCATCATCATCAACACCGTCTATTACCTTTTGGGGGCTGGTGCCTCCTAGATTGGTTAGGTGTCGCTTGGGAGCCTCCGTCTTGATGATGTGGAGTTGAACCAAGATGTTTGTAAGGGCAAGGAGATCGCCTACTTCGTGAAGATCTACCCCGAGTAAGGCTAGTCCTCCGTGGGCGTAGGCCGTGATGGAATAGACAAGGTTGCTTCTTCGTGGACCCTTCGTGGGTGGAGCCCTCCGTGGACTCGCGCAGCCGTTACCCTCCGTGGGTTGAAGTCTCCATCAACGTGGATGTACGATAGCACCACCTATCGGAACCACGACAAAAATCTCCGTGTCACCAAACTGCGTTTGATCTTCTCCACCTCTCTTTTACATGTGCAATTTACTTTCCGCTGCATAAACTCTAGAATTGCATGTGTAGGGTGTTACTTGAACTGATCTTGTTTGTGAAACTGCCAAAAACATTGCATGACCTAAAGGCAGATTTTTTATATTGTCAAGTAGTCTAATCACCCCCCCTCTAGACCTACTTCGATCCTACAAGTGGTATCAGAGCTTTGGTCTCCATTGCCTTGGTTTCCATTGCGTTGGACTCCATAAGCTTGGTTTCACAACCTAGGAGAGTATGGCGTCTAGTGAGGGTAATTATCGTAGAGGTCCTTACTTTGATGGTACAAATTTTGCTAGTTGGAAGCATAAAATGAAAATGCATATTCTTGGTCATAACCCAGCCGCATGGGGCATTATTTGTGTTGGCATGCAAGGTGACTTCTTTGAAGAAGGAAAAGTTCCGGATCGCGAAGCTACACCCGAAGAACTGAAGATGTTGCAAAACAATGCTCAAGCTTGTGACATTCTCTTCAATGCTTTGTGTCCCGAAGAGTTCAACAAAATCAGCCATCTTGAGAGTGCTAAAGAGATTTGGGATACTTTGGTTGAAATGCACGAGGGTACTGAATCTGTGAAGGAATCAAAGCTAGATATTCTTCAAGGTCAACTTGACAAGTTCAAGATGAAGGATGGTGAAGGAGTCGCTGAAATGTACTCTAGGCTTGCTCTCATCACAAATGAGATTGCTGGCTTAGGAAGCGAAGAAATGACCGACCGATTCATCATTAAGAAGATTCTCAGAGCTTTGGATGGAAAGTATGACACCGTGTGCACTTTGATCCAAATGATGCCAAATTACAAGACTCTCAAGCCAACTGAAGTCATTGGAAGGATTGTTGCTCATGAGATGACACTTAAGGATAAGGAAGAGCTTCACAACAAGTCAAGTGGTGCTTACAAAGCTACAAGTGATGCTCCTACTACCTCAAGTGACAAGTTAGTTTCCAATGAAGACATAAGCCTAATGGTCAGGAACTTCAACAAGTTCTACAAGAATAGAGGCAAAGAAAGAAGCTCAAAGTCTAGATCATATGATGGAAAGAGATCTTCTAGTCGTGATCGAAACTGCTACAATTGTGGAAGACCCAGACACTTCTCAAATGAGTGTACGGCTCCTCACAAGAGAAGAGAAGAGTCTCCAAGAAGGAAAGCAAGAGATGAGTCACCTCGGAGAGAGAGAAGGAGTAGAGATGATCGTTATGAACGAAGACCTTCTCGGAGAAGCAAGGACTCGGAGAGGAAAGACAAGTCATCAAGGAGCTATACAAGAAGAAGACATCAAGCTCATGTTGGTGAATGGGTCTCCGGCTCCGACTCTGACAGTCAATCCGATAGAAGCTATCACTCCGACTCCGACTATAGTCAAGATGAAGGTGTTGCCGGACTTGCACTCGTATCCTCCAACTCCAACTCCTACGACTTATTTGATTCACCAAATGAGGGAATTGGAAGATGCTTCATGGCTAAAGGCCCCAAGGTAACACACCCTGAATTCATTGACTTTGATAGTGATGAGGATGACTTACTTGGTGAAGATGAGCTCTTGCATGATAAATCTAGTGAGCTTAGTAATGATGAAAATGCTAGTAGTCTTTATAGTCGAGAAGAGTCGAATGACAATGCTATGAAGGAGATTGAGCGTCTAACTAAAGAATTAAACACTCTTAAGTTAGCTCATGAAACAACTCAAGAAGATCATAGAGAGCTCCTAAGATCTCATGAGAAGCTACGCTTCGAGAAGCTCACTCTAGAGCAAGAACATGAGTTTCTAAAAGCGATCAATGACGATCTTCGAAAGAAGAGTTCTTCATATCTTGCCAAACGACTTCTCTTGTCTAATTTCTTGCCACCTATTAAGACTAAGCATGACAAGCATAAGAAAAATTCTTCCTCTAGTAGTAACAATAACAATGATAAATCTAATGTTGTTACTTCTAGTAGTTCTCTTGATTCCACTAACAATGTTTCAAGCCAAGTTACACTTGAGCAAGAAAATAGCTTATTGAAGGAAATCATAGAGAAAGGTGTCTACAAGAGTCTTGCCGGAAGCAAGAACTTTGAGGAGATTGTTCGCAAACAAGGAAGACACCGGAAGAATCAAGGGATTGGTTTTGAGCGAAAGTTCAACGCCAAAGGTGTTGAGTGGGAAGAAGGTCAATACCCTACTCCACAGTTTGTCTCACAAAAGGAGAAGTATGATCCTACTTCTTCCAATGTGGAACAAGCTCAAGATGACCTTCCACCACAAGACCACAAGCTAAAGGCCAAGGACAAGCTTCAAGAAGAGATTGATGCATTCATTGAAGCACCTCAAGCCATGGTCAAGTGGGTTCCCAAGGACACATCAAGTTCTACTTCGACAAGCTCAACTACAACACCAAGGATTCCCATCAAGATGATGTGGATCCCAAAGAAGAAGAACTAGTAGGTTCTTGAGGGTGACTCCGCCAACAAACTTCACTCATATTCATTTTGGCAAGAACTTGTGCAATCAACTTCCACATCATGCACTTGTTCATGGAGTCACAAACCCTCTTGTTGGTAAGTCAAGGGACAAGGTAATCATTGCTTTCATGGACATCATCTTTTGTGTACTTCACTCTATGTCCATGGATATTCTTGTTTGTTCCTTGTGGGACTAACCCATGTAGGTATTGAAAGTGCCCTAATCCAAAGGATTGCTCCTAACTCTTGATGGTCTACATCAACATTGAGCATCCACATCTTCAACATCTACATGAAGTCTTCTACGACAACCCAAGGTTAGTTTGACCCTTTAAAAGGGGTTCTCACATCTAGGGGGAGCTTTGCTCTAAAAATTGAGCTAAAAGCATCTCCAAATGATGTGAACACATAAATGCTTTATGTAAAAGTGGTAACCCCACCTGTGCTTAAACGATGAGTATGACCTATGATCAAATGTTCTCATTTGACTCCTAAGTCAATATACTCATATATAGATGACCTAGTCATCGACAAATTGTGTGCTAGTAGCTAGAGTTTTGGTTGTGCATGTTTGACACATATTTCAGTTGCTATCTTATTGTGTGAGCATGTTGGATGCATGATTTTATCCATTCAAGGACATCCATTTGTTGTTTTGATTGTTTTGGTTTCTTTTTCTGGCCAAATGGATGGACAAGAATGCCTAAGCACTTTCCCTAGCTATCTATGCTATCTTGTCTCAAAATTCTATTCATGCTTATATCACAACTTTGAACAAGTCTTTTTCGGACAGTCCGAGTGAGGAGCACTCGGAACCACCGATTCGTCTAAGGCTGACTTCCAAAACCTTCTAAGTCTATTTCGGTCTGACCGACTTCTCAATCTCGGTCCAACCGAAACACTTAGATTGATCTAGGTTTCATCTCGGTGAAACCGAGTTCAAAATCTCGGTCTGACCGATATGTGTAACTGCACAGCAGAAATACATCTCGGTGACACCGAGTTTTTCAACTCGGTCCCACCGACAGTACGGGGTTATATATACTGAGGGCTGCGCGCGATCTATTCCTTTCAAACCGTTCGCCCTCCAAGACCCCTGCTGCCGCCGCCCCGATCTAAGGATCGTCGCCTTCGTCGCCTGTGTGCCCTTGCCGCAGGTCTCCGCCGCCGTCAACGGTAATCTTCTCCTCCGTTGCCGCCGTAGAGGGACACCACCAAGTTAGGGTGTGTCCCGATCCCTATTCATGCTCCACTTCTGATTCTTGCATGATAGGACTGCCCTGATTCAATCCACGTTTGATATGTTCCCAATACATTGTTCAGATCGTTTAGTTTCGAGGAAAATTCTTAGGTTTAGGTTTCCACGGAATGCATCTCGGTGAAGCCGATTCCTGAAACTCGGACTGACCGATTTGGTCTCTGACCATTGCACTACATAGCTCGGTCTGACCGAGTTGTGAAAATCGGAATGTCCGAATTGAAGTTTCTGTGAAACCCTAAGTTTTCGGTAGGACCGAAACCCATTTCGGTCTGACCGAAAGTGGTGTGTAGGTTCTGTTGAACACTTCGGTTACACCGAAACTTGAAATCGGTTTGACCGAAATACATTATGTGAAAACTCAAAACTAAGTTTTTAACTCATTTTTTTTTGCAAAAACTTCTGCAGTTGTGATAACTCTTCTACTCTGCCTATACCTTATCTATTCACAGGTTTTTTCAGCCATGTCAGATGTCAGTGACAGCCAGAACAGGTCTGAGTCACCGTTTGCTGAGATTCCAGAGGCAGGTACAAGTCCTGAGGCTAGCAGCTCTAGTGATGATGGTGAGAGGAGCACCCCTAGTGGTCTACCTCCTGCTGCTACGAGAACCAGGAAGAAGAGAACTTCTGATTCTGAGGATTCCGACTTTGTTGCTGAGGAAGTTACCTCCAAGCCAAAGAGGCAAGTGGTTGCCAAAGAGCTCCAAGGGCAGCAGCCAAAGAAAGGCACGAGCAAAGTGAAGCAGTCTGCAGTTGCCAAGAAGCTCAACTTGGAAGAGCCTGCTCCAAGTAAGGTGAAGAAGACTTCCAAGAGGAAGAGAGTTGTTTATGCTGAACCTCAAGTTGATGCTGCTGAAGAAGAAGAAGAAGATGCACCCCAGCCTCCTCCTCAGAAAGCTAAGTTCATGGGTGATGCTATTCGGGCTCAAGCCTCCTCCAAGCCCAAGAAGCCTGCTCCAGCTAAGGCAGCTCCAGCCAAGCCCAAGAGGACAACCAGAAGCATTCTAGCTTCTGAGAAAAACAAAGGTGAGATGCCACCTTCTGAGTCAGATGAAGAGCATGTGTTGCTCAAGCTCCGTCCCAAGTTGCCACTCCACAATGATGCTCATCCTCAAGCTGAGGATATGAAGGCAAGAAAGGACAAAGGTCTCAGGCTATGGAGACAGTCTGATCCATATGCCGTAAGAAGAAGGACTGCTGTGGACCCCAGATTCCACACCAGAGAGCAGCAGGATTTCTATGAGACCGTGCTAATGGATAAGAAGCCCATTGTTGCTGACACCAGGTATGTTGACTGGAAGTACATTGACAGCAGAGAGCATCGGGACTTCTTTCCCCATGTGCATGAGAGCTTTACTGCATGTGGAGTTGCTGATTTTGTGGGTCAAGAACTAACAGCCTGGAATGACGAGATGATCATGCAGTTCTATGCCACAGCCCATTTCTACCCCGATGGCAAGATCACCTGGATGACTGAAGGTCAAAGGTTTTCTTCAACTGTTGCAGAATGGGCAGAAATTCTGAATGCTCCAGTGCAGAGAGAGGACGACATTGATGTCTATGGGATTCCTAAGAAGAGTCATGATTCTATGAAGAATATGTACAAGGAGATCCCAGCTGCTGATTTGGAAGGATGGAAGCTCGGCTCAGTGTATTATCTCCAGGCAGGTCTAACCACCACCAACACTATTCTGAGGCATACTTTGATGCCTAAGTCAGGTGACCACCGGATGATACGAGGCTATTCTATCAACATGCTGCACATTCTCGATGAGAAGGCACCTTTTAAGGTGATGGACTTGATGGTTGAGACCATTAAGAGGACTGCAGCTGACCAGAAGAGGTCATGTGGGTTTGCTCCGCAGATACAGATGCTCATCAACGCCAAGTTTGGCACGGGCAAATTCATGTTGGATAGGAAGCACTTGCCACTGCAGCCAGAGCATGAGGACAACGTAGTTGTGATGGATGAAGAGGATCCCACCTCAGTTGAAGGGCAAGCCAAGATCGAAGCTGCAAAGAAAGCCAAAGCTGACAGAGAGGCAGCAGCAGCAGCAGCTAAGCCAAAGAGCTTTGGAGAGCAAATCCTTGAAGCAACCCAGAGAATTGAACAACGCCTGGCCAGCATTGAGAAATCTCAGGAGAGCCTTGAGAGGATTGTCGAGGACAAGATCCACGCTCTAGACGTGAAGCTGACTGAGATTCAGGTGTCTGTCAACAAGCTTGAGGCAGACATGGAGGAGACTAGGCAGGAGAGAGCAGAGCTTATGCAGGATGATATAGTCCAGGACTCTCATCGCCAGAATGCTCCGGTTCCCAGAGGATCCAGGTCTGCAGCTATCCCAGTTACTTCAGCTCCAGCCACAGCTCCAGCTCCAGCATCCACTCCTCCAGCGCAGACATCAGCAGAAGTCTTCGCCGACGCAGCTATCTCTACACCGACATCGACCCAGACGGGAGCAGCCAGCCGAGCCCGCAGTGACGCTTAGCTCTATACCTTTTCGAACTTTTTGGTAACTTGTTGCCAAAGGGGGAGAAATTGCTATAGATCATAGGGCTTCGAGAGAGAGAGTGCTCTTTCGTCTTTTCGTTCTTTTGCCGGTTTTTCCCTGTGATACATTGGTTTCTTTTGGTTCCAGATACTTTATGTGTGCTTGCTACTACGTTTGATGCTACCTTAATGAGTGCTTAGTCACACTATGCCTTAATGAGTGCTTATTGCTTATTATATGCTATTTCTTATTGTATGGCTATTTACTCTTGTCTTGGTGATTGAGTGCATGTTATTCATTCTTATCATTTTGTGCGCTCCACCAAGATGTATGTGACATGGAAGAGTAACCCATTATCCTAATCGATTGTGCATTTGCATTCAAACGCAAATTTTAAATAATGCACAAATTTAGGGGGAGCTCTTGTTTATCACATACTTCTCAAAGCGACGATATTATTCTTTGATTATATCTCTTGTCGAAGCTTTGATCTATATGTTGTCATCAATTACCAAAAAGGGGGAGATTGAAAGTGCAACTAATCCCCGGGTGGTTTTGGTAATTAACAACAACATATATATCATTGAACTAATATTCTCTTGAGAATCATTTCAGAAAAGTTCGATGATATGGGTATGGAAATGTCTGAAGAAGTGGACCCCTCAAAATGCTAAGACAAGCATTGGCAAAAGCTCAAGACTTCTTTTTGGTTTAGTGATCAAAGATCACATTGAGTCCATAGGAAAGCCAATACTATTAAAAGGGGATGAGGTTGTGTTAATGTTCTTGTTGCTCAAGTGCTTGGTGATCTAACTCCCTCAACTATCAGCACTACTCACTACTTAACACACACCCATAAGTAATCTCGGTCACACCGATTTCTCCAACTCAGTCCCACCGAGATGAACCACTTCAGTTGTTTCTCCAAACCCTAGCTTCTCGGTTAAACCGATTCTGAGTTTCGGTCTCACCGAAAAAGGGCTGCCAACCTTCTGTGATCAGTTGACATCAATTCGGAATATCCGAGTTTATACTTTCGGTCTCACCGAAATGGCAAACCCTAACCTTTGACTCACTTCGGTCTCACCGAGATGGTATTTTCGGTCCCACCGAAAATCCCAACGTTCACTATATTTGAACTTTCGGTCTGACCGAGTTTTAACTTCGGTCTCACCGAGATTGGTCAAATGTGTGTGTAACGGTTGGATTTTGTGTGGAGGCTATATATACCCCTCCACCCCCTCTTCATTCGTGAGGAGAGCCATCAGAAAGTACCACCACTTCTATCATACACTTTCTGAGAAGTGAACCACCTACCCTTGTGTTGAGATCAAGCCATTCCATTCCTACCATATGAAACTTGATCTCTAGCCTTCCCAAGTTGCTTTCCACTCAAATCTTTCTTCCACCACAGCCATATCAGTGAGGAGAGTTGAGTGTTGGGGAGTTTATCACTTGAAGCACAAGAGCAAGGAGTTCATCATCATCAACACCGTCTATTACCTTTTGGGGGGTGGTGCCTCCTAGATTGGTTAGGTGTCGCTTGGGTGCCTCCGTCTTGATGATGTGGAGTTGAACCAAGATGTTTGTAAGGGCAAGGAGATCGCCTACTTCGTGAAGATCTACCCCGAGTAAGGCTAGTCCTCCGTGGGCGTAGGCCGTGATGGAATAGACAAGGTTGCTTCTTCGTGGACCCTTCGTGGGTGGAGCCCTCCGTGGACTCGCGCAGCCGTTACCCTCCGTGGGTTGAAGTCTCCATCAACGTGGATGTACGATAGCACCACCTATCGGAACCACGACAAAAATCTCCGTGTCACCAAACTGCGTTTGATCTTCTCCACCTCTCTTTTACATGTGCAATTTACTTTCCGCTGCATAAACTCTAGAATTGCATGTGTAGGGTGTTACTTGAACTGATCTTGTTTGTGAAACTGCCAAAAACATTGCATGACCTAAAGGCAGATTTTTTATATTGTCAAGTAGTCTAATCACCCCCCCTCTAGACCTACTTCGATCCTACAGAAGTACGTCTCCGTTGGAGCGGTGTGGAGGCACAATGCTCCCCAAGAAGCCAATAGGGCCACCGTATTCTCCTCATGCCCTCACACAATGCAAAAACACGACACGGTACTACCACTTGCTCGGAGCGGTACTACCGCATAGGACGCGGAAGTAGAATTTTACTTCCGCTCCTACTTCTGTACTAGTTATGACGCTGGGGCCGGTCACACGATACTACCAAGTCCTTGGTATGGTACTACCGCAAGGAGCGGTACTATCGTAACCCTGGATCGGTACTACCGTGAGGCCGTGCGATACTACCGCTTTCCTTGAGCGGTACTACCGCATGCCTCAGAGTGAAAGTAGTAGAATGCCACTATTTTTACAAAGACAAGAAAAACAGTCGGAGCTCCAATGAAGCGAAGGAAAGGTGGTGCAAAAGAATAGATGTGTACGTGTTCATTTCACCCTAACCTTTCCGAAGCGGACCCCCTCTTAATAGTATGGCTTTCCTATGACTCAATTCCGCCGAAAAGAAACAAAAGGAAACGCCGTCTTCAATAGGTTCCGAGGGGCACTTAATCGTCTTGTGCCTAGGTATGAGATATCTGAAATGCTCAGTGCACACGATTAGTCCACAAAAGCATTGTCATCAATCACCAAAACTACTTAGGGAGAAATATGCCCTTACAATCTCCCCCTTTTTGGTGGATTGATGACAACACGGGATTTGCACATAGATATAAAAAGTAAGATAATAAGAAAACCCAACATGTATATAAAATATAGGTAAGCTCCCCCTAGATGTGTGCATACTTATGAAGATGCTTTGGACTGCACATCGCACATACTAGGATCAACACTCCCCCTATATTTTATAAACAACTCACTCCTTGCAACTAAGAATATAATGCTATGCATGGATGCAAGGAGGATATCATGAGCACAGAGTAACAGGGCAAGTGAAGCATAAGCTCACAACCTTGCAGATAGCATAGACATAATGACGAAATAAGGAGTAGAGTGCATATGTCTCACACCATATGATAGGTCTCACACACACGACACAAATCAATAGAAAGCAAGAGATAAACCAGGTTCAACCAAACGAAAGCAATTGACACGGCACAAGACACACGCAAATTCTACACTCTTTCCCCCTTTGGCATCAAGACACCAAAAGGGCAGAGAGGACCCTATGACATAGGTGGCAGCTCAGGTGGAAGTGATCAGTCGTCACGCGCCTCGTCAGTCTCTTGCTGCTCCTCCTCGGAATCAGACCACTTGTATCCCTGCTTGGCAATTCACTCAGCCTCTGGAGTAATGTTCTTCTCAGAACCACTAGACACATCCTCGCCAAAAGTCCTTAAGATCTTCTTATCGCACTGGTCAACCTGCTTCTGAGCAACATGTGCCTTGTATTGCCCCTTGGCATGCATACGGAACAGAGCCTTCATCTTGCTCTTCATCCTTTTAGCCCACGAGGGCTCAAACGATGCGGGAGCATACCCTCCAGAACGGTCCTCATCAGCTAGCTCCTCCTTAATTTCCTCCTCATCCACATCCATCTGAGCCGCAGCAGCCTCTGCACGGGTAGTGGTGTTAGCCCATAGGCTCTTGATGCGAAGCTTGATAGGCTCATGACGAACCCAGTGAGGAGCCTCAAACTCATCATCAGGATAGAGCTTTTCCCAAGTCTCGGTGATCAGCAGAAACAGATATGGACCATAGATAGGCACTTTGCGGGTGAACACCGCAAAGCATAGCTCACCCCACATGATATGTGAGATATCAAGTGGTTGAGTCTGAGCACGACATGCCTCCTCACAAATGAGCACCATGTCCACGAGATATGCATGTACCTTGTCCTTGTCCCCAATGCGAGGAAACAGAGAGTTGCGGAAGATCTGATGCATAATATCCAGAAAAGGGTTCATAACCCAAGTCTTCTTGCCACTTGCGAGCGTCTTCTCCACATTATAGGGCAACCGCCGGTTCTTGTTGGCAGACTCTTGATTGGCATGAGGGCGAACTTCAACAGGAGTGTGGAGCCCTTCATTAGCAACCTGAAGTAGATCCACGAAATCCTTCCAAGTAGCAGTCGTCTTCTGTCCACTGGTCATCCAAGTCATGTTGCGTTCTCCTTAGGATGGAAGTGGACCGAAGCAAAGAACTGGCCACAATCTCAGGGTCAAAGTCCATATGAAAAGACATGACGTGCTCAATGCCAAACTGCTCCACGAGGTCTAGAGCCTCAGCAAAATAGGCCTGGTGCTCCTCCTTCCTCATGTGATTCATGTCAATCCAGTGTGCATCCACATATAAGTTGTGTTTGCTCTTGAGCACCTCTGTGAAGATAAGATACTGCTGCTTGGTCCAGAACAAATCATCTCCTCTAAACTGAGCCCGGCGATTCACATAGGGATTGATCTTCCTCCTAGCGATGAACTCAGCAGATGGAATCTCATCCATGCCCATTGTTGGGTCCTTGTTCTTGGTGGCAGTGTACTTGGTTCGGCGTTGTGGTGCATTGGAGCCCTCAGGAACATCATATTGGTTGCGCAGACGCTTTGACCCCGTGTCACGACTGGGATTCGAACGACAGACATTTGAACCGGAGCCACCACATATGACACAAACACAAGAACACGCAAAAGACGCAAAGAGAATCAATGCAAAAGCTATAGTAAAGCACAAGAAACATGTAAAAATGATAATAAGTATGGGCTACGAAGAAGGTGTGGAGTGAACGGTAGTACGGTTTAGAGATGCGGAAGTAAAATTTTAGTGCCGCTCCTGGTGCGGTAGTACCGCGACGGGGTGGCACGGTAGTACCGCATCCAGAGCGGTTGTGACGCCCCGAGACCGATGCGCCAGGTGTCAGCCAGTCATTCGTCATCGTTGCCATGTCATTTTCTTGCGTGTTGCACTTTGCCATGTCATCATGTGCATTTCATCAGCATGTTTTCAAAACTTGCATTCGTTCGGGTTCCCCAGTCCTCTCCGTTGCCCGTTCTGAGCCCAGACACACTCGCACGCGCCCGCGGCACCTCCGGATATTTTATTTTATGAGTGGCAGAAAAATGTTCTCGGAATGTGGTGAAACTTGGCGTGTGGTCTTATTATAGTGTAGACAGGCCGCCTGTCAAATTTCGTCGCATTCGGAGTTCGTTTGATAGCCCAACCGATAAACATATAGCGGCACTATAGCCGGATAATAGTCGGACGTTTCGGTGTTCCGAAACTGCCGCCGGGCCTCTCTCTCTCTTCTCTCGTCTCAGCCCGATGCCTTCTACACAGCCCACTTTTACCCCTCGCCTGCATGTCCGAAACTGTCCCGAACCCGACCCGGGCTGTCGTTACCGATGGGTTCGAATCGTCCCCAAACATCCCTAAAATATCTCCGTTTTCTTGTTTGGACTCCCCACCTATTTTATTCTCGTCCGTCTGATTTCGATCGGAGGGACTAGATAGCCCCCCAATTTATCCACCTGCTATATATAATCAGACCAATCCCTAAAACCTAGGCGTCCTATCATATCGTTCCCCTCTGCCGCCGCCACTCCACGAAATCCCCTCGGGATCCATCCCGATCAATCTCCATCCAACCAGTGCACTTGCAGTCGCTTCCGCCAACCAGCGCAGCCCCGTGTATCCATCCCGATCCAGCCGTCCTACGCGAGCCTGGCCGCCGGACCGAGACCCAGCGACTAGAGGGCCTCCACGCGCGCAGCCCCGGGCCTCCCGTTACCTCCCGCGGCGCTCGTCTTCTGAAAGCACATTTGCTCCCTGGGTGGTTTTGGTAATTAATGACAACATACTCTGTGGTTGGACTAATGCTTTTATCAAGTATGTTTCAGGAAATCCAATCACATTGGTATGGCAAAAGGACTGAAGAAGTGGACCCCTTAAAATGCTAAGGCAAGCATTGGCAAAAGCTCAAGACTCTATTTTTGGTTTAGTGATCCAAGATCACATTGAGTCCATAGGAAAAGCCAATACTATTAAAAGGGGATGAGGTTGTGTTGACGATCTGGTTGCTCAAGTGCTTAGTGATATATCTCCTTCAACTATCAGCAACTTTCACTACTATACACACTCATAAGTAATCTCGGACAAACCGATTTTCCAAACTCAGTCCCACCGAGATGAACCACCTCAGCCATAAGCCAAACCCTAGAAAAATCGGTCATTCCGAGTTTGAGTTCGGTCTCACCGAAACATGGACTGCCAAGCTTCTGTAACCTTCTGTCCTCAAATCAAAATAACCGAGATGGCATTATCGGTCTCACCGAAATTGGCAAGCTCCTGTCTTGGTTAAAATCGGTCTAACCGAGATTGCATTTTCGGTCCCACCGAAACTGGCAAGTTCCTGTCTTTACTCATATCGGACAAACCGAGATGGTATTTTCGGTCCCACCGAAAACCCCAACGTTCACTATATTTGAACTTTCGGTCTGACCAAGTTTCCACTTCGGTCTCACCGAGATTGCTCAATTATGTGTGTAACGGTTGGATTTTGTGTGGAAGCTATATATACCCCTCCACCCCCTCTTCATTCGTTGAGAGAGCCATCAGAAAGAACTACCACTCCTACCTTACACTTTCTGAGAAGAGAACTACCTACCCTTGTGTTGAGATCAAGTTGCTCCATTCCTACCATATGAAACTTGATTTCTAACCTTCCCAAGTTGCTTTCCACTCAATCCTTTCTTCCACCACAGCCAAATCAGTGAGGAGAGTTGAGTGTTGGGGAGATTATCATTTGAAGCACAAGAGCAAGGAGTTCATCATCATCTACAACATCTATTACCTTTTGGAGGGTGGTGCCTCCTAGATTGGTTAGGTGTCGCTTGGGAGCCTCCGTCATCGAGATGTGGAGTTGAACCAAGAAGTTTGTAAGGGCAAGGAGATCGCCTACTTCGTGAAGATCTACCCCGAGTAAGGCTAGCCCTCCGTGGGCGTAGGCCATGATGGAATAGACAAGGTTGCTTCTTCGTGGACCCTTCGTGGGTGGAGCCCTCCGTGGACTCGCGCAGCAGTTACCCTCCGTGGGTTGAAGTCTCCATCAACGTGGATGTACGATAGCACTACCTATCGGAACCACGGGAAAAATCATTGCGTCTCCAAATTGCGTTTGATCTTCTCCACTTCTCTTTACTATTTGTGCAATTTACTTTCCGCTGCCCATACTCTAGAATTGCATGTGTAGTGTGCTACTTGACTTGTGTGTTGTGCAAAATCTGCCAAAATCTGTTCTTGATAAAAGACAGAATTTTTATCTTGTCGAGTAGTCTAATCACCCCCCCTCTAGACACTCTCACCTTCTTCGATCCCTCAATTGGTATCAGAGCATTGGTCTCCATTGCTTTGGTTTACACACCATTGGAGGAAGATGGACGTGTCTACGTTTGGGAGTATTAGCCATAGAGTGCCTATTCTTAATGGAGAGTCATATAACTCATGGAGGTTTGAAATGCTTAGTATCTTTAAGAAGTACAATTTGTGCAAATATATTGAGAACCCCTATGTGCCTCCTTTTGATCCCTTGCACCCTACCATGGATGAAGAGCTTGATTTGCTTTGTAACCTTAGAACTGTAAACTTATCATTAGAGGGTTACCCGATGATTTGCTTAAGCTTGTTACAAACTTTGAGTGTGCCTATGCTATATGGAAGTTCTTGGAAGAACTTTATTCGGACTACTCTATGAGAGGTCTTGATAAAATTCTATACAAGACTATTGAATTTGATAAGATGCACCCCAATGATCCCAACTTTGATAAATGCTTCTTTGAGCTTCGTGATCTTATGAAAAAGAAGGGTGATCCCGCTCTTATCAATATTTTATTTAGAAATGCTCTTGCATTGCATTCCGAAGATTATTGTCACATTGACAAAACTAATGCAAGTACTTATCAAATTGACCTAGGTGTTGCTGATGAACAATCTATGGGTCAATATGATGATGAGCATGAGCATGATGATGATTACTTCGATTCGGTCGCCAAGCTAGACAAGGTCATGAAGAGTCTCAATCTCATGGCAAACCTGAGAGACTACATGTCCGGCGGAAAAGAGTGGATTCTTGATAGTGGATGCACCGATCACATGACCGGAGATAAAGACATGTTTCGAGAGCTTGCAAAGAATGATGGTCCACGCAAGTATGTGACTTTTGGAGACAACTCCAAGGGTAAGGTACTTGGCCTTGGTAAGGTGGCCATATCTCATGATAGCTCTATTCAAAATGTCATGCTTGTAGAATCTCTTGGATACAATTTACTTTCCGTGTCTAGATTAGCTGACTTTGGATTCAATGTGCTATTCACCAAAGTAGATTGCCAAGTCTTTCGTCGTGACAATCAAAACATGGCATTTACCGGTATCCGTAGAGGTGATCTATATATTGTTGATTTCACCAAGAAAGCCCAACCTAGAGCTTGTTTCATTGCTAAATCCTCTAAAGGTTGGTTATGGCATAGAAGGCTAGGACATGTTGGTATGCGTAATCTAGACAAGCTAATCAAAGGTGATCATATTCTTGGTGTTAAAGATGTTCTCTTTGACAAAGATAGACTTTGTAGTGCTTGTCAAGCAGGAAAACAAGTAGGTGGAAGTCATCCCGTGAAAAACATCATGACCACAAGGAGACCGCTTGAGCTTCTTCATATGGATCTCTTCGGTCCCAATGCTTACAAAAGCCTTGGTGGTAACTCCTTTGGTCTAGTTATAGTTGATGATTATTCCAGATTTACGTGGGTATTTTTCCTTGATGATAAATCGCAGGTTCAGAGAATCTTCAAGAGCTTTGCCAAAAAGGCCCAAAATCAATTTGAGGTGAAGATCAAGAAAGTTCAGAGTGACAATGGAACGGAGTTCAAGAACGCCAATGTAGACTCTTTTCTCGATGAGGAAGGGATTCTACATGAGTTCTCGGCCACGTACACTCCTCAACAAAATGGAGTTGTTGAGAGGAAGAACCGAACGCTCATAGAGATGGCAAGAACGATGCTTGATGAATACAAGACACCGAAGCATTTTTGGGGAGAAGCGGTCGAGACAGCTTGTCATGCTATCAACATGCTTTATCTTCATAAGCTCCTCGGCAAGACATCATACGAGCTCCTCACCGGTAACAAACCCCAAGTGGGATACTTTCGTGTCTTTGGTTCAAAATGCTATATCCTTGATAAGCATCGTCGGTCTAAATTTGCTCCTAAATCTCATGAAGGCTTTCTCCTTGGTTATGGATCAAACTCTTACACCTACCGTGTCTACAATAATTTCACCCGAAAGGTTGAAGAGACGGTAGATGTGAAGTTTGATGAATCTAATGGCTCGCAAGTAGAGCAAATGCCTATTGATGTAGGAGACAAGGACCCATCGGAAGCTATCCAAGACTTATCTATTGGAAAGATCCGTCCCATGGAAGTGAAGGAGAGTACCTCATCTACATATGTGGAGCCACCTACCTCACGGCAAGATGAACCTCAAGGCAATATGGAGGCCTCCACAAGTGGAACTCACCAAGATGAGGAAGTGCAACAAGAAGATCCACCACAACCTCCTTCTCCACCGCCTCAAGACAACACCAACAACAATGAAGAAGAAGAAGAGGAAGATGAAGATGATGAGGAAGCTCAGCCACAACATCAACAAAAGCTATCCCGAGTTCGAGCAAGAGTCAAGAAGAATCATCCCGTGGAACAAATGATGAACGACATCAACTCTGGGAGAATTACTCGCTCTAAAACTCGCTTAGCTAACTTTTGTGAGCATTACTCATTTATCTCTAGTATTGAACCTATGAAGGTAGAAGAAGCACTTGAAGACCCGGATTGGGTGAACGCTATGCACGAAGAACTACACAACTTCGAGAGGAACAAGGTATGGACTTTGGTAGAGAAGCCCAAGGATGATCAAAACATCATTGGAACCAAATGGGTGTTTCGGAACAAGCAAGATGAAGATGGACAAGTCATCCGCAACAAGGCTCGTCTCGTAGCTCAAGGTTACACACAAGTCGAAGGTATGGACTATGGTGAGACCTATGCCCCCGTTGCTAGACTTGAGTCCATTCGCATTCTTCTTGCTTATGCCAATCATCATGATATTACTCTCTATCAAATGGATATCAAAAGTGCTTTCCTAAATGGTGAAATTGAGGAGGAAGTATTTGTGAAACAACCTCCCGGATTTGTGAATCCCCAAAAGCCTAATCATGTTTACAAGTTGCACAAAGCTCTTTATGGTCTTAAACAAGCTCCTAGAGCTTGGTACAAATGCTTGACTAGTTTTCTTCTTGAAAAAGGGTTTGAGATTGGAAAGATAGACTCAACGCTGTTCACGAAAAGGGTTAATGGTGAACTATTTGTGTGCCAAATATATGTTGATGATATTATCTTTGGTTCAACTAACCCTCATTTTAGCAAGAAGTTTGGACAGCTCTTGTCAGAGAAGTATGAGATGTCCATGATGAGTGAACTCAAATTCTTCCTTGGGTTGCAAATCAAGCAATCTAAGGAGGGTACCTTTGTCTCACAAACAAAGTACACCAAGGATCTCTTCAAGAAGTTCAACATGCAAGAAAGCAAAGGTATGAGTACCCCCATGCCTACAAGTGGACACAATGACTTGACAAAAGATGGAGAACCCGTTGATCAAAGGGTTTACCATTCTATGATTGGTTCTCTACTATATCTTTGTGCTTCTCGTCCTGACATAATGTTGAGTGTATGCATGTGTGCACGATATCAAGCAGCCCCTAAAGAATGTCATCTTAAAGCTGTTAAAAGAATAGTGAGATATTTGATACACACACCAAACTTTGGCATTTGGTATCCTAAGAGAGCCTCTTTCGACCTTGTTGGCTATTCCGACTCGGACTATGCCGGTGACAAGGTTGATAGAAAGTCAACTTCGGGTACATGTCAATTCCTTGGTCGATCCCTTGTATCTTGGTCCTCCAAGAAACAAAATTCGGTATCATTATCCACTGCTGAAGCGGAATATATTGCTGCTGGTTCGTGTTGTGCTCAATTGCTATGGATGACACAAACGCTTAAAGATTATGGGATACATGTGAGACATGTTCCCTTGATTTGTGACAATGAGAGTGCAATTAAAATTGGACACAATCCAGTGCAACACTCTCGAACAAAGCATATTGAAGTTCGTCACCATTTTATTAGTGATCATATTGCCAAGGGTGACATTAATCTTAAGCATGTTCGTACTGACAAACAACTTGCTGATATCTTTACAAAACCTCTTGATGAGAAGGTGTTTTGTCGCTTAAGGAGTGAGTTGAACATCATTGATGCTTCAAACTTGGAGTGATAACTCCAATGATGCATGCAAGGCATGAGCTCACTTGACTAATCCTTGATATTTCTCTTATGATGATTATCATATGTCTTGGACACATTTGCCTCCTTGTATTGCATCTAACTCTTTGCAGGTACTTGGATGATCTACATTCCACAAGATTACCACACACTCAAATCATGAGTAATCTTGTCATTGACCAAGTATCTAGCTCTTTGGGATGTTGAGTTCAAGGAACAAAATTCCACATATCCTTTTTGACATCTTATACATCTAGTATTTCACTCTTGTCATCTTGGATATCCTCGAGTATTTCCTTGCTTGCCTAACCCATGTAGGAAGATGAACTACACAAGTAGAAATGGCGCTCCAACTTCACATTCAATGAGCACCTACATCGAGCTTACCTACATGAGTAAAGCAACAACAAGCCCAAGGTATGTTCTTCACATCTTTAAGGAGCTTTGCTCAAAGTCATGAGTACAAGCAGCTTCATAAGATGTGATCACATCAAATGCTTAATCGAAAAATGGCAACCCCATTTGAGCTTAAATGATGAGTATGACCTATGATCAAATGTCCTCATTTGACTCCTAAGTCAACATACTCAAACATAGGTGATCTTGTCGCCGACCTTTATCTAGATGAAGTACATATGCTTTTGGAGTCTTTCTGTTTTCTCTTATGTTCTCTCATTGAGTTTTCTTTAAACAAACAAAAAAAAACTTCATCTAGGAATCTTTTTCATTTCTATTCTTATGTTTCTTTGAATATCCTTCTGGCTCTGATCAATTCCCCAAAAATCTTTTACAAATTCATTGCAAATCTTTTGAAACATTCCTCGCAAAGTGAGCTGAATTATCTCTGTATTTCCTTGGAATTAAACTCGACGTCACCGATTTATTTATTTCGGTCTAACCGAAAAGGGTCTACCCTAACTCAATCCGGTGTCACTGATTTATTTCCTCCAGGATATCATCTCCTGCAGCTCCACTCATTGTTTCTTTATGCATGTTCTTATTTGCCCTCTTGTGATTCTTAAGGATCCCATTTCTTTCTTTTCATCTTTCCTGTCCTTCCTAGTTTGCTGTCCTTTTCGGCACTTGATGTCAAAGGGGGAGAGGACTTAGGAGGAGTAGAGAAGATTTAGGGGAGAAGAAAAGCAATCTTATCTTAAGGGGGAGAGAATCACATCAAAGCTTTGTCGTGTCTTACATTGGACATCATTCTCTTTTGGCATCATTCTTTTGATTTTGCTGTTTCCATCACATCCCTGTTCTGAGAGAACTCAAAGGGAGAGGAATCTTCACAATTGATATCTTTATGGAAAGCAAAATCTCTCAGAGTTCATTGAAAATCTTTTAGTTTCGGAGACATGTTTGCTGATTCAAGCCTGTGCTCAATATGAGACACTCCTTATACATGTCATCCCTGGCTTGGTACTCTTGATGTTCTTGCAGTTGGTTGAAGGAATACTCTTGTGTTATCTAACCTTGTTTTCCCAAGTTTATCCCTTCAGGTAAGTATATGCATCTTGCAGAATGTGCATGATGGTGACTTGCTTGTGAATACTTGTTTGCAAGAAATCACCATGCACATATGCATTATCACTCACTTCTTTTCATCTGCTCTGATGCATATAGCCAAGCTGCATGTAGCACATCTTGCTTATCTCTCTTGTGTGCTTGTGGTAGTCCAAAACCATAATCTATGAAAATCTTGCACACTTGTAGGGGGAGCCTGTGTACTACATGCTTGTCAAAGCTTTCGTGATAATTCTGTCTTTCTTTCAATAAGCTTTGATGTCTTGTTTAGTGTGATTTTAGTGTGTTGCCATCAATTACCAAAAAGGGGGAGATTGAAAGCACACTTGCTCCCTGGGTGGTTTTGGTAATTAATGACAACATACTCCGTGGTTGGACTAATGCTTTTATCAAGTATGTTTCAGGAAATCCAATCACATTGGTATGGCAAAAGGACTGAAGAAGTGGACCCCTTAAAATGCTAAGGCAAGCATTGGCAAAAGCTCAAGACTCTATTTTTGGTTTAGTGATCCAAGATCACATTGAGTCCATAGGAAAAGCCAATACTATTAAAAGGGGATGAGGTTGTGTTGATGATCTGGTTGCTCAAGTGCTTAGTGATATATCTCCTTCAACTATCAGCAACTTTCACTACTATACACACTCATAAGTAATCTCGCACAAACCGATTTTCCAAACTCAGTCCCACCGAGATGAACCACCTCAGCCATAAGCCAAACCCTAGAAAAATCGGTCATTCCGAGTTTGAGTTCGGTCTCACCGAAACATGGACTGCCAAGCTTCTGTAACCTTCTGTCCTCAAATCGGAATAACCGAGATGGCATTATCGGTCTCACCGAAATTGGCAAGCTCCTGTCTTGGCTAAAATCGGTCTAACCGAGATTGCATTTTTGGTCCCACCGAAACTGGCAAGTTCCCGTCTTTACTCATATCGAACAAACCGAGATGGTATTTTCGGTCCCACCGAAAACCCCAACGTTCACTATATTTGAACTTTCGGTCTGACCGAGTTTCCACTTCGGTCTCACCGAGATTGCTCAATTATGTGTGTAACGGTTGGATTTTGTGTGGAGGCTATATATACCCCTCCACCCCCTCTTCATTCGTTGATAGAGCCATCAGAAAGAACTACCACTCCTACCTTACACTTTCTGAGAAGAGAACTACCTACCCTTGTGTTGAGATCAAGTTGCTCCATTCCTACCATATGAAACTTGATTTCTAACCTTCCCAAGTTGCTTTCCACTCAATCCTTTCTTCCACCACAGCCAAATCAGTGAGGAGAGTTGAGTGTTGGGGAGATTATCATTTGAAGCACAAGAGCAAGGAGTTCATCATCATCTACAACATCTATTAAATTTTGGAGGGTGGTGCCTCCTAGATTGGTTAGGTGTCGCTTGGGAGCCTCCGTCATCGAGATGTGGAGTTGAACCAAGAAGTTTGTAAGGGCAAGGAGATCGCCTACTTCATGAAGATCTACCCCGAGTAAGGCTAGCCCTCCGTGGGCGTAGGCCATGATGGAATAGACAAGGTTGCTTCTTCGTGGACCCTTCGTGGGTGGAGCCCTCCGTGGACTCGCGCAGCCGTTACCCTCCGTGGGTTGAAGTCTCCATCAACGTGGATGTACGATAGCACTACCTATCGGAACCACGGGAAAAATCATTGCGTCTCCAAATTGCGTTTGATCTTCTCCACTTCTCTTTACTACTTGTGCAATTTACTTTCCGCTGCCCATACTCTAGAATTGCATGTGTAGTGTGCTACTTGACTTGTGTGTTGTGCAAAATCTGCCAAAATCTGTTCTTGATAAAAGACAGAATTTTTATCTTGTCGAGTAGTCTAATCACCCCCCCTCTAGACACTCTCACCTTCTTCGATCCCTCATCTTCACACGCCTATGCGTGTCTCCTTGCCGTCGATGACCGCAAGCCACCGAAGCTCCCTCCGCCGACAGCACCTTCCCGAGCGATGGGCTCAACAGCCCCAGCAGGCCGCTCCCCTGTCTTCCCTTCCTCCTGTCCTCCTCCGTTTCTCTCGCTCACGCCTCCCTCTACTCTGTTGCTTTTCTCGTTGTACAGGAGCTCTCATGGCCGCCGCCGCCGTGTTCTAGCTGCCGCCGGATCGGATCACCTCTGCCCGGTTCCTCTCGCACGTCGCCTCCCCGACAGCCGCGCCACTCGCCGAACCTTGCGCCAAGCTGCCGGCGCACCTCTCCAACCCCCTGCCGCGCCTGGATCCGGAAGGGGTCGCGCTTCCATTGCCATCCGACGCTGCCAAATCCTACTGCTACCGCTACTCTGCCTCGTCAACGTGCGAGGCTGCCGCCCGCGTGCGTTGACCGCGCTAGGACGAGCGCCAGCGCCGGGCCTCCTCTGCCCCAAGTGCCACCCGATCCAGCGCTGAGGCCCAGCCGGCCTTCTTCCCCTTGGCCCGGGGTGAGCAGCCCCGGCGTTTTCCTCTGTTGGGCCTCCTGTTCCAGTTTCGGCCCGACCATGTTTTTTTTTCAGATCTGCGTTTTTAGCTACTATCCAGGGAAAACTGTTTTACAGTTTAGACCCTCTAGATCATGCATTTAATAATTAAATAATCATGCATCATATGTAAAAACTTTATATATGAAAAATGCTTAGAATTTTGTGTAGATTAATAATATGCCTCTTTCATCCCTATTTAAAATGTTTAAACTACTGTTTGCTTTAATTTGTGTAAATAACATGTTAAAATGGTTTAATTCATAACTAAATAACCGTAGCTCCAAATTTAATAAACTATGTAAATGGGGTAGAAAAATGTGTAGAATAACATGGTGCCCTTTATTTTTTCTGTTTAACAACATTAAAATAGTGTAATAGGCAGAACAATACCAAAACCAATATATGCATGTGGGGATTTTCCGGACTTGTTGTTTGTTGTTCCGGCCCCATTTAACCTTGCCTAGATAGGTAGTTTTATTATGCTTCACCTGTTGCCATGTTTAACAATTTTTAATATTGTTGGGTAGCTTAAACCAGAGTCAACTAAATAAATATAATGTGGTGTTTCGTCAATATGCAACTCGTTGCATATTGAGCTCCTCTTAACGTGTAGTATTGTTTGTGCACCTTGCCATGCCATGCATGTTTAAACCGGACATACATCATACTTGGTTGAGCATATTGTCATGTTGCTTGTGTTGTTTTTCTATGCTTTCTACCTTGCCATGTATTGCTTCCTGTATAGACTTATCATGCATCATACCTTGCCATGTATTGCATCATATAGACTTGTGTTGTTTTTCTGTGCTTCCTACCTTGCCATGTTTTGCTTCCTGTATAGACTTGTGGTGCATCCTATATAGAACTGTCTTGCATCATACTTGGTTTAGCATATTGTCGTGTCTCGTGTTGTGTGTTTACCGTATTGCTTGCTTCTTCTCGTTAGTGCTTGTTCCGTTGCGATCGTGAGGATTCGTTCGACTTCTCGTGGTTCTTCTTCAAGGCTTCTTCTTCGTCTTCTTCATGGACCCGTTCTTCTACCTTGCGGAATCCCAGGCAAGATGATCATACCCTTGGATACCTTTACTACCATTGCCATGCTTAGTTGTCTCGATGCTATCGTTATATGTCGCGCTACCCATCTTATATGTCAGCCTCTCCTTGTTGCCATGAAACCTCTAACCTTTGAAACCTTCCTAGCAAAACCATTGTTTGGCTATGTTACCCGCTTGCTCAGCCCCTCTTATAGCGTTGTTAGTTGCAGGTGAAGATGAAGATCGTTCCATGTTGGAACTTGTTGCTGGAATATCACAATATGTTATATATATAAAAACACACCTATATACTGGGCATGGGTGGAAGGCTTGGCCTTTTGCTCGGTGTTTTGTTCCACTCATTCCACCTTAGGCGTCGATAAACCGGCATTATGTTCCTTGATTTTGCGTTCCTTACACGATTGGGTATATGGGGACCCCTTGACACTTCGTCTTTGAATAAAACTCCTCCAGCAAGGCCTAACATTGGTTTTATTTTGCCTCATAATAACAACTTAATTAAATAATGAAATTGCATAGGGGGTCGCGTCCCTGGGTACTCTTTTCTACATAGGGGGTCGCGTCCCTGGGTATATGGGGACCCCTTGACAGTTCGTCTTTGAATAAAACTCCTCCAGTAAGGCCCAACATTGGTTTAAATTTGCTCATAATAACAACTTAATTAATTAATTAAATTGCATAGGGAGTTAGCGCTACCCGAGGAATCTTTCTACATAGCAGGGGGGCCAGTGCTGATGGTGTTGGTCCCAAACGGGGGTTATGCGGGGCCACCACGGGGAAACTCGAGAATTGGTTTTACTAGTAGGATCACCCATCCGGTCGTGGCCTGAGAGGAGATACGCGCGGCTACTATCAGGGTGTCGACACACCGGGAGGTCTTGCTGGACTTGTTTTACCATTGTCGAAATGTCTTGTGCACCGGGATGCCGAGCCTGATCGAATTTCCCTAAGATAAGGGGTGATGATATTATATTTATCACTTCAGCTGATCGTGAGAGCTTGTGATGGGCTAAGTTGGGACACCCCTACAGGGTTATGATCTTTCGAAAGCCGTGCCCACAGTTATGTGGCAGATTGGAATTTGTTAATGTCCGGTTGTAGAAAACTTGACAGAGGATCCGAAGTAAAACACACAACTGTGTGAGTAACCGTGACTGTCTCTTTTCACTTTGAGAAGAGAACACGGTGGGGTTATGTTTGACTCGTAGGTAGTTCAGGATCTTTAGCGATCATTACTAGTTTGCGATCGTTTGCGTAGATGCTCATCTTATTCTTGTACTCGTAAGCTAGCCACCATATTATGCTTAGCCGCTGCTGCAACCTCAACACTTTACCTCTTCCTACCCATAATGCTTTGCTAGTCTTGATACCCATGGTTATGGGATTGCTGATTCCTCGTGGCTCACAGATACTACAACACCAGATGCAGGTTCAGCCGAGAATGATGCAGGAGATGGATCAGAACTCCACCGGGAGTTCGATGAAGAGCGTGGCCGTATGCTTGTGACGTTTTCGACGATCAGCAGTGGTTTCTACTAGGGGCGATTCGGACCTGTGGCTTTATGTATTTGGTATCTTTTTTTGGATCTTCGCCCGTAGTCGAGTTGTGATGTTTTGAATGATGATTTTCTTTTGTAATGTATTGTGTGACGTGGCGAGTGTAAGCCAACTATCCTTTTGCAATTTCATCCCTATTTTTACATGAGTCGTGCAAAGATACCAAACTTGAGATCATTCCAGAATGGGCTTATACCTTTAAGTCGAGCCTCGACACGTAGGAGGTATAGTCCCATCCTGGGCATTACAAGTTGGTATCAGAGCCTTCTCCGACCTAGAAGCCCCACTGATTGATCGACTAGTTGACGGTTGAGTCTAGGCACACACTCGAAAATGTTTTGAGTCCTATATATATATATATATATATATATATATATATATATATATATATATATATATATATATATATATATATATATATATATATATATATATATATATATATATCGGAGAGTAGGACTTCTATTTGCTCCTCATTCCTTTATCACTCTGGTGAGGACTCCTGACGATTACTCTTGTCTCTTCTACTCTCAAAAATTCACCAACTTTTTTTAGGATCACGCGAGTATTGTTTGGATTGTTCCGATGTCTTTGTGAAGAGAACATTGTTCTCGATGCCTCCTGTCATTTAGGGGTTGTGGCAGTGTCTCGGGGAGTTGAGCTCCGAGGTGTTGTCGTCACAAATATATCGCAGCAGTTCTGGAATACTTAAGACGGCCGACATCGAAAACTCTCCTATGCGGTTAGTGGCAAGATAACCCCGACATCACCCAGTATTGGGGAGGTAGTTCGGGAGTATTGCCATAGCTTGTATAGCAGATGCGTTTCGAAGGTCCGAGGTAAACGGTTTCCGAAAATAACTGGTTATGTGTTGAAGGATGGATACAGCTGGATGTAGGATTAGAGTTGAGTGCGCGATGCTTCCCCTGTATCCCCAACACCTGATTGCATAACTGGGAACTTTCGGAAATTAATAGGTGGGTTCATCCAGTAGTTCGTAGGCATTCTTCCAACGAATGCATGATATGGAGTTCGGGGTTCTACATTGAGTGAAGTAGTTCTATGGGCATTTGTTCCGATCGGGAGTTGCATCTTAAAGGGTCCTTGGCTATGCTGATCCGGGGATTGCAAAACCCTTTTGTAACATGTTCCATAAGCTTTCAGCACGAATATGTGAAACGAAACTTCTATCTTGTATTTGTTCTATCTTCTCCTTGTTGTTTTTATTTACCTTTTGTTCTCCCAAGTGGCTTCTCGACAAGTTGATGTACCTACGGAATTCATTCGTTTAATTCTCTATTCGAATGATATTGTGAAGATTATATTGCAACATATCTATCCTTTGTTTTTGTTTTGATTCTGTTATCCGAGTTGCTTCGATGTCAAGTGTTGATTCCATACCTTTCCTAATCGGCGTTCTCATATTTCTATGGGAGTGCTAGTCCTTCTTGATCATCGATATTGCTATGTTAAATCCTTTTCAACCGGTGTGCCTTCTCTTCAAGTTATTCCATACGGACACCGTTGAGAAATCTGACGATTTGTCTGTTTCATTCATCCCAAGTTGTCTTTGTTTTTCACCACCCTCCCACCCTTCTTCTTCTCGGAGTCAGAAATTCCGAATAAAGTATCCATTTTATTCATGTGATATTTCTTCATTCATTTCCTTCAATGCTTTCTTATTCCGGTGCACCAATTAATCATTGTCCTCTCGCTATTCATATAGGAGAGCTGAAGACATCTCAGAAGATTCGTGTTTCCATTCTTAATCCGTTCAAGCTATTTTGAGGATTGTTATCTCATTCAAGCCATTTAATTCAACTGGTGCAATATCTCTTAAGCAATCTTTTTCAACGGTGATTTCTTTAGTGGGCCCTAACCCACATGTCTTTTTCCAGGATCTTACCCGACTCTTCTATTTTCCGGAGTTATTCTCAAATTCTTTCCAAAGTGTGACGTAGGAATGATTTCCATCAGTCATATGACTTCTCCAAGATCGCTTTCAAATTCTTTTCATCGTTGGTTCAAACATTTTAATTCTTCATTCCGGAGTGCCTCAACAATTCATGGAGGTGTTTCTCCTTGTCATTCTCAATATTTGAAGACAGGGGAAGAGCTTCTCTTAAATCTTGGCCCGTTCTCTTGAAGATTCATGGTTCTAGCTTCATGCCATCCTCATTATTGTTTTCGATTGTGAGAATTCTTTTTATACCCATCCGAAGCATTTCATGAATTCTTCCCATTGTGATCCTCCGAAGGCCAGCATTTCAGAAGATTTCTTCATTCTCAGTTTTCAACTTCGTCCTCCAAATATTCTCCATTGATGCCTCTTCGTTCGTCTCCATATTCTTCCGGTGCCTTGTTCAAGTATTCTTTAATCAGTTCGCGATCTCTTCGTTCTCTTGTATCTAAATTTCCTCAAGTGCTTATTCTTGCCGATGGATTATTCTTGTTCATCATCAGGTTTCAATTTTTACGGTGGTTCATTCAAGATTTCTCTTCCTTGTTATCGTATTAATTCATTTGTTCTTTTCATAATCCTACCGGTGCTTTGTTGAATATTTATCCAAGGTTGTACTAGATCTCTCTTTAATTCTTTGCAACGAGAACAAGTAGTTTGCCAAATCCATTGCTTGTCGTCAATTTAAATTGATGAAGGATATGCATAACATAATTCTTATTCTTATTTCATCCAAGTGGATTAATCCCTTTGTTTAGAGTTTATTCACGAGGAATAAATTCTAGGTTTCAAGTTGTTCATCTTGTTTTCCGGAGTTCCAAGTTATTTCAATTATATCATTCCAAACCTCCATCTAATTCATCGCAGGCCTTGAATCTTATTCTTTTCATCTTTCACTTCTCATGCTTTCATTACCGGAGTTTTCATGGTGGTTCATCAAGATTTAATTCATCCTCGAAGTCTTCATCAAGATTCTTGTTGGAGCTCAAGCATTCTTCATCATGCTTTCCAATTGCAATTCTTTCTACCTTATTGTTTGAGAGGGTGGTATGCCATTTTTGACAATTTCCCTTCATGTTTCATGATTCACAAGTTGTCAGGAATGAGATATTTAAAACCATCATTTTCCTTGTTCAGGAGATCTTTTCAACCCTTCAATTATTCGTTGGAGTTATCTTGGGTTATAATTCACCTAAAAGCTTTCCCTGAGAATTGTTGCTATTATGGTGCTTATAAATGACCCAAGTTCTTCATTTATCATTCCGGTGAAATAAGTTTATCGTCTCCTTGTTGATCTCAATCCAATCAAATGTTCTCGTAAGTGGCTGGTTGTCACCTCATAATTTTTAGATGATTTCCATAAGCCCACATCAAGCTTATTCGTTTCGTTGTTGATTTTTCCATCAACCCCATTCAACCCTTCTTCGTAAGGATGCTTTCAAAATCATTTCTAGTTGAAGATGTTATTCTTCTTTGATCTTTTCACTCCATTATTCGTTCCGGAGGCTTTGTGATATTGCTCTCTTCGAACCATCATCTTCTCATATCAAGATCATGTTCTTTTCTTTTCTAGTCCATTTAACAGGAGTGTGGTGACCTCCATCCTAGTTCTCTCATCTTATCAAGTTTTGCCTATCTTTTCAACCGGAGTGCTATCTGAAATCTTTCTTAACCTTGTGCCATTCTTTTAATTGTTTCGGAGGCAATGTGTTGTTGATTTCATCAAGTATCATTCCGTCTCCTCAAGCTCACGTTAATTCCTTCCATTTTCAAACGGAGTGTTGTCCATAGTCTGTCATTCTTATTCCTTGGCTATACCGTTGTGGTTTCATATTCTTTTGGTTCATAAGCTCTTGTTTCACGTCGTTCAACCTACAAGGTTCTCATTATGTTCCTTGTTCCTCATTTTACCGGAGTGCTCTTAACTTCATTCATCTCCATTGTATTCTTTTCTTTCAAGCTTGTTTAACCTCTCAAGGTTCGTGGTTTCACTCGTCTGTCAAAGAAGCAACTTTGTTTTACCTCTTCCTTTTCCGTTTTATCCGGTGCGTTCTCCAGGATCTCGGGTCGAGATCCTCTGTTAGTGTGGGAGAGTTGTGACGCCCCGAGACCGATGCGCCAGGTGTCAGCCAGTTATTCGTCGTCGTTGCCATCTCATTTTCTTGCGTGTTGCACTTTGCCATGTCATCATGTGCATTTCATCAGCATGTTTTCAAAACTTGCATTCATTCGGGTTCCCCAGTCCTCTCCGTTGCCCGTTCTGAGCCCAGACACACTCGCACGCGCCCGCGGCACCTCTGGATATTTTATTTTATGAGTGGCAGAAAAACGCTCTCGAAATGTGGTGAAACTTGGCGTGTGGTCTTATTATAGTGTAGACAGGCCGCCTGTCAAATTTCATCGCATTCGGAGTTCGTTTAATAGCCCAACCGATAAACATATAGCGGCACTATAGCCGGATAATAGTCAGATGTTTCGGTGTTCCGAAACTGCCGTCGGGCCTCTCTCTCTCTCTTCTCTCGTCTCAGCCCGATGCCTTCTACACAACCCACTTTTACCCCTCGCCTGCATGTCCGAAACTGTCCCGAACCCGACCCGGGCTGTCGTTACCGATGGGTTCGAATCGTCCCCAAACATCCCTAAAATATCTCCGTTTTCTTGTTTGGACTCCCCACCTATTTTATTCTCGTCTGTCTGATTTCGATCGGAGGGACTAGATAGCCCCCCAATTTATCCACCTGCTATATATAATCAGACCAATCCCTAAAACCTAGGCGTCCTATCATATCGTTCCCCTCTGCCGCCGCCACTCCATGAAATCCCCTCGGGATCCATCCCGATCCATCTCCATCCAACCAGTGCACTTGCAGTCGCTTCCCCCAACCAGCGCAGCCCCGTGTATCCGTCCCGATCGAGCCGTCCTACGCGAGCCTGGCCGCCGGACCGAGACCCAGCGACCAGAAGGTCTCCACGCGCGCAGCCCCGGGCCTCCCGCTACCTCCCGCGGCGCTCGTCTTCACACGCCTATGCGCGTCTCCTTGTCGTCGCTGACCGCAAGCCACCGGAGCTCCCTACGCCGACAGCACCTTCCCGTGCGATGGGATCAACAGCCCCAGCAGGCCGCTCCCCTGCCTTCCCTTCCTCCTATCCTCCTCCGTTTCTCTCGCTCACGCCTCCCTCTACTCTGCTGCTTTTCTCGTTGTACAGGAGCTCTCATGGCCGCCGCCGCCGTGTTCTAGCTGTCGCCGGATCGGATCGCCTCTGCCCGGTTCCTCTCGCACGTCGCCTCCCCGGCAGCCGCGCCACTCGCCGAACCTTGCGCCAAGCTGCCGGCGCACCTCTCCAACCCCCTGCCGCGCCTGGATCCGGAAGGGGTCGCGCCTCCATTGCCATCCGACGCTGCCAAATCCTACTGCTACCGCTACTCTGCCTCGTCAACGTGTGAACGAGGCTGCCGCCCGCTGCGTTGACCGCGCTAGGACGAGCGCCAGCGCCGGGCCTCCTCTGCCCCAAGTGCCACCAGATCCAGCGCTGAGGCCCAGCCGGCCTTCTTCCCCTTGGCCCAGGGTGAGCAGCCCCGGCCTTTTCCTCTATTGGGCCTCCTGTTCCAGTTTTGGACCGACCATATTTTTTTTTTCAGATCTGCGTTTTTAGCTATTATCCAGGGAAAACTGTTTTACAGTTTAGACCCTCTAGATCATGCATTTAATAACTAAATAACCATGCATCATATGTAAAAACTTTATATATGAAAAATGCTTAGAATTTTGTGTAGATTAATAATATGCCTCTTTCATCCCTATTTAAAATGTTTAAACTACTGTTTGCTTTAATTTGTGTAAATAACATGTTAAAATGGTTTAATTCATAACTAAATAACCGTAGCTCCAAATTTAATAAACTTTATATGTAAATGGGGTAGAAAAATGTGTAGAATAACATGGTGCCCTTTATTTTTTCTGTTTAACAACATTAAAATGGTGTAATAGGCAGAACAGTACCAAAATCAATATATGCATGTGGAGATTTTCCGGACTTGTTGTTTGTTGTTCCGGCCCCATTTAACCTTGCCTAATAGGTAGTTTTATTATGCTCCACCTGTTGCCATGTTTAACAATTTTTAATATTGTTGGGTAGCTTAAACGAGAGTCAACTAAATAAATATAATGTGGTGTTTCGTCAATATGCAACTCGTTGCATATTGAGCTCCTCTTAACATGTAGTATTGTTTGTGCACCTTGCCATGCCATGCATGTTTAAACGAGACATACATCATACTTGGTTGAGCATATTGTCATATTGCTTGTGTTGTTTTTCTATGCTTCCTACCTTGCCATGTATTTCTTCCTGTATAGACTTATCATGCATCATACCTTGCCATGTATTGCATCATATAGACTTGTGTTGTTTTTTTGTGCTTCCTACCTTGCCATGTTTAGCTTCCTGTATAGACTTGTGGTGCATCCTATATAGAACTGTCTTGCATCATACTTGGTTGAGCATATTGTCGTGTCTCGTGTTGTGTGTTTACCGTATTGCTTGCTTCTTCTCGTTAGTGCTTGTTCCGTTGCGATCGTGAGGATTCGTTCGACTTCTCGTGCTTCGTCTTCTTCATGGACCCGTTCTTCTCCCTTGCGGAATCCCAGGCAAGATGATCATACCCTTGGATACCTTTACTACCATTGCCATGCTTAGTTGTCTCGATGCTATCGTTATATGTCGCGCTACCCATCTTCTATGTCAGCCTCTCCTTGTTGCCATGAAACCTCTAACCTTTGAAACCTTCCTAGCAAAACCATTGTTTGGCTATGTTACCCGCTTGCTCA
Organism: Secale cereale; assembly: GCA_902687465.1. Classification (NCBI taxonomy): domain Eukaryota; kingdom Viridiplantae; phylum Streptophyta; class Magnoliopsida; order Poales; family Poaceae; genus Secale; species Secale cereale. The sequence continues at coordinate 325,100,644 of LR738713.1, forward strand.
GCCCCTCTTATAGCGTTGTTAGTTGCAGGTGAAGATGAAGATCGTTCCATGTTGGAACTTGTTGCTGGAATATCACAATATGTTATATATATATAATAACACACCTATATACTGGGCATGGGGTGGAAGGCTTGGCCTTCTGCTCGGTGTTTTGTTCCACTCATGCCACCTTAGGCGCCGATAAACCGGCATTATGTTCCTTGATTTTGCGTTCCTTACACGGTTGGGTATATGCGGACCCCTTGACACTTCGTCTTTGAATAAAACTCCTCCAGCAAGGCCCAACATTGGTTTTATTTTGCCTCATAATAACAACTTAATTAATTAATTAAATTGCATAGGGGGTCGCGTCCCCGGGTACTCTTTTCTACATAGCAGGGGGGGCAGTGCTGATGGTGTTGGTCCCAAACGGGGGTTATGCGGGGCCACCACAGGGAAACTCGAGGATTGGTTTTACTCGTAGGATCACCCATCAGGTCGTGGCCTGAGACGAGATACGCACGGCTACTATCAGGGTGTCGACACACCGGGAGGTCTTGCTGGACTTGTTTTACCATTGTCGAAATGTCTTGTGCACCGGGATACCGAGCCTGATCGAATTTCCCTAAGATAAGGGGTGATGATATTATATTAATCACTTCAGCTGATCGTGAGAGCTTGTGATGGGCTAAGTTGGGACACCCCTGCAGGGTTATGATCTTTCGAAAGCCGTGCCCGCGGTTATGTGGCAGATTGGAATTTGTTAATGTCTGGTTGTAGAAAACTTGACAGCGGATCCGAAGTAAAACACACAACTGTGTGAGTAACCGTGACTGTCTCTTTTCACTTTGAGAAGAGAACACGGTGGGGTTATGTTTGACTCGTAGGTAGTTCAGGATCTTTAGCGATCATTACTAGTTTGCGACCGTTTGCGTAGATGCTCATCTTATTCTTGTACCCGTAAGATAGCCACCATATTATGCTTAGCCGCTGCTGCAACCTCAACACTTTACCTCTTCCTACCCATAAAGCTTTGCTAGTCTTGATACCCATGGTTATGGGATTGCTGAGTCCTCGTGGCTCACAGATACTACAACACCAGATACAGGTTCAACCGAGAATGATGCAGGAGATGGATCAGAACTCCACTGGGAGTTCGATGAAGAGCGTGGCCGTATGCTTGTGACGTTTTCGACGATCAGTAGTGGTTTCTACTAGGGGCGATTCGGACCTGTGGCTTTATGTATTTGGTATCTTTCTTTTGGATCTTCGCCCGTAGTCGGGTTGTGATGTTTTGAATGATGTTTTGCTTTTGTAATGTATTATGTGACGTGGCGAGTGTAAGCCAACTATCCTTTTTGCAATTTCATCCCTATTTTTACACGAGTCGTGCAAAGATACCAAACTTGAGATCATTCCAGAATGGGCTTATACCTTTAAGTCGTGCCTCGACACGTAGGAGGTATAGTCCCATCCTGGGCATTACAACGGTACTAAAAATTTACTTCCGCGTTGAGCGCGGTAGTACCGCGTCAGAGAAGCGGTAGTACCGTGCTTGACATGCGTCAGAGCGGTAGTACCGCAGGCGACCTACGCTAATACCGCTCGGGGTCAGATCCGAATGCGGATCCGATCTATGAACGCGGAGACAACTAGAGCGGTACTACGGTCGATCACAACTCCTTGGTAGCAGCATACTAACTAGCATCTCTACTGCACAACTACTCTCCTACACCCTAATCTTGCAAGGAAAAGGCCTAAGAGATCTCAAGAACCACATGCAACTCCCTAAAACCTAGAGACAAAACAAAAAGAGCAAAAGAAGAAAGGATTCGAGGAGAGACCTTGTTCCATGGCAAGAGGGCGAGGTGGGGAACGATCCCACCAGTCGGAATGCGAGGAGAGTGGCCGGAGACGGAGATCCGGCGAGGTCCTCCAGCGTCGTTCTTGGCCGAGAGAGAGAGACGGCGTGGGGAAAACGAGTTGAATGGGTATGGGGGAGTTAGAACTCCCCCTGCCCACTTATAACCCCCACCCGTTCATAACGACGCGATAGTACCGCCCGGGCGGAAGTACCGCACACAAGGTGGTAGTGCCGCTCGCCAGCGGAAGTAAAAAATTACTGTCGTGCTGGTTACGGTAGTACCGTGAGGCTCTCTTGCAGTAGTACCGTGCCAGACCACGGTAGTACCGCTCCCCCAAGAAAGTGCAAGTTTCGAAAAAGAAGGCTTATGCAAACAACTACCGACAAGAACACACAAACACAGCAACAGGAAGGAAGGACAACAAACAACTAGAACCACACACACGAGACACCCCTCTTCAAAAGAGGTCGGTGGCCGGAGCCACCTATGTTTGAGTTACTTGGTATGGCACCGCGAAGAATTATCCTTGGGCCTCGTCTTTGAAGCACTAGTACCATCTAAAATGGCAAACAATAATGACTTGATCGATTTATGCATAATGGGGGGGAGGAAGAGTTCATTGAGAGAACATTACTCCCCCTATGTCCATGCCTACACCTAGACAAGATAATCATGTTGAGTGGGAGGAGTGTGTGCAAGGTTTCAATCCACATTGCTCAAATCGATGATATTTAGCTCATGCCTTAACTCGCGAAATCTTGCTTCATCCAATGGCTTCGTGAAGATATCTGCAAGGTTATCATGTGTGTTGATGAAGATCTATTTCTCCTCGCCGAATATGGTCCCGGATGAAGTGATACCGAATCTCAATATGCTTCGTCTTGAAGTGTTGCACCGGGTTGAGAGAAATCTTGATGGCACTTTCATTGTCACACCAAAGAGGCACTTTGTCACAAGTGACACCGTAATCCTTTAAAGTTTGCCTCATCCATAAAAGTTGTGCACAACAACTGCCGGCCGCCACATACTCCACTTTGGTGGACGAGAGAGACACACAACTTTGCTTCTTAGAAGACCAACTTACCAAAGAGCAACCAAGGAATTGGCACCCTCCGGAAGTGTACTTGCTATCCACTTTGCCTCCCGCCCAATCCAAATCTGAGGAACCTACAAGGTTGAAGTTTGCTCCTCTTGGGTACCATAAGCCAAAGTTAGGGGTATGAGCCAAATATCGAAAGATTCGCTTGACTGCCATAAAGTGACTTTCCTTAGGTGAGGCTTGAAACCGTGCACACATTCCCATACTCAACATAATATCCGGTCTAGATGCACAAAGGTAAAGCAAGGATCCAATCATAGAACGATACCTTTTGATCCACCGCTTTACCATTGCGATCAATGTCAAGTTGGCACTTGGTAGGCATTGGAGTAGTAGCCGGCTTGACGTCACTTAGATTAAACCTCTTGAGCATGTCTTGAGTTTATTTGGATTGTTTGATGAAGATTCCTTCTCTTCTTTGCTTGATCTCTAACCCAAGGAAGAACTTAAACTCTCCCATCATGGACATCTCAAATTGTGCGGTCATGAGTGCGGCGAACTCATCATTGAAAGCTTTGTTAGGTGAACCAAAGATAATATCATCAACATATAATTGGCAAACAAACAACTCCCCTTTGACCTTCTTAGTAAAAAGAGTGGGGTCGATTTTCCCAATTTCAAACCCACGATCTTGCAACAACTCGGTAAGATGCTCATACCACGCACGTGGGGCTTGTTTAAGGCCATAGAGCGCCTTATCGAGTTGATACACATGATTGGGGAACTTAGGATCCTCAAACCCCTGGGGTTGTTTGACATAGACCAACTCATTAAGAGGACCATTTAGAAAAGCACTTTTAACATCCATTTGTTGGAATTTAAAGTTATTATGAGAAGCATAGGCAAGCAACAAACGAATAGATTCAAGGCGAGCAACGGGGGCAAAGGTTTCACCATAGTCAATACCCTCGACTTGGGAGTAGCCTTGAGCCACCAAACGAGCCTTGTTGCGAATGACAATGCCATGAGCATCTTGCTTGTTCTTAAAGATCCACTTGGTTCCAATGACATTATGGTTTTCCTTCGTCCTTGGCACCAGACACCACACTTTGTTGCCCTCGAAGTTATGGAGTTCTTCATGCATGGCATATAGCCAATCGGGGTCTTCGAGCGCCTCATAGACCTTTTGAGGTTCAACACAAGAGACAAAAGCTTGATGAGCACAATAGTTTGCTAATTTTCTACGAGTGCTTACCCCCTTTGTGTTGCTTCCAAGAATATTCTCCATGTGATGCTCTCTAGAAGCGAGGCTTGAAGCAACTTTAGTAGCACGACGCTCCAATTGCTCTTCATGTGATAATTGAGGAGCTATGAGTTGATCATCTTGAGCGTCGTCAGGAGCATGATCTTGATCTTGAGCTTGCTCTTGATCTTGAACATGCTCAGAAGAGGGAACTTGGCCTTGTGCATCACTTGGTGGCTCACCACCATCTTGTGGTTGATCTTTCACTTGGCCTTGTTCATCCGGTTGAGGGCCTTCACTTTGTTCTTCGGAAGCATGTGGGTATTGGGTTGATGATGGTTCCACTTGAGTGGAACATTGTCCTTCTCCTTCGGCCACAAGGGGTTTCTCAATGGGTAGGATATAACCAACACCCATTCTTCTTATGGCTTGAGGAGGAATTTCATCACCTACATCACAAGTACCACTTTGCTCCACTTGGGAGCCGTTATTCTCATCAAACTCTACATTACATGTCTCCTCAATGAGTCCATTGGACTTTTTGAGGACACGGTAAGCATGAGAGTTTGTAGCATAACCAACAAATATGCCCTCATGAGCTCTAGCTTCAAATTTAGACAAACGAGCACCTTTCTTGAGTATGAAACACTTACACCCGAACACATGGAAGTACTTGAGATTGGGCTTGTTACCGGTAAGAATCTCATACGGAGTCTTGTTCAAGCCTTTGCGGAGATAGAGCCAATTGGATGCATGAAAAGCGGTGTTGATGGCTTCGTCCCAAAAGTTGTATGGAGACTTGAACTCCGCCATCATGGTCCTCGCCGCGTCCATCAATGTCCGATTCTTTCTCTCCGCTACACCATTTTGTTGAGGGGTATAAGGTGCGGCATATTGATGTTTGATCCCCTCATCACTAAGAAACTCATCCAAGGTGTAGTTCTTGAATTCGGTGTCGTTGTCACTCTGAATCATCAAGATCTTTACATCATGTTGACGTTGAGCTTCATTTGCAAAGTTGATGATGGTTTGTTGGGTCTCACTCTTCCTCTTGAAGAATTATACCCAAGTGTATCTTGAATAATCATTAACAATCACCAAGCAATACTTTCTACCCCCAAGACTATCAAAGGATGGAGGTCCAAAGAGATCCATGTGAAGGAGCTCTAGCGGTCTTTTTGAGTAGATGATAGTCGTGGGAGGATGAGTCTTCTCATGTAACTTTCCTTCAATACAAGAACTGCAAGCACGATCTTTGGCAAACATAACATTTGTTAGTCCTCGGACATGGTCCCCCTTGAGAAGACTTTGCAAAGATCTCATATTGACATGGGCTAACCGGCGATGCCAAAGCCATCCCACATCAACTTTAGCCATTAGGCAAGTCGCGGTCTTAGTGGGTTACTCCGAGAAGTTAACCACATAGAGACCATTCTCGACATGCCCAACATAGGCTACTTTAAGAGTCTTGCTCCACAAGAGGGGCACGGTATCAATATTAAAGAATGTGGCAAAGCCCATGAGTGCAAGTTGACGAACAGAAAGTAAGTTGTATGCAAGGGACTCAACAAGCATGACTTTCTCGATCGTGAGATCATGAGAAACAACAACCTTGCCAAGCCCCAATACCTTAGAATATGAAGCATCACCCCATTCGACATTGGTGGCCATAGATGAACCTTCGTGCACGTCCACCACCAAGTCTTTGCTTCCGGTCATATGATTTGTGCCTCCACTATCGAGCAACCATGATCCCCCACCGGAAGCAAACTCCTACAAGAGATCAATGCTTGGATTTAGGTACCCATTTTGTACTGGGTCCTTTGAGGTTAGTAACAAGGGTCTTAGGAACCCAAATAGACCATTCAATGTACTCATAAGAAGAACCAACAAATTTAGCAAAAACATGTCCATCACTAGCACGGCATAGAACATAAAGAAGGGTTAAAGTCGCCGACTTTGTTGGATAGCGTGGCGGGGTTTTTCTTGACTCCACCACTCTTCACATTGTTCTTCTTCTTAGGAGCACCCTATCCATCTTTTACAAAGGTTTGCTTGAGAGGAGGAGGTTGATTGGTCTTGTCGTTCTTCTTCTTCTCGGGCTTGGGAGCAAACCCAATTCCTTCCTTTGCCACAAATTCCTTTTGATTGCTCAAAAGATTGTTGAGGTTCTTCTCACCTTGTATACATGACACAAGGCCTTTCTCAAGTTGCTTCTTCAACTTGGCATTCTCTTCAACAAGATGCACATGCTCGCAACATGGGTTAGTAGCTTTTGTATTATCAATTAAAACCATGCGAGGAAAGGTAGCTTTCTCCTTAGTTAGTGAAACTTGAAGTTGATCATGAGACTCTTTGATGCTAGTATGTACACTCTTCAAGACCTTGTGAGCCTTGTCAAGCGTGACACACTCCTGTTGGGGAACGTAGTATTTTCAAAATTTTCCTACGATCACGCAAGATCTATCTACTAGATGCATAGCAACGAGAGGGGAGAGTGTGTCTACGTACCCTCGTAGACCGAAAGCGGAAGCGTTTATCAACGCGGTTGATGTAGTCGTGCACCTTCACGATCCGTCCCGATCTAGTACCGAACGTACGGCACCTCCGCGTTCAGCACACGTTCAGCTCGATGACGTCCTCGCCTTCTTGATCCAGCAAGACGGGCGAAGTAGTAGATGAGTTCCGGCAGTACAACGGCGTGGTGACGGTTGTTGATGAAGAACAATCTCTGCAGGGCTTCGCCAAGCACTACAGAAACTAGACGGAGAATAAACTAGAGGGTCGGGGTAGCCGGCACACGGCTTGGTGTATCTTGATGTGTCTTGGGTGCTAGCCCTACCCCTCTATTTATATGTTGAGCCTTGGGGTCGAAACTTGGAGTAAAAGCCTTCACAAAGTCGGTTTCACCCGAAAGGCAAGAGTCCTTCTCGGACTCCAGGGCCAGACGCCAGGGTTCCCGGCGTCTGGACCCAGACGCCAGGGACCCTGGCGTCTGGCCCCTGGACTCCGCAAAACTTCCTTTTGCGCTTTCCAAAAACCTTGTGTGCTTTCCCTTTTGGCCCAAATAACGTGTTCTCGTACCCAAACACTTCGGGAAACATCCGGAACCTCTTCCGGTGAATTCCGGAACCCTTCCGGAGGTCAAACACTATTATCCCATATATTAATCTTTATCTCCGGACCATTCCGGAGTTCCTCGTCATGTCCGTGATCACATCCTGGACTCCGAACAACATTCGGTCATCAACATACATAACTCATTAAATACTATATCGTCAACGAACGTTTAAGCGTGCGGACCCTACGGGTTCGAGAACTATGTAGACATGACCGAGACATCTCTCCGGTCAATAACCAATAGCGGAACCTGGATGCCCATATTGGCTCCTACATATTCTACGAAGATCTTTATCGGTCGAACCGCATAACAACATACGTTGTTCCTTTTGTCAAATGGTATGTTACTTGCCCGAGATTCGATCGTCGGTATCTTTATACCTAGTTCAATCTCGTTGCCGGCAAGTCTCTTTACTCGTTCCGTAACACATCATCTCGTGACTAACTCATTAGTCTTTTGCTTGCAAGGCTTATTGTGATGTGTGTTACCGAGAGGGCCCAGAGATACCTCTCCGACACTCGGAGTGACAAATCCTAATCTTGATCTATGCCAACACCACGAATATTTCGGAGACACCTGTAGAGCATCTTTATGATCACCCAGTTACGTTGTGACGTTTGATAGCACACAAGGTGTTCCTACGGTATTCGGGAGTTGCATAATCTCATAGTCATAGGAACATGTATAAGTCATGAAGAAAGCAATAGCAGTTAAACTAAACGATCATAGTGCTATGCTAACGGATGGGTCTTGTCCATCACATCATTCTCCCAATGATGTGATCCCGTTGATCAAATGACAACTCATGTCTATGGCTAGGAAACATAACCATCTTTGATCAATGAGCTAGTCTAGTAGAGGCATACTAGGGACATACTGTTTTGTCTATGTATTCACACATGTATTAAGTTTCCGGTTAATACAATTCTAGCATGAATAATAAACATTTATCATGATATAAGGAAATAAATAATAACTTTATTATTGCCTCTAGGGCATATTTCCTTCAGTCTCCCACTTGCACTAGAGTCAATAATCTAGCTCACATCGCCATGTGATTTAATACCGATAGTTCACATCGTTATGTGAATAACACCTATAGTTCACATCGCCATGTGACCAACACCCAAAGGGTTTACTAGAGTCAATAATCTAGTTCACATTGCTATGTGATTAATACCCAAGAGTAATAAGGTGTGATCATGTTTTGCTTGTGAGAGTAGTTTAGTCAACGGGTCTGTCACATTCAGATCCGTATGTATTTTGCAAATTTCTATGTCTACAATGCTCTGCATAGAGCTACTCTAGCTAATTGCTCCTACTTTCAATACGCATCCAGATTGATACTTAGAGTCATCTGGATTTTGGTGTCAAAGTTTGCATCGGCGTAACCCTTTACGACGAACTCTTTATCACCTCCATAATCGAGAAACATATCCTTTGTTCTTTTCAGATACTTTAGGATGTTTTTGACCGCTGTCCAGTGATCCACTCCTGGATTACTTTGGTACCTCCCTGCTAGACTTATAGCAAGGTACACATCAGGTCTGGTACACAGCATTGCATACATGATAGATCCTATGGCTGAGGCATAGGGAATGACTTTCATTTTCTCTCTATCTTTTGCAGTGGTCGGGCATTGAGTCTTACTCAACTTCATACCTTGTAAAACAGGCAAGAACCCTTTCTTTGACTGATCCATTTTGAACTACTTCAAAATCTTATCAAGGTATGTACTTCATCGAAAGTCTTATCAAGCGTTTTGATCTATCTCTATAGATCTTGATGCCCAATATGTAAGTAGCTTCATCAAGGTCTTTCTTTGAAAAAAAAAACTCCTTTATGCTTTCCAGAAAATTCTACATCATTTCCGATCGACAATATGTTATTCACATATACTTATCAGAAAGGTTGTAGTGCTCCCACTCACTTCTTGTAAATACAGGCTTCTCCAAAAGTCTGTATAAAACCATATACTTTGATCACCTCATCAAAGCGTATATTCCAACTCCGAGATGCTTGCACCAGTCCATAGAAGGATCGCTGGAGTTTGCACATTTTGTTAGCACCTTTAGGATTGACAAAACCTTCTGGTTGCATCATATACAATTTCTTCTTTAATAAATTTATCAAAGAACGCAGTTTCGTTATCCATTTGCCAGATTTCATAAAATGTGGCAATTGCTAACATGATTCGGACAGACTTTAAGCATCGCTACGGGTGAGAAAATCTCATCGTAGTCAACACCTTGAACTTGTCGAAAACCTTTCGCAACAAGTCGAGCTTTGTAAACAGTAATATTACCGTCTGCGTCGGTCTTCCTCTTGAAGATCCATTTATTTTCGATGGCCTGCCGATCATCGGGCAAGTCAACCAAAGTCCATACTTCGTTCTCATACATGGATCCCATCTCAGATTTCATGGCTTCAAGCCATTTTGCGGAATCTGGGCTCATCATCGCTTCCTCATAGTTCGTAGGTTCATCATGGTCTAGTAACATGATTTCCAGAACTGGGTTGCCGTACCACTCTGGTGCGGAACGTACTCTGGTTGATCTACGACGTTCAGTAGAAACTTGATCTGAAGTTTCATGATCATTATCATTAACTTCCTCACTAATTGGTGTAGGAATCACTGGAACAATTTCCTGTGATGTACTACTTTCCAATCCGGGAGAAGGTACAATTACCTCATCAAGTTCTACTTTCCTCCCACTCACTTCTTTCGAGAGAAACTCTTTTTCTAGAAAGGATCCATTCTTAGCAACGAATATCTTGCCTTCGGATCTGTGATAGAAGGTGTACCCAACAGTTTCTTTTTGGGTATTCTATGAAGATTTACTTCTCTGATTTGGGTTCGATCTTATCATGTTGAAACTTTTTCACATAAGCATCGCAGTCCCAAACTTAAAGAAATGACAACTTAGGTTTATCGTCAAACCACAGTTCATACGGTGTCATCTCCACGGATTTAGATGGTGCCCTATTTAACGTGAATGTAGCTGTCTCTAATGCATAACCCCAAAAGCGATAGTGGTAGATCGGTAAGAGACATCATCGATCGCACCATATCTAATAAAGTACGGTTATGACGTTCGGTCACACCATTACACTGTGGTGTTCCAGGTGGCGTGAGTAGTGAAACTATTTCACATTGTTTTTACTGAAGGCCAAACTCGATAACTCAAATATTTTATCTCTACGATCATATCGTAGAAACTCTTATTTTCTTGTTACGATGATTCTCCACTTCACTCTGAAATTCTTTGAACTTTTCAAATGTTTCAGACTTGTGCTTCATTAAGTAGATATACCCATATCTACTCAAATCATCAGTGAAGGTCAGAAAATAACGATACCCGCCGCGAGCTTCAACACTCATTGGTCTGCATACATCAGCATGTATGATTTCCAACAAATCTGTTGCTTGCTCCACAGTTCCGGAGAACGGAGTTTTAGTCATCTTGCCCATGAGGCATGGTTCGCAAGCACCAAGTGATTCATAATCAAGTGATTCCAAAAGTCCATCATTATGGAGTTTCTTCATGCGTTTTACACCAATATGACCTAAACGGCAGTGCCACAAATAAGTTGCACTATCATTATTAACCTTGCATCTTTTGGCTTCAATATTATGAATATGTGTATCACACGATCGAGATCCAACAAACTATTTTCATTGGGTGTATGACCATAGAAGGTTTTATTCATGTAAACAGAACAACAATTATTCTCTAACTTACATGAATAACCGTATTGCAATAAACATGATCAAATCATATTCATGCTCAACATAAACACCAAATAACAGTTATTTAGGTTCAACACTAATCCCGAAAGTATAGGGAGTGTGCGATGATGATCATATCAATCTTGGAACTATTTCCAATACACATCGTCACTTCATCCTTTAACTAGTTTCTGTTCATTATGCAACTCCCATTTTGAGTTACTACTTTTTAGCAACTAAATCAGTATCAAATACTGAGGGGTTGCTATGAACACTAGTAAAATACACATCAATAATCTGTATATCAAATATACCTTTGTTCATTTTGCCATCCTTCTTATCCGCCAAGTATCTAGGGCAGTTCCACTTCCAGTGACCATTTCCTTTTGCAGTAGAAGCACTTAGTTTCAGGCTTGAGTTTTAGCTTTGGGTTTCTTCACGGGAGTGACAACTTGCTTGTCATTCTTTTTGAAGTTCGCCTTCTATCCCTTTGCCCTTTACTTGAAACAAGTGGTCTTGTTAACCATCAACACTTGATGCTCATTCTTGATTTCTACATTCGCTGATTTCAGCATTGCGAAGAGCTAGGAATTCCTTTCGTCATCCCTTGCATATTATAGTTCATCACGAAGTTCTACTAACTTGGTGATAGTGACTAGAGAACTTTCTCAATTACTATCTTATCTGGAAGATTAACTCCCACTTGATTAAAGTAATTGTAGTACCCAGACAATCTGAGTACATGCTCACTGGTTGAGCTATTCTCCTCCATCTTGTAGGCAAAGTACTGTCAGAGGTCTTATACCTCTCGACACGGGCATGAGTATGAAATACTAATTTCAACTCTTGGAACATCTTATATGCTCCGTGGCGTTCAAAACGGTTTTTGAAGTCCCGGTTCTAAGCCGTAAAGTATGGTACACTTAAACTATCAAGTAGTCATCATATCGAGTTTTTGTCAAAAACGTTCATAACGTCTACATCTGCTCCTGCAATAGGTCTGTCACCTAGCGGTGCATCAAGGACATAATTCTTCTGTGCAGCAATGAGGATAATCCTCAGATCACGGAACAATTCCGCATCATTGCTACTAACATCTTTCAACTTAGTTTTCTCTAGGAACATATGAAAAATAAACGGGGAGCAACATCACGAGCTATTGATCTACAACATAGATATGCTAATACTACCAGGACTAAGTTCATGATAAATTAAAGTTCAATTAATCATATTACTTAAGAACTCCCACTTAGATAGACATCCCTCTGGTCATCTAAATGATCACGTGATCCAAATCAACTAAACCATGTCCGATCATCACGTGAGATGGAGTAGTTTCAATGGTGAACATCTTATGTTGATCATATCTACTATATGATTCACGCTCGACCTTTCGGTCTCCAGTGTTCCGAGGCCATATCTGTATATGCTAGGCTCGTCAAGTTTAACCCGAGTATTCTGCGTGTGCAAAACTGTCTTACACCCGTTGTATTTGAACGTAGAGCCTATCACACCCGATCATCACGTGGTGTCTCAGCACGAAGAACTTTCGCAACGGTGCATACTCAGGGAGAACACTTGTACCTTGAAATTTTGTAAGGGATCATCTTATAATGCTACCGTCGTTCTAAGCAAAATAAGAAGCATAATAAGATAAACATCACATGCAAATCAAAATATGTGACATGATATGGCCATCATCATCTTGTGCTTTTGATCTCCATCTCCAAAGCACCGTCATGATCACCTTCGTCACCGGCTTGACACCTTGATCTTCATCGTAGCATCGTTGTCGTCTCGCCAACTATTGCTTCCACGACTATCCTACCGCTTAGTGATAAAGTAAAGCAATTACATGGCGATTGCATTTCATACAATAAAGCGACAACCATATGGCTCCTGCCAGTTGCCGATAACTTTACAAAACATGATCATCTCATACAAAACCGTATAACTCATCATGTCTTGACCATATCACATCACAACATGCCCTGCAAAAACAAGTTAGACGTCCTCTACTTTGTTTGTTGCAAGTTTTACGTGGCTGCTACGGGCTTAGCAAGAACCGTTCTTACCTACGCATACAAAACCACAACGATGTTTCGTCAAGTATGTGCTGTTTTAACCTTCACAAGGACCGGGCGTAGCCACACTTGATTCAGCTAAAGTGAGAGAGACAGACACCCGCCAGTCACCTTTAAGCAACGAGTGCTCGTAACGGTGAAACCAGTCTCGCGTAAGCGTATGCGTAATGTCGGTCCGGGCCACTTCATCTCACAATACCGCCGAAGCAAAGTATGACATGCTGGTAAGCAGTATGACTAGTATTGCCCACAATCTTATTGTGTTCTACTCGTGCATATCATCTACGCATAGACCTGGCTCTGATACCACTGTTGGGGAACGTAGTATTTTCAAAATTTTCCTACGATCACGCAAGATCTATCTACTAGATGCATAGCAACGAGAGGGGAGAGTGTGTCTACGTACCCTCGTAGACCGAAAGCGGAAGCATTTATCAACGCGGTTGATGTAGTCGTGCACCTTCACGATCCGTCCCGATCTAGTACCGAACGTACGGCACCTCCGCGTTCAGCACACGTTCAGCTCGATGACGTCCTCGCCTTCTTGATCCAGCAAGACGGGCGAAGTAGTAGATGAGTTCCGGCAGTACAACGGCGTGGTGACGGTTGTTGATGAAGAACAATCTCTGCAGGGCTTCGCCAAGCACTACAGAAACTAGACGGAGAATAAACTAGAGGGTCGGGGTAGCCGGCACACGGCTTGGTGTATCTTGATGTGTCTTGGATGCTAGCCCTACCCCTCTATTTATATGTTGAGCCTTGGGGTCGAAACTTGGAGTAAAAGCCTTCACAAAGTCGGTTTCACCCGAAAGGCAAGAGTCCTTCTCGGACTCCAGGGCCAGACGCCAGGGTTCCCGGCGTCTGGACCCAGACGCCAGGGACCCTGGCGTCTGGCCCCTGGACTCCGCAAAACTTCCTTTTGCGCTTTCCAAAAACCTTGTGTGCTTTCCCTTTTGGCCCAAATAACGTGTTCTCGTACCCAAACACTTCGGGAAACATCCGGAACATCTTCCGGTGAATTCCGGAACCCTTCCGGAGGTCAAACACTATTATCCCATATATTAATCTTTATCTCCGGACCATTCCGGAGTTCCTCGTCATGTCCGTGATCACATCCTGGACTCCGAACAACATTCGGTCATCAACATACATAACTCATTAAATACTATATCGTCAACGAACGTTTAAGCGTGCGGACCCTACGGGTTCGAGAACTATGTAGACATGACCGAGACATCTCTCCGGTCAATAACCAATAGCGGAACCTGGATGCCCATATTGGCTCCTACATATTCTACGAAGATCTTTATCGGTCGAACCGCATAACAACATACGTTGTTCCTTTTGTCAAACGGTATGTTACTTGCCCGAGATTCGATCGTCGGTATCTCTATACCTAGTTCAATCTCGTTACCGGCAAGTCTCTTTACTCGTTCCGTAACACATCATCTCGTGACTAACTCATTAGTCTTTTGCTTGCAAGGCTTATTGTGATGTGTGTTACCGAGTGGGCCCAGAGATACCTCTCCGACACTCGGAGTGACAAATCCTAATCTTGATCTATGCCAACACCACGAATACTTTCGGAGACACCTGTAGAGCATCTTTATGATCACCCAGTTACGTTGTGACGTTTGATAGCACACAAGGTGTTCCTACGGTATTCGGGAGTTGCATAATCTCATAGTCATAGGAACATGTATAAGTCATGAAGAAAGCAATAGCAGTTAAAGTAAACGATCATAGTGCTATGCTAACGGATGGGTCTTGTCCATCACATCATTCTCCTAATGATGTGATCCCGTTGATCAAATGACAACTCATGTCTATGGCTAGGAAACATAACCATCTTTGATCAATGAGCTAGTCTAGTAGAGGCATACTAGGGACATACTGTTTTGTCTATGTATTCACACATGTATTAAGTTTCCGGTTAATACAATTCTAGCATGAATAATAAACATTTATCATGATATAAGGAAATAAATAATAACTTTATTATTGCCTCTAGGGCATATTTCCTTCAACTCCTCCTTGAGTTTAGCATGGTCAACCACAAGCTTTGCCTTCTCGAAATTGAGCACACGAGAGACAACTAAAGCATGATCAAGATCTTTCCTTAATTTAGCATGATCATCGTTGTGTGAATCCTCAAGAGTCAAACGAAGACCACGCTCTTCCTCAAGAGCATTAGAGAGATACTGTATCTCATCGGCATAGTCTCGACTATGACCCTCCATTTTAGAAATGGTCTCCTTGTGAGCCTCGATCATGTCATTGGCTTCACCGAGTTGTTACAAGAGAGCAACGAAGTGCTTCTTGTGTTTGCCCTTGAGTTTACTCATAAACAACTCAAATTCATTTTCTTCCTCCTCTGCCCCCTCACTCTCATCAATACAATCCGTCAATGAAGGATTAGAAGTGATGGTAGAATTGATGTTGGGGGTTACCTTGTTGGTGGCCTTAGCCATGAGGCACTTGGCGGTGATGTTCTCATTTGGTGAGTCAAAGAGTGATGATCGTAGAGTTGTTGCAATGGCAATGGTGGCCATAGTGACCATCTCATCATCTTCATCATCATCATCATCCTCAACATATTCTTCTTGGGACACCAACCCGTTGGGAGGGGCCTTCTTGTTGAAGTTGTTCTTGTTGGGATAAGACTTGGTCTTGTCCTTTCAGATAAGCTTGCCTCCATTGTCTTCTCTTTTCTCATATGGGCAATCTACAACAAAGTGACTCACATTACCACAGTTGTAGCATGTCCTCACTCATTGCTTGCCCTTGTTGCCACTTGAATTGTTCTTGTTGAAATTGGGCCTTGAGTTCTTCTTGTTGCCCCAAAATTGCCGTGATGCAAGAGCCATGTGCTCATGATAGGCATATTTGGTGTCTTCGGGGAAACTATCATCTTCATCCTCTTCTTCCACACAAGCCTTAGCCTTCAAAGCAAGGCTGGGCTTCTTTGATCGTTGAGCTCGCAATACCGCGTTGTCGACGGTCTTGTCCAAGATCCTCATGGCCATGAACTCATCCAACACTTCACTTGATGACAAAGTGTGGAAGTCCGGTCTTTGGCGAATGACGGAGGACATGGCCTTGTGATAAGGAATCATGGCCTTGAGAAACTTGCGCTTGATCCAATTGTCATCCGTGTCCTTGCTCCCATGATCTCGAAGTGCGACCTCAAGAGTGGTCAATATCCGATAAAGTTCACGGGGATCTTCATCTTCGATCATGGCAAACTCATCGGCTTCATCTTGCACAACTTCATAGTTTGAGCGTTGAATGCTTGCGCTTCCCTTGTACAAGGAACCAACATGCTCCCAAGCTTCCTTGGCCACGGTGAAGGGTCGAAGATGTGCAATGTCTTTGGGAGGGATAGCATCTTGAAGTATGCAAAGAACGGACTCGTTGAATTGATGATCCGCAGCTTCTCTCGGAGTTAAGTTGTAAGGATCATGCGGGTAGAAACCTTGATCAATGATTCTCCAAAGATTAGTAGAACAATGATTTAAATGACATTTAAAGCGAAATATCCAAGTAGCAAAATCAGATTGTTTCACAAACTTAGGAGGAGGACCAACCGAATTTAAATGCGGAGTAGGAACGGGTCCTCCATAAAGGGTAGGAGGCGCGAAGTGGGAAAAAATCCCACTCCCATTCTTAGTAACCGGGACTTGCTCACTACTAGCTTCTCCCTTGTCGGGAATAGCATCCGACATGTTGGTAGTGGGACAAACCACTTCCAACAGTGCGTTGGGTAATTTAAGTCCCTCAAGAAATTCCTTGAACATGCCTTTGACCTCGGTCGCCAGTGAGTCTTTCAATGTGTCCATAGCCACGTTGAACTCCTCACGAGAGGCTGAGGTTCCCCCATCAGACATAGACAAGGACGGAGTTCCACCGGAGTATCCCTCCATCTCGACTATGTTGTCACCCATACTCTTTGGACGGTAAAGTCTTTAATAAAGAGACGAGGCTCTGATACCAATTGAAAGGATCGATATGGTTGACTAGAGGGCGGGGGTGAATAGACAACTAACAATTTTTAGCTTTTCTTAACCAAATTGAAACTTAGCAACAAAGTAGGTTGTCTAGATATGCAACTAGATGGACAACCTATATGATGCAACAATAGAAAGCACACAAGCAAGCAAGCTAGGATAAAAAATGAAAGCTTGCACAAGTAAAGGCAAGAAATAACCACAAGTGGAGCCGATGAAGACGAGGGTGTGTTACCGAAGTTCCTTCCCTTTGAGAGGAAGTACGTCTCTGTTGGAGCGGTGTGGAGGCACAATGCTCCCCAAGAAGCCACTAGGGCCACCATATTCTCCTCACGCCCTCACACAATGCAAGGTGCCATGATTCCACTAGTGGTGCCCTTGAAGGCGGCGACCGAACCTTTACAAACAAGGTTGGGGCTACCTCCACAACCGAATTGGAGGCTCCAATGACACCACGAAGCTTCACCACAATGGACTATGGCTCCGCCATGACCTCAACCGTCTAGGGTGCTCAAACACCCAAGAGTAACAAGATCTGCAAGGGATTAGTGAGGGGAATCAAATTTCTCTTGGTGGAAGTGTAGATCGATGCCTTCTCATGCAATCCCTAGGAAATCAACAAGTTGATTGGCTAGGGAGAGAGATCGGGCGGAAATAGAGCTTTGAGCAACAATTGAGCTTGGGGAGGAAGAGGGGAGTCTTCTTCAGGAAGAAGACTCACCTTATATAGTGGAAGAACAAATCCAACCGTTATCCACCAACTCTGCCTGCAACATCCGGTACTACCGCACTTAACTCGCAGTACAACCGCACGACCCTGCGGTACTACCGCACCAGGTGCGGTACTACCGCTGGCGTGGCATGAGCCAGATCTAGCCCCTGTTCCATAAAGCAACGGACGGTAGTACTGCCGGAGTGCTACTACCGGTCAGACCGGTCGGCGAAGAGCGCAGACTAAATAAATTACATCCACGGCTACTTCCGTAGAGTTTCGATCGATGCAAAAACATGACACGGTACTAATGCTTGCTCGGAGCGGTACTACCGCGTAGGACGTGGAAGTAAAATTTTACTTCCGCTCCTACTTTCGTACTAGTTACGACGCTGGGGCCGGTCACACGGTACTACCAAGTCCTTGGTACAGTACTTCCGCAAGGAGCGGTACTACCGTAACCCTGGAGCGGTACTACCGTGAGGCCATGCGGTACTACCGCTTTCCTTGAGCGGTACTACCGCATGCCTTAGAGTGAAAGTAGTAGAATGCCACTGTTTTTACAAAGACAAGAAAAACAGCCGGAGCTCCAATGAAGCGAAGGAAATGTGGTGCAAAAGAATAGATGTGTACGTGTTGATTCCACCCTAATCTTTCTGAAGCGGACCCCCTCTTAATAGTACGGCTTTCCTATGACTCAATTCCACCGAAAAGAAACAAAAGTAAACACCGTCTTCAATAGGTTCCGAAGGGAACTTAATCGTCTTGTGCCTAGGTATGAGATATCTGAAATGCTCAGTGCACATGATTAGTCCGCAAAAACATTGTCATCAATCACCAAAACTACTTAGGGAGAAATATGCCCTTACAGTTTTGAATGATGTTTTCCATTCATCTCTCAAGTTCATACAAATTGGATGGTATCCACTTTGCAAATCAACTTTGGAGAATATTGTAGTTCCACTCAATTCATCAAGCATATCATGTAGCCTAGGAATAGGATGACGACAACGAATAGTAATATTATTAATGCCTCTACAATCAACACACATACGCGATGTACCATCCTTTTTTGGAACTAGTATAATATGAACAGCACAAGGACTAAGAGATTCGTGTATATAACCTCTGTCGAGCAGCTCCTATACTTGACGCATAATCTCCTTCGTCTCCTCTGGATTGGTACGGTATGGAGCATGGTTGGGTAGAGATGCACTAGGAATTAAATCAATTTGATGCTCAATCCCTTGAATAGGTGGTAATCCCAGTGGCACATTGAAAGGATCGATATGGTTGACTAGAGGGGGGGGGGGTGAATAGGTAACTAACAATTTTTAGCTTTTCTTAACCACTTTAAATTAAGCGTCAAAGTAAGTTGTCTAGATATGCTATTAAGATGACAACTAATAGAAAGTAAAGATAACAACTTCACAAGCAAGCTATAGGAGTTAAACAAGTAATGCTTGCACAGGTAAAGGTAAGAAATAACCACAAGAGGAACTGGTGGAGACGAGGATGTGTTGCCGAAGTTCCTTCCCTTTGAGGGGAAGTACGTCTCCGTTGGAGCGGTGTGGAGGCACAATGCTCCCCAAGAAGCCACTAGGGCCACCGTATTTGTGACGCCCGAAGACCGACGTCCCAGAAGATTCCAGAGATTCCAGATGTTCCGGGTTCTCCCGTGTGTTCTTTTGTGCTTGTGTTATTTATTTTTGCATTGCATCATGTCATCATGCCATCATGACTTTAATTTTGCATCTCAACTTAAATAAATCATGTGGACCTTCGGTCCATTTAAATCGAGGGAAGGATGACTTCTCTTTAAAACATATCATCCCAATATTTAGGGAGCTATATTAAATATTCCATTTGTTTGGAATTAACCCAAACACACTTGCATATATTCCCCATGCCTCTTTAATTCAAGTTTCACCGTCAAAACCTCCCTATATTTCTTTTTCCGTTTATCGAGGTTCCTCCAAAAAACCTCAACACTTTTGGACACTTTTTAGTCATGCCCTAATTCAAATCATTTGAATTTAATTCAAATGAGTTCGATTTTATCTCTTGCATTCTTGCCTCTCCTATTTTTCGTGGACCGTGAACATTTTTGCGAGTCCAGGAAAAATATCCCCTTGCCCAAACTCCTTCTCTAACCTTTTCATTTTCTTCCATTTTTTTCTTTCTTCTTATTTTGTGTTGGAGAAAAAACCTAAGGAGGGAGAGGCCAGCCCAGCTTGGGGCCTCCTAGCGCCCTCCCAGTCCATCAGGCCCACGGCCCAGCCACCAGGCCGCCTCGGCCTAACCTAGCCGCATCACCGACCGCTCCTCGCTCGGTCCCTCTCCTCCCCCGTTTTCCCCTCAGCCGCCGTCGCTCCTCCCATCGCTCTCCGATCCCCTCGTCCCTCTTCTCGCGCCCATCTCCCAGTTCCCTCGACTCCCTGTCCCCGTCCCTCCAGTGCCGCCATGGCGCCCCGCCGCCGCGGCCCTGCCAGATCGACAGCGCCGCGCCCCCATCCTCGTTCGCCACCAAGGCTCCCTGCGCGCCCCGCCGCCGGCCTTAGCTCCAGCGTCGGCCAGGAGCTGCGCCTCCCTCAGGCCGCCGCGCCTCCTCCGTCTCCAGACCGTCCGCCGCCTTCCCCCCTCCTGCTGCAACCTCCAGGCCACAGCCCGGCTGGCCAGGTGCTGCTCCCGTCGACCAGCGCGCGGAGCCGCGTCGACCCAGGCCCCGAGCGCCTCCCTCCGTGTTCCTCTGCCCTTGTCGAGGCCCCACCGGGTCGCCCGCATCGCCAAGGCGCCGCACCCTTTTTCCCTCGTCCAGCCTCCTCCACCTCGTTTGTGCGGCCCGACCTCGCCCCTGCAGCCTCCTCCTCTGGGCCTCTGCTCCGGCCACCGGCGCGCCAAGAACTGCTGCTGCTGTGCGTCTTCCTTCGGCCTCGTGTCTTGTTTTTGTCCAGCAAATACCCATGGAGCGCCAAGTACATCTACGTATGCACCCGAACATCTACAGGAAACGAGTACATCTACCGACGCCAAGTACCCCTTCGGATACGCCAAGTTTGACTATGTCAAGTTCCTCTCCGATGCCCAAGTTCCACTACACCAACATGAGTACCACGACGCCCGGAGCCATCAGAACTGTCAAGTACATCTACGAAACGAAGTCCGACTACTTCCACTACCGTCGCCGACGATCCGTGTACCCCTACCGATGACCGTGAGCGACTACTTCCACTACGTCCCTCGACGACTCGAACCCCTCCGAGAACGAACGCTTCGAAGGTATAACCCCGAGACGATGACCGTGGAATGCTTGTGTTGTATGAAATGTTTTTCCCTTGTGTGCTCCGTGTCGTTTCGTCTTTTGTCATGTTCCTCGGTTGCCTCGTCACCGACTCGTGGGAACCCGGTGACGGGATCACCCATCTTTCATCTTGTTCCGCTCGCTCACGCCACCTTTTTCTTTTGCACCGGACTCTCGACGAGTTACCGGAACCGATATGTTGCCATTGCATCATTTTCGGATCGTTGCCGTGGCCCCTTTTCCTTCCACCACGGTGACAAGTGCTTCATGTCTCTTCATGTTAACCTTTAACTAAAAATTGCATAAACTTGATCATGTCATCCGCATCATGTTAACAACATTAAAATGTGTGAATTGTTGTTTGCTTAAAATTTCTAAACATGCTTATGGGGTTTTCCGGAATTGTTGTTGTTATTTCCGGCCTCATTTAAAATGTCTAAATAGGTAGTTTGTTTTTTTGCTTCACCTCTTGCCATGTTAACAAACATTTAACCTTGTCTTGTAAATAAACGAGAGTCTACTAAAGAAATAAAATGTGGTGTTTCGTCAATATGCAACTCGTTGCATATTGAGCTCCGCTTAAATTGTAGTGTTGTTTGTGCACCTTGCCATGCCATGCATATTTAAACCGGACATGCATTATACTTGGATGTGCATCGTATGCCATGTTTATGCTTGTGTGTTTACCGTGTTGTTTGCTTCTTTCCCGTTGCTTCTCTTGTTAGCTTCGGTTTCGTTCCAGAGTTATGAGGATTCGCTCGACTATGTTGCTCCGTCTACTTCATGGATCCGTTCTTCTTCCTTGCGGAATTCCAGGCAAGATGATCATACCCTCAGATACCTTTACTACCATTGCCATGCTTAGTTGTCTCGATGCTATCGTTACATGTCGCGCTACCCATCTTTTATGTCAGCCTCTCCTTGTTGCCATGAGACCTCTAACCTTTTGACACCTTCCTAGCAAAACTACTGTTTGGCTATGTTACCCGCTTGCTCAGCCCCTCTTATAGCATTGTTAGTTGCAGGTGAAGATGAAGATCGTTCCAGGAGGGAACTTGTTGTTGTATATCACAATATCTATAATTATTATTAACACACCTATATACTGGGCATGGGTGGAAGGCTTGGCCTTTTGCTTGGTGTTTTGTTCCACTCATGCCACCTTAGGCGCCGATAAACCGGCATTATGTTCCTTGATTTTGCGTTCCTTACACGATGGGTGGATGGGGACCCCTTGACAGTTCGTCTTTGAATAAAACTCCTCCAGCAAGGCCCAAAATTGGTTTTAATTTGCCTCATAATAACAACTTAATTAAATAATTAAATTTGCATAGGGAGTCGCGCCCTCGGGGATTCTTTTCTACATAGCAGGGGAGGCCAGTGCTGATGGTGTTGGTCCCAAACGGGGAGCCTGCGGGGCCACCACGGGGAAACTCGAGGTTTGGCTCCCGTAGCTTCACCCATCTGGTTGTGGCCTGAGACGAGATACGCGCGGCTACTATCAGGGTGTCGGCACGCCGGGAGGTCTTGCTGGACTTGTTTTACCATGGTCGAAATGTCTTGTGCACCGGGATGCCGAGCCTGATCGGATTTCCCTAAGATAAGGGGTGATGATATTATATTTATCACTTCAGCTAATCGTGAGAGCTTGTGATGGGCTAAGTTGGGACACCCCTGCAGGGTTATGATCTTTCGAAAGCCGTGCCCGCGGTTATGTGGAAGATTGGAATTTGTTAATGTCCGGTTGTAGAAAACTTGACAGAGGATCCGAAGTAAAACACACAACTGTGTGAGTAACCGTGACTGTCTCTTTTCACTTTGAGAAGAGAACATGGTGGGCTTATGATTGATTTGTATGTAGTTCAGGATCTTTAGCGATCACTACTAGTTGCGACCGTTTGCGTAGATGCTCATCTTATTCTGGTACTCGTAAGCTAGCCACCATATTATACTTAGCCACTGCTGCAACCTCACCACTTTACCTATTCCTACCCATAAAGCTTTGCTAGTCTTGATACCCATGGTTATGGGATTGCTGAGTCCTCGTGGCTCACAGTTACTACAACACCAGATGCAGGTTCAGCCGAGATTGATGCAGGAGCTGGTTCAAGTACTTCACCAGGAGTTCGATGAAGAGAGTGACCGTATGTATGTGACGTCTTCGACGATCAGTAGTGGTTTCTACTAGGGGCGATTCGGACCTGTGGCTTTCTGTTTTTGGTATATTTCTTTTGGATCTTCGCTTGTAGTCGGGTTGTGATGTTTTGAATGATGTTTTGCTTATGTAATGTATTGTGTGAAGTGGCGAG
Source organism: Secale cereale (assembly GCA_902687465.1). Classification (NCBI taxonomy): domain Eukaryota; kingdom Viridiplantae; phylum Streptophyta; class Magnoliopsida; order Poales; family Poaceae; genus Secale; species Secale cereale. The sequence continues at coordinate 325,124,034 of LR738713.1, forward strand.
TGTAAGCCAACTATCTCCTTTTGCAATTTAATCCCTCCTTTACATGAGTCGTGCAAAGATACCAAACTTGAGATCATTCCAGAATGGGCTTATACCTTTAAGTCGTGCCTCGACACGTAGGAGGTATAGTCCCATCCTGGGCATTACAAGTTGGTATCAGAGCCTTCTCCGACCTAGAAGCCCCCACTGATTGATCTAATCGTTGACGGTTGAGTCTAGGCACACACTTAAAATGTTTTGAGTCCTATATATATATCGGAGAGTAGGATTTCTTTTGCTCCTCATCTCTTTTCACTCTGGTGAGGACTCCTGACGATTACTCTTGTCTCTTCTACTCTCAAAATTTCACCAACTTTTTTTTAGGTTCACGCGAGTATTGTTTGGATTGTTCCGATGTCTTTGTGACGAGAACATTGTTCTCGATGCCTCCTGACATTAGGGGTTGTGGCAGTGTCCCGGGGAGTTGAGCTCCGAGGTGTTGTCGTCACAAATATATCGCATCAGTTCTGGAATACTTAAGACGGCCGACATCGAAAACTCTCATATACGGTTAGTGGCAAGATAACCCCGACATCACCCAGTACTGGGGAGGTAGTTCGGGAGTATTGCCATAGCTTGTATAGTAGATGCATTTCGAAGGTCCGAGGTAAACGGTTTCCGGAGATAACCGGTTATGTGTTGAAGGATGGATACAGCTGGATGTAGGATTAGAGTTGAGTGCGCGGTGCTTCCCCTGTATCCCCAACACCTGATTGCATAACTGGAAACTTTCGGAAATTAATAGGTGGGTTCATCTAGTAGTTCTAGGCATTCTTCCAACGAATGCACGATATGAAGTTCGGGGTTCTACATTGAGTGAAATGGTTTTATGGGCTTGTTCCGATCGGGAGTTGCATCTTAAAGGGTCCTTGGCTATGCTGATCCGGGGATTGCAAAACCCTTTTGTAACACGTTCCATAAGCTTTCAGCACGAAAATGTGGGACAAAACTTCTATCTTGTATTTGTTCTATCTGCTCCTTGTTGCTTTTATTTATCTTTTGTTCTCCCAAGTGGCTTCTCGACAAGTTAATGTACCTGCAGAATTCAATCGTTCAATTCTCTGTTCGGATGCTATTGTGAAGATTATGCTACAACATATCTATCCGTTGTTTTGTTTTGATTCTGGTATTCGAGTTGCTTCGATGTCAAATGTTGATTCCATACCTTCCTAATCATTGTTCTCATATTTCTATGGGAGAGCTAATCCTTCTTGATCATCGAGATTTTCATGTTAATCCTTTTCAACCGGTGTGCCTTCTCTTCAAGTTATTCCATACGGACGCCGTTGAGAAATCTGACGATTTGTCTGTTTCATTCATCTCAAGTTGTCTTTGTTTTTCCTGCCCTCCCACCCTTCTTCTTCTTGGAGTCAAAAATTCTCAGATGAAGTATCCATTTTATTTATGTGATGTTTCTTCATTCTTTTCCTTCAATGTTCTTATCCGGTGATTTATCGTGAAGATGCTCAAGAGCTTTAAGTTCATCATTCTTTTGTTCTCAAATTCTGCCGGTGGATGTAATTCAAGATTTCGGTGTTGATCTTATCCTTTTCCTCTTTTCACAATGCTTTCTTATTCCGATGCACCAATTAAATCATTCTCCTCTTGCTATTCACATCCGGAGTGCTGAAGATTCATAATTCCATTCTTAATCATTTCAAACTATTTTGAGGATTGTTATCTTACTCAAGCCATTTAATTCAACCGGTGCAATATCTCTTAAGCAATCTTTTCCAACGAGGATTTCTTTGAGTGGGCCCTAACCCACAGGTCTTTTCCCAGGATCTTACCTGACTCTTCTATTTTTCTAGAGTTATACTCAAATTCTTTTCAAAGCATGACGTAAAAATGATTTCCATCAGTCACATGCCTTCTCCAAGCTTGTTTTCAATTATTTCCATCTAGCTCAACTTTCCATCTTTTTTTCTTCCGGAGTATCTCGCAATTCGTCAAGGTGTTTCTCCTTGTCATTCTCAACATGTGAAGAACGAAGAAGTGTTTCTCTTAAATCTTGGCCCGTTCTCTCAAGATTCATGGTTCTAGCTTCATGCCATCCTCATTATTGTTCCGATTGTGGGGAATTCTTTTATACCATCCGAAGCATTTCATGAATTCTTTTCTTTGTGATCCTCCGAAGGCCATCATTTCAGAAGATTTCTTCGTTCTCAGTTTTCAACTTCGTCCTCCAAATATTCTTCATTGATGTCTCTTCGCTCGTCTCCATATTTTTACGGTGGTTCTTTCAAGATTACCCTTCCGTTGTTATCATTTTAATTCATTTGTTATTTTCATAATCCTACCGGTGGTTCGTTGAATAATTATCCGAGCTTGTGCTAGATCTCTCTTTAATTCTTTGCAACGAGAATAAGTAGTATGCCAAATCCTTTGGTTGTCATCAATTTAAATTGATGAAGGATATGCATAACATAAATCTTATTCTAGTTTCTTCCAAGAGGTTAATCCCTTCCTTCGGAGCTTGTTCATCATATCATATTCTCGGTCCTAGTTCTTCATCTTGTTTTCCGGAGCTCCATGTTATTTCAATTATATCATTTCAAACCTCAATCTAATTCTTCGCAGGCCTTGAATCTTATTCTTTTCATCTTTCACTTCTCATGCTTTCGTTACCGGAGTTCTTCATGGTGGTTCTTTATGATTTAATTCATCCTCGAAGTCTTCATCAAGATTCTTGTTGGAGCTCAAGCATTCTTCATCATGCTTTCCAAGTGCAATTCTTTCTACCTTATCTTTTTCAGATGGTGTTATGTCATTCTTGACAATTCCTTCATGTTTCATGATTCACGAGTTTTTCAAGAATGAGATATTTAAAACCATCATTTTCCTTGTTCAGGAGATCTTTTCAAATCTTCAATTATTCGTTGCAGTTATCTTGGGTTGTATTTCACCTAAAGCTTTCCCTAAGGATTGTTGTATTGTGGTGCTTATAAATGACCCAAGTTCTTCATTTATCATTCCGGCGAAATAAGTTTTTCGTCTCCTTGTTGATCTCAATCCAAGCAATTCATTTCTGTTAGTGGCTGGTTGTCACCTTCCATAAGCCCACATCAAACTTATTCTTTTCGTTGTTGAATTCCAACAACTCTATTCAACCCTTCTTCGTAAGGATGCTCTTTCAAATTCAATTTTGAGAGAAGTTGTCTTTTTCTTCTACGTTCTTTTCTTTCCAACGATCTAGCTTATATTCTTTCATTCTGGAGGCTTTGTGATATTGCTCTCTTTGACCATCATCTCATTATTATCAAGATCATATTCTCCCTTGCTTGTCTATTTAACCGGAGTGTTGTATTCTTCATTCAAGTTCCGTCATCTTATCTAGTTTTTCCCTCTTTTCAACCGGAGTGCTGTCGGAATCCTTCTTACCCCTTGTGCCATTCTTTCAATTGTTTCAGAGGCTATATGTTGTTGATTTCATCAAGTATCATCCAATCTTCTCAAGCTCATGTTAACTCCTTCCATTTTCAGTCGGAGTGCTGTCCGAATCATGTCATTCTTATTCCTTGGCTATACTGTTGCAGTTTCATATTCTTTTGGTTCGTAAGCTCTTGTTTCATGTCTTTCAACCTTCAAGGTTCTCATAATGCTCCTTGTTCCTCTTTCCTAACAGAGTGTTTTCATCTTCGTTCATCTCCATTGTATTCTTTATTCAACTTGTTTAACCTCTCAGGTTCGTGGTTTCACTCGTTTGTCAAAGAAGCAACTTTGTTTTACCTCTTCCTCTTCCGTTTTTTTATCCGGTGCCATCTCTAGGATCTCGGGTCGAGATCCTCTGTTAGTGTGGGAGAGTTGTGACGCCCGAAGACCGACGTCCCAGAAGATTCCAGAGATTCCAGATGTTCCGGGTTCTCCCGTGTGTTCTTTTGTGCTTGTGTTATTTATTTTTGCATTGCATCATGTCATCATGCCATCATGACTTTAATTTTGCATCTCAACTTAAATAAATCGTGTGGACCTTCGGTCCATTTAAATCGAGGGAAGGATGACTTCTCTTTAAAACATATCATCCCAATATTTAAGGAGCTATATTAAATATTCCATTTGTTTGGAATTAACTCAAACACACTTGCATATATTCCCCATGCCTCTTTAATTCAAGTTTCACCGTCAAAACCTCCCTATATTTCTTTTTCCGTTTATCGAGGTTCCTCCAAAAAACCTCAACACTTTTGGACACTTTTTAGTCATGCCCTAATTCAAATCATTTGAATTTAATTCAAATGAGTTCGATTTTATCTCTTGCATTATTGCCTCTCCTATTTTTCGTGGACCGTGAACATTTTTGCGAGTCCAGGAAAAATATCCCCTTGCCCAAACTCCTTCTCTAACCTTTTCATTTTCTTCCTTTTTTTTCTTTGTTCTTATTTTGTGTTGGAGAAAAAACCTAAGGAGGGAGAGGCCAGCCCAGCTTGGGGCCTCCTAGCGCCCTCCCAGTCCATCAGGCCCACGGCCCAGCCACCAGGCCGCCTCGGCCTAACCTAGCCGCATCACCGACCGCTCCTCGCTCGGTCCCTCTCCTCCCCCGTTTTTCCCTCAGCCGCCGTCGCTCCTCCCATCGCTCTTCGATCCCCTCGATCCTCTTCTCGCGCCCATCTCCCAGTTCCCTCGACTCCCTCTCCCCGTCCCTCCAGTGCCGCCATGGCACCCCACCGCCGCGGCCCTGCCAGATCGACAGCGCCGCGCCCCCATCCTCGTCCGCCACCAAGGCCCCCTGCGCGCCCCGCCGCCGGCCTCAGCTCCAGCGTCGGCCAGGAGCTGCGCCTCCCTCAGGCCGCCGCGCCTCCTCCATCTCCAGACCATTCGCCGCCTTCCCCCCTCCAGCTGCAACCTCCAAGCCACAACCCGGCTGACCAGGTGCTGCTCCCGTCGACCAGCGCGCGGAGCCGCGTCGACCCAAGCCTCGAGCGCCTCCCTCCATGTTACTCTGCCCTCGTCGAGGCCCCGCCGGGTCGCCCGCATCGCCAAGGCGCTGCACCCTTTTTCCCTCGTCCAGCCTCCTCCACCTCGTCTGTGCGGCCCGACCTCGCCCCTGCAGCCTCCTCCTCTGGGCCTCTGCTCCGGCCACCGGCGCGCCAAGAACTGCTGCTGCTGTGCGTCTTCCTTCGGCCTCATGTCTTGTTTTTGTCCAGCAAATACCCATGGAGCGCCAAGTACATCTACATATGCACCCGAACATCTACAGGAAACGAGTACATCTACCGACGCCAAGTACCCCTTCGGATACGCCAAGTTCGACTACGTCAAGTTCCTCTCTGATGCCAAAGTTCCACTACACCAACATGAGTACCACGACGCCCGGAGCCATCGGAACCGTCAAGTACATCTACGAAACGAAGTCCGACTACTTCCACTACCGTCGTCGACGATCCGTGTACCCCAACCGATGACCGTGAACGACTACTTCCACTACGTCCCTCGACGACTCGAACCTCTCCGAGAACGAACGCTTCGAAGGTATAACCCCGAGACGATGACCGTGGAATGCTTGTGTTGTATGAAATGTTTTTCCCTTGTGTGCTCCGTGCCGTTTCGTCTTTTGTCATGTTCCTCGGTTGCCTCGTCGCCGACTCGTGGGAACCCGGTGACGGGATCACCCATCTTTCATCTTGTTCCGCTCGCTCACGCCACCTTTTTCTTTTCCACCGGACTCTCGACGAGTTACCGGAACCGAGATGTTGCCATTGCATCATTTTCGGATCGTTGCCGTGGCCCCTTTTCCTTCCACCACGGTGACAAGTGCTTCATGTCTCTTCATGTTAACCTTTAACTAAAAATTGCATAAACTTGATCATGTCATCCGCATCATGTTAACAACATTAAAATGTGTGAATTGTTGTTTGCTTAAAATTGCTAAACATGCTTATGGGGTTTTCCGGAATTGTTGTTGTTATTTCCGGCCTCATTTAAAATGTCTAAATAGGTAGTTTTTTTATCTTCACCTCTTGCCATGTTAACAAACATTTAACCTTGTCTTGTAAATAAATGAGAGTCAACTAAAGAAATAAAATGTGGTGTTTCGTCAATATGCAACTTGTTGCATATTGAGCTCCACTTAAATTGTAGTGTTGTTTGTGCACCTTTCCATGCCATGCATATTTAAACCGGACATGCATCATACTTGGATGTGCATCGTATGCCATGTTTATGCTTGTGTGTTTACCGTGTTGTTTGCTTCTTTCTGGTTGCTTCTCTTGTTAGCTTCGGTTTCGTTCCAGAGTTGTGAGGATTCGCTCGACTATGTTGCTCCGTCTACTTCATGGATCCGTTCTTCTTCCTTGCGGAATTCCAGGCAAGATGATCATACCCTTGGATACCTTTACTACCATTGCCATGCTTAGTTGTCTCGATGCTATCGTTACATGTCACGCTACCCATCTTTTATGTCAGCCTCTCCTTGTTGCCATTAGACCTCTAACCTTTTGACACCTTCCTAGCAAAACCACTGTTTGGCTATGTTACCCGCTCGCTCAGCCCCTCTTATAGCGTTGTTAGTTGCAGGTGAAGATGAAGATCGTTCCAGGAGGGAACTTGTTGTTGTATATCACAATATCTATAATTATTATTAGCACACCTATATACTGGGCATGGGTGGAAGGCTTGGCCTTTTGCTCGGTGTTTTGTTCCACTCATGCCACCTTAGGCGCCGATAAACTGGCATTATGTTCCTTGATTTTGCGTTCCTTACATGATGGGTGGATGGGGACCCCTTGACAGTTCGTCTTTGAATAAAACTCCTCCAGCAAGGCCCAACATTGGTTTTAATTTGCCTCATAATAACAACTTAATTAAATAATTAAATTTGCATAGGGGGTCGCGCCCTCGGGGATTCTTTTCTACATAGCAGGGGGGCTAGTGCTGATGGTGTTGGTCCCAAACGGGGAGCCTGCGGGGCCACCACGGGGAAACTCGAGGTTTGGCTCCCGTAGCTTCACCCATCCGGTTGTGGCCTGAGACGAGATACGCGCGGCTACTATCAGGGTGTCGGCAAGCCAGGAGGTCTTGCTGGACTTGTTTTACCATTGTCGAAATGTCTTGTGCACCGGGATGCCGAGCCTGATCGGATTTCCCTAAGATAAGGGGTGATGATATTATATTTATCACTTCAGCTAATCGTGAGAGCTTGTGATGGGCTAAGTTGGGACACCCCTGCAGGGTTATGATCTTTCGAAAGCCGTGCCCGCTGTTATGTGGCAGATTGGAATTTGTTAATGTCCGGTTGTAGAAAACTTGACAGAGGATCCGAAGTAAAACACACAACTGTGTGACTAACCGTGACTGTCTCTTTTCACTTTGAGAAGAGAACATGGTGGGCTTATGATTGATTCGTATGTAGTTCAGGATCTTTAGCGATCACTACTAGTTGCGACCGTTTGCGTAGATGCACATCTTATTCTGGTACTCGTAAGCTAGCCACCATATTATGCTTAGCCG
>LR738713.1:325131528-325162471 GCA_902687465.1 Secale cereale
GCCAGGAGGTCTTGCTGGACTTGTTTTACCATTGTCGAAATGTCTTGTGCACCGGGATGCCGAGCCTGATCGGATTTCCCTAAGATAAGGGGTGATGATATTATATTTATCACTTCAGCTAATCGTGAGAGCTTGTGATGGGCTAAGTTGGGACACCCCTGCAGGGTTATGATCTTTCGAAAGCCGTGCCCGCTGTTATGTGGCAGATTGGAATTTGTTAATGTCCGGTTGTAGAAAACTTGACAGAGGATACGAAGTAAAACACACAACTGTGTGACTAACCGTGACTGTCTCTTTTCACTTTGAGAAGAGAACATGGTGGGCTTATGATTGATTCGTATGTAGTTCAGGATCTTTAGCGATCACTACTAGTTGCGACCGTTTGCGTAGATGCACATCTTATTCTGGTACTCGTAAGCTAGCCACCATATTATGCTTAGCCGCTGCTGCAACCTCACCACTTTACCTCTTCCTACCCATAAAGCTTTGCTAGTCTTGATACCCATGGTTATGGGATTGTTGAGTCCTCGTGGCTCACAGTTACTACAACACCAGATGCAGGTTCAGTCGAGATTGATGCAGGAGCTGGTTCAAGTACTTCACCGGGAGTTCGATGAAGAGAGTGACCGTATGTATGTGACGTCTTCGACGATCAGTAGTGGTTTCTACTAGGGGCGATTCGGACCTGTGGCTTTCTGTTTTTGGTATCTTTCTTTTGGATCTTCGCCCGTAGTCGGGTTGTGATGTTTTGAATGATGTTTTGCTTATGTAATGTATTGTGTGAAGTGGCGAGTGTAAGCCAACTATCTCCTTTTGCAATTTAATCCCTCCTTTACATGAGTCGTGCAAAGATGCCAAACTTGAGATCATTCCAGAATGGGCTTATACCTTTAAGTCGTGCCTCGACACGTAGGAGGTATAGTCCCATCCTGGGCATTACAGTATTCTCCTCACGCCCTCACACGATGCAAGGTGCCGTGATTCCACTAGTGGTGCCCTTGAAGGCGGCAACCGAACCTTTACAAACAAGGTTGGGGCTATCTCCACAACTAAATTGGAGGCTCCCAACGAAACCACGAAGCTTCACCACAATGGAATATGGCTTCGAGGTGACCTCAACCGTCTAGGGTGCTCAAACACCCAAGAGTAACAAGATCCGCAAGGGATTAGTGGGGAGAATCAAATATCTCTTCGTGGAAGTGTAGATCGATGCCTTCTCAAGCAATCCCGAGCAAATCAACAAGTTTGATTGGCTAGGGAGAGAGATCGGGCGAAAATGGAGCTTTGGAGCAACAATGGAGTATGTGGGGGAAGAGGTAAGTTGTCGGGGATATACCGCTTGGTGAGCAAATCCAACCGTTATTCATGTTTTCTGCCCGCAGAGAGCGGTAGTACCGCACGTAAGTTGCGGTACTATCGCTTGGTGAGCGGTACTACCGCTCTGGGTGCGGTACTACCGCTAGGCAAGAACAAGCGTGCCGAGGACAACCACGGATGAAATAAATTACATCCGTGGCTACATCCGCAAAAATACGGTAGTAGCAAAACACGACGCGGTACTACCGCTTGGAGCAAGCGGTACTACCGCATAGGATGCGGAAGTAAAAAATTCCTTCCACACTTGGTACAGTGCCGGGCCAGATACACGGTACTACCGTTCTGGAGCCGCGGTACTACCGCTGGTGCGGTACTACCGTGTCTTCAGGCAGTACTACCGTGTGGCTGTGCGGTACTACCGCTTGCCAGGCAGATGTATTAGTTAAGTAGCCATGGTTTGCATATACGATAAGAAACGGTTGGAACTCCAGAGAAGCAAGGGAAAGGTGGTGTGAGAGTAAGATGTGTACGTGCTGATTCCACCCAAACCTTTCCGAAATGGACCCCCTCTTAATAGTATGGTTTTCCTATTACTCAAAGCCACCGACAGGGAGCAAAAAGGAAACACTGTCTTCCATCGAATTCGAGGGGCAAGCAATTGTCTTGTGCCTAAGTGAGATATACTTGTAGGAGCTTAGAGCACACGATTAGTCCGCAAATGCATTGTCATCAATCACCAAAACTACTTAGGGAGAAATATGCCCTTACAATCTCCCCCTTTTTGGTGGATTGATGACAATACGGGATTTGCACAGGGATAAAATAAGGGAGTATGCAATCCTAAACACTATAATATAGGTGAGATCCCCCTAGATGTGTGCCTACACGAGAGAGTGCTTTGGACTGCACAACACACATACTAGGTTCAATGCTCCCCCTATATTCTACAAATAATATAGTCCTTATATAAAAACTGAGCACAAAATCAAGGGAAAGTAAACTAACTGCTCATGATATAATAATAAAGACATAACGACGAGTTTAACGATAGAGAAGCATATGTCTTACACCATACGATAGTCTCACGCACACGACACAAAAGCACACAAATAAACAGAGTTCGACCAACGAAAAAGAAACGAACGACACAAGACGCAAATCACTCTCTCCCCCTTTGGCATCGAGACACCACAAAGGGGAAAGAGGACACAAAGAAGGGTGGCAGCCCCGGCGAAGGATCTCAGTCATCGTACTCGCCATCGGACTCCTGCTGCTCCTCCTACTGCTCCTCGTCAGACTCAGACCACTTGTACCCCTGACGGGCCATCCAAACTGCCTCAGGGGTGATGTTGTCCTCGGATCCGTGGGACACGTTCTCACCGAAGATCTCCATAATCCTCTTGTCACGCTGGCGAGACTCCTTGTGAGTGACATGAGCCCTGTACTAACGTTGAGCTTGCATGCAGAAAAGTGCCCTCATCTTCTTCTTCAGCCTTTTAGCCCAAGAGGGCTCAGAGGAGGAGGGAGCAAATCTTCCAGGGCCCTCCTCATCGGCCTCTTCCACAGGCTCCTCATCAGTGCCCATCTGAGCCGCAGTAGCTTGCGCACGAGTGGTAGTGTTGGCCCATCGAGTCTTGATGCAAAGACGAATGGGATCATGACGGATACAGTCGGCCTCGAACTCCTCATCAGGGTATAGCTTCTCCCAAGTCTTGGAGATGAGCAGAAATAGGAACGGACCATAGATGGGTACCTTGCAAGTGTAGATCGCAAAGCGGAGCTCACACCACATGATATGGGCTATGTCAAGTAGTGGAGACTGCGCCATGCGAGCCGCTTCACACATCAGCAGCATGTCAACTAGGTATGCATGGATCTTGTCCTTGTCCCCAACGCGAGGAAACAAAGTGTTGCGAAAGATCCGATGCATGATGTCCAAAAATGGGTTCAACACCCATGTCTTCTTGCCACTTGCAAGGGTCTTCTCCACATAGAATGGCAGCAACTTGTCTTTGTTGGCAGATTCTGGATTGGCATGAGGCCGAGCTCCAACTGGGTTGTGGAGTCCCTCGTCAGCAATCTATAAAAGATCCATGAAATCCTTCCAATATGCAGTCATCTTGTGACCATTGGTCATCCAAATCATTGGGCGATCTTCCTTGGTGTGGAAGTGTACTGACGCATAGAACTGAGCAATGATCTCTGGATCAAAATCATGCTGATAGGTCATGAAGTGCTCAAGTCCAAACTGCTCGACCAGATCCAGAGCCTTGACAAAGTAGGCCCGGTTGGTGTCCCTCCGCATGTGGGCCACGTCCACCCAGTGAGCATCCACGTACAGGTTGGTCTTGCTTTTGAGCACCTCTGTGTAGATGCGATACTGCTGCTTAGTCCAGAAAAGTTCATCCCCATGAAACTGAGCGCGGGGTTCTCCATAAGGGTTGTGCTTCCTCCGTGCCATGAACTCATTAGTTGGCATTTCTTCCATAGTCATAGATGATTCCTTTTGCTTGTTGGCGGCGGTCTTGAACTTGCGCTGGGGATTGGAGCCCTCTGGCACATCACTGGGGTTGTGCAGACGCTTGGACCCGGTGTCGCGGACTGGATTGGCACGACGAGCATTGGAACCGGAGCCACGACCTAAAATACAAACACAAGAACACAACGAAAGCACAAAGAGAATCAATGCAAAAGCCTCAAAAAGCACAAGAAACGAGTAGAAAGGGGAATATGTGCGTGCTACGAAGGAACTATGACACAAGCGGTAGTACTGCCTGACGGACGCGGAAGTAAAAAATTAGTACCGCTTAGTGAGCGGTAGTACCGCTTGACGGATGCGGTAGTACCGCACACTATGCGGTAGTAATAGTTTACTTCTGTCTCTATACATGAAAGTAAAAAACTAGTACTACTTACGGAGCGGTAGTACCGCGTTGGGGTTGCGGTAGTACCGCTCGGTATGCAGTAGTAATATTTTACTTCTGCTTCGGAGCGGTAGTACCGCGGAGGACAGTGGTAGTACCGCCCGGGTCAGATCTGACGAACGGATCTGGACCAGATTGAGCGGTAGTACCGCGGTTCGCCAGCGGTAGTACCGCTCGGATCAGATCTGGAAAGAAAAGATCTGGACAAGACCGCGTGGATCGAACAACGGTACTACAGCTGATCATAGTAACTTGGTAGCAACATACATACTAGCATTTCTAGAGCAAAAGCACTCTCCTACATCCTAATCTTCCATGGATAAGAACACGAAGAACACAAGAACACTAAGCATCTCCCCTAACCCTAAAACAACAACAAGGCAACAAGAAGAGGGGAAAAGGGGAGAAACCTTCATCCATGGTAAGAGGGCGAGGTGGGGAGCGATCCCACCGGTCGGAATGCGAGGAGAGTGGCCGAGGGAGGAGATCCCACGAGGTCCTCCGGCGGCGTTCTTGAGAGGGAGAGAGAGAGAGACGGTGTGGGGGTTAGGAAGTGAATGGGTATGGGGGAGTTGGAACTCCCCCTGCCCGCTTATAACCCCCACCCGTTCGAATATGTACGGTAGTATCGCGGTCATCGCGGTAGTACCGCTTGGGTGGAAGTACCGCACGCTAAGCGGTAGTAAATCTCTACCAGCGGCAGTAAATAAATACTGCCGTGCTGGACTTGCGGTAGTACCGTAACCTCCTTTGCGGTAGTACCGTGACTGAGCATGGTAGTACCGCTTCTCCAAGAACTTGCACGTTTCAACACGAGGCTTTTAGCAAAGAAGAGAGGAAAAACAAAAGGACGCACAAACAAGGCAAGAACGCAACTCTACAGAGGAGGGCGGTGGCCGAGGCTACCTATGTTTGAGTTCTTTGGTATGGCACCGCAATGAACTATCCTTGGGCCCATGACCAATACTCGTCTTGAAGCACTTATACCAACTATGTATGGCAAATGACAAAGACTTGATCAATTTATGCATAATGGGGGGAGGAATGGTTCATTGAGAGAACAATACTCCCCCTATGTCCATGCCTACATCTAGACAAGATAACTATAATGAGTGTGAGGAGTGTGTGCAAAGACTCAAGCCACATTGCTCAAATCAATGATATTTAGCTCATGCCTTAACTCGCGAAATCTTGCTTCATCCAACGGCTTCGTGAAGATATCTGCAAGGTTATCATGAGTGTTGACGTAGTGAAGCTTGATCTCTCCTTGCCTTATGTGATCCCGGATGAAGTGATACCGAATCTCTATATGCTTCGTCTTGAAGTGTTGTACCGGGTTGAGAGAAATCTTGATGGCACTTTCATTGTCACACCAGAGAGGCACTTTGTCACAAGTGACACCGTAATCCTTTAAAGTTTGCCTCATCCATAAGAGTTGAGCACAACAACTGCCAGCAACCACATACTCTACTTCGGTGGATGAGAGAGACACACAACTTTGCTTTTTGGAAGACCAACTAACAAGAGAGCAACCAAGAAATTGGCACCCTCCAGAAGTGGACTTCCTATCCACTTTGTCTCCCGCCCAATCAGAATCAGAGAAACCTACAAGGTTGAAGTTTGCTCCTCTCGGGTACCATAAGCCAAAGTTTGGGGTATGAGCCAAATATCGAAAGATTCGCTTGACAGCCACAAAGTGACTCTCCTTAGGTGAGGCTTGAAACCGTGCACAAATTCCTACACTCAACATAATATCCAGTCTAGATGCACAAAGGTAAAGCAAGGAACCGATCATAGAGCGATATACCTTTTGATCCACCGCTTTACCATTGGGATCAATGCCAAGTTGGCATTTGGTTGGCATTGGAGTAGTAGCCGGCTTGACATCACTTAGATTGAACCTCTTGAGCATGTCTTGAGTATACTTGGATTGTTTGATGAAGATGCCTTATCTTCTTTGTTTGATCTCAAACCCAAGGAAATACTTCAACTCTCCCATCATGGACATCTCAAAATGTGTGGTCATGAGTGCGGCGAACTCATCATTGAAAGCTTTGTTAGGAGAACCAAAGATAATATCATCAACATATAGTTGGCATACAAACAACTCCCCTTTGACCTTCTTAGTAAAAAGAGTGGGGTCGATTTTCCCAATTTCAAAGCCACGATCTTGTAACAACTCGATAAGATGCTCATACCACGTACGTGGGGCTTGTTTAAGGCCATAGAGTGCCTTATCGAGTTGGTACACGTGATTGGGGAGCTTAGGATCCTCAAACCCCAGGGGTTGTTTAACATACACCAACTCATTAATAGGACCATTAAGAAATGCACTTTTCACATCCATTTGTTGCAATTTAAAGTTATGATGGGAAGCATAGGCAAGCAACAAACGAATGGATTCAAGACGAGCAACGGGGGCAAAGGTTTCACCGTAGTCGATACCCTCGACTTGGGAGTAGCCTTGAGCCACCATACGCGCCTTGTTACGGATGACAATGCCATGAGCATCTTGCTTGTTCTTAAAGATCCACTTGGTTCCAATGACATTATGGTTCTCCTTTGGCCTTGGCACCAGACGCCACACCTTGTTGCGCTCGAAGTTATGGAGTTCTTCATGCATGGCATTGAGCCAATCAGGGTCTTCGAGCGCCTCATAAGCCTTCTGAGGTTCAACACAGGAGACAAAAGCTTGATGAGCACAATAGTTTGCTAATTGTCTACGAGTGCTTACCCCCCTTTTGATGCTTCCTAGAATGTTCTCCATGTGATGTTCTCTGGAAGCAAGCCTGGAGGCAACTTTTGCAGCACGACGCTCTAATTGCTCTTCAAGAGAAAACTGAGGAGCATTGGGTTGATCATCTTGAGCATCGTCAGGAGCTAGATCTTGATCTTGAGCTTCCTCTTGACCTTGATCTTGCTCGGAGGACAGAACTTGGCCTTGTGCATCATTTGGTGGCTCTCCACCATCTTGTGGTTGATCTTGCACTTTGCCTTGTTCATCCGGTTGAGGGCCTTCACTTTGTTCTTCGGAAGCGTGTGGGTCTTGGGTTGGTGATGGTTCCACTTGAGTGGAACATTGTCCTTCTCCTTCGGCCACAAGGGGTTCCTCAATGGGTAGGATATATCCAACACCCATTCTTCTTATGGCTTGAGGAGGAATTTCATCACCTACATCACAAGTACCACTTTGCTCCACTTGGGAGCCATTGTTTTCATCAAACTCTACGTTACTCGTCTCCTCAATGAGTCCATTGGACTTGTTGAGGACACGGTAAGCATGAGAGTTTGTAGCATAACCAACAAATATGCCATCGTGAGCTCTAGATTCAAATTTAGACAAGTGAACACCTTTCTTGAGAATGAAACACTTACACCCGAATACCCGGAAGTACTTGAGATTGGGCTTGTTACCGGTAAGTATCTCATACGGAGTTTTGTTCAATCCTTTGCGGAGATAGAGCCGATTTGATGCATGGCAAGCGGTGTTGATGGCTTCGGCCCAAAAGTTGTATGGAGATTTGAATTCCGCCATCATGGTTCTTGCCGCATCCATCAGAGTTCGGTTCTTTCTCTCCGCTACATCGTTTTGTTGAGGGGTATATGGGGCTGCATATTGATGTTTGATCCCCTCATCATTGATAAACTCATCCAAGGTGTAGTTCTTGAACTCGGTGCCGTTGTCACTTCTGATCATCAAAATCTTTGCTTCATGTTGTCGTTGAGCTTCATTTGCAAAGTTGATGACGGTTTGTTGGGTCTCACTCTTCTTCTTGAAGAAGTATACCCAGGTGTATCTTGAGTAATTATCCACAATCACCAAGCAGTACTTTCTACCCCCAATACTATCAAAAGATGGAGGCCCAAAGAGGTCCATGTGAAGGAGCTCTAGGGGTCTCTTTGAATAGATGATAGTCGTGGGAGGGTGAGCCGTCTCATGTAACTTTCCTTCAATGCAAGCCCTGCAAGCACGATCTTTGGCAAAGCTAACATTTGTTAGTCCATGGACATGGTCCTCCTTGAGAAGACTTTGCAAAGATCTCATATTGACGTGGGCCAAACGGCGATGCCAAAGCCATCCCACATCAACTTTAGCCATTAAGCATGTCGCGACCTTAGTGGGTTGCTTCGAGAAGTTAACCACATAAAGGCCGTTCTCGACATGCCCAACATAGGCTACTTTAAGAGTCTTGCTCCACAAGAGGGCCACGGTATCAATATCAAAGAATGTAGCAAAGCCCATGAGTGCAAGTTGGCGAACAGAAAGTAAATTGTATGCAAGGGACTCAACAAGCATGACTTTCTCGATCGTGAGATCATGAGAGACAACAACCTTGCCAAGCCCCAATACCTTAGAAGATGAAGCATCATCCCATTCGACGTTGGTGGCCATAGATGAACCTAGATGCACGTCCACCACCAAGTCTTTGCTTCCGGTCATATGATTTGTGGCTCCGCTATCGAGCAACCATGATCCCCCACCGGAAGCAAACTCCTACAAGAGATCAATGCTTGGATTTAGGTACCCATTTGGTAATGGGTCCTTTGAGGTTAGTAACAAGGGTCTTAGGAACCCAAATGGACCATTCAATGTACTCATAAGAAGAACCAACAAATTTAGCAAACACATGCCCATCACTAGCACGACATAAAACATATGAAGGATTAAAGTCGCCGACCATGTTTGATGGTATGGTGGAGTTTTTCTTGACACCACCACTTTTCACCATTTTCGTCTTCTTTGATGTGCTCTCTCCTTCTTCCACAAAAGATTGTCGGAGAGGGGGTGGTTGCTTGGTCTTGTCATTCTTCTTCTTCTTGGGCTTAGGAATAAACCCAATTCCTTCCTTTGCCACAACCTCCTTTTGATTGCTCAAAAGGTTGTTGAGGTTCTTCTCACCTTGTATACATGTCACAAGGCCTTTAACAAGTTGCTTCTTCAACTCGGCATTCTCTTCAATAAGATGCACATGCTCGCAACACGGGTTAGTAGCATTTGCATTATCAATTAATACCATGCGAGTAAAGATAGCCTTTTCCTTGGTTAGCGAAACTTGGAGTTGATCATGAGTAGCATGCATACCTTTCAAGGCCTTGTGAGCCTTGTCAAGTATGTCAAACTCCTCTTTGAGTTTAGCATGGTCAACCTCAAGTTTTGCCTTCTCGGAATTAAGCACAGGAGAGACAACTAAAGCATGATCAAGATCTTTCTTTAATTTAGCATGATCATCGTTGTGTGACTCCTCAAGAGCCAAACGAAGACCACGCTCTTCCTCTAGGGCGTTAGAGAGATCCGATATCTCATCGGCATAGTCTCGACTATGTCCTTCCATTTTAGTAATGGTTTCCTCGTGAGCCTCAATCATGTCGTAGGCCTCACCGAGTTGTTCCAAGAGAGCAACAAAATGCTTCTTGGGTTTGCCCTTGAGATTTTTCATGAACAACTCAAATTCATTCTCTCCCTCCTTAGCACCCTCACTCTCATCAATACAATTCATCAATGAAGGATTAGAAGAGATAGTAGTATTGATGTTTGGGGTTACCTTGTTGGTGGCCTTGGCCATGAGACACTTGGCGGTGATGTTCTCATTTGGTGAGTCGAAGAGAGATGAGTGCGGAGTAGTAGCAATTGCAATTGTGGCCATGGTGACCATCTCATCATCTTCATCATTATCATCATCCTCAACATATTCTTCTTGGGCCACCAACCCTTTAGGAGGAGTCTTCTTGTTGAAGTTGTTCTTGTTGGGATAGGACTTTGACTTGTCCTTCCGGATAAGCTTGCCTCCAAAGTCTTCTCTCTTCTCATATGGGCAATCTGCAACGAAGTGGCTTACATTGCCACAATTGAAGCATGTCCTTACTCGTTGCTTGCCCTTGTTTCCACTTGAGTTGTTCCTGTTGAAGTTGGGTCTTGTGTTCTTCTTGCCCCAGAATTGCCTTGAAGCAAGAGCCATGTGCTCATGATAGGCATATTTGGTGTCCTCGGGGCTACACTCATCATCATCTTCCACCTCCTCTTCTTCCACACAAGCCTTGGCCTTCAGGGCAAGATTAGGCTTCTTCGATCGTTGAGCCCTTAAGATCGCATTGTCGGCGGTCATATCCAAGATCCTCATGGCAACGAACTCATCCAACACTTCATGAGATGACAAGTGGTGGAAATCCGGTCTCTGACGAATGACAGAGGACATGGCCTTATGATAGGGCATCATGGCCTTGAGGAACTTGCGCTTGATCCAGTTGTCATCCGTGTCCTTACTGCCATGATCTCGAAGAGAGACCGCAAGGGTGGTTAATCTCCGATAAAGTTCACGAGGATCTTCTTCTTCGATCATAGCAAACTCATCGGCTTCATCTTGCACAACTTCATAGTTAGAGCGTTGAATGCTAGTGCTTCCCTTGTACATAGTGCCAACATGCTCCCAAGCTTCCTTGGCCACAGTGAAGGGTCGAAGATGTGCAATGTCTTCTGGAGGAATAGCATCTTGAAGAATGCAAAGAGCGGACTCGTTGAACTGATGATCCGCAGTTTCTCTTGGAGTCATGTTGTCGGGATCATGCGGATAAAAACCTTGCTCAATGATTCTCCAAAGATTAGTAGAACAATGATTTATATGACGTTTGAAACGAAACACCCAAGTAGCAAAATCAGAATTTTTTATAAACTTGGAAGGTGGCCCAACGAAATTTAAATGCGGTGTAGGAACGGGTCCTCCATAGTGAGTAGGAGGAGCGGATTGGGCAAAGATCCCACTACCATTCTTAGTAACAGGGGCTTGTTCACTACTAGCTTCTCCCTTGTCGGGATTAGCCTCCGACACGTTAGTAGCGGGACGAACCACTTCCAACGGTGCGGTGGATACTTTAAGCCCCTCAAGCAAATCTTTAAACATGCCTTTGACCTCGCTCGCTAGTGACACTTTCAATGTGTTCAAGGCCACATTGAAATCCTCACGAGAGACCGAGGCTCCCCCATCTGACGTAGGTAAGGACGGAATTCCACCGGAATGATCCCCCGTCTCGACTACGTTGTCACGCATACTCTTTGGACGGTAAAGTCCTTAAAAAGAGACGAGGCTCTGATACCAATTGAAAGGATCGATATGGTTGACTAGAGGGGGGGGGGGTGAATAGGAAACTAACAATTTTTAGCTTTTCTTAACCACTTTAAATTAAGCGTCAAAGTAAGTTGTCTAGATATGCTATTAAGATGACAACTAATAGAAAGTAAAGATGACAACTTCACAAGCAAGCTATAGGAGTTAAACAAGTAATGCTTGGACAAGTAAAGGTAAGAAATAACCACAAGAGGAACCGGTGGAGACGAGGATGTGTTGCCGAAGTTCCTTCCCTTTGAGGGGAAGTACGTCTCCGTTGGAGCGGTGTGGAGGCACAATGCTCCCCAAGAAGCCACTAGGGCTACCGTATTCTCCTCGCGCCCTCACACGATGCAAGGTGCCGTGATTCCACTAGTGGTGCCCTTGAAGGCGGCAACCGAACCTTTACAAACAAGGTTGGGGCTATCTCCACAACTAAATTGGAGGCTCCCAACGAAACCACGAAGCTTCACCACAATGGAATATGGCTTCGAGGTGACCTCAACCGTCTAGGGTGCTCAAACACCCAAGAGTAACAAGATCCGCAAGGGATTAGTGGGGGGAATCAAATATCTCTTGGTGGAAGTGTAGATCGATGCCTTCTCAAGCAATCCCGAGCAAATCAACAAGTTTGATTGGCTAGGGAGAGAGATCGGGCGAAAATGGAGCTTTGGAGCAACAATGGAGTATGTGGGGGAAGAGGTAAGTCTTCTTGGGGAAGAAGACCCCCTATATATAGCGAGAGAGCAAATCCAACCGTTATTCACGTTTTCTGCCCGCAGAGAGCGGTAGTACCGCACGTAAGTTGCGGTACTACCGCTCTGGGTGCGGTACTACCGCTAGGCAAGAACAAGCATGCCGAGGACAACCACGGATGAAATAAATTACATCCGTGGCTACATCCGCAGAAATACGGTAGTAGAAAAACACGATGCGGTACTACCGCTTGGAGCAAGCGTTACTACCGCATAGGATGCGGAAGTAAAAAATTACTTCCGCACCTACTTGCACACTTGGTACAGTGCCGGGCCAGATACACGGTACTACCGTTCTGGAGCCGCGGTACTACCGCTGGTGCGGTACTACCGTGTCTTCAGGCAGTACTACCGTGTGGCTGTGCGGTACTACCGCTTATGGAGCGGTACTACCGCTTGCCAGGCAGATGTATTAGTTAAGAAGCCATGGTTTGCATATACGATAAGAAACGGTTGGAACTCCAGAGAAGCAAGGGAAATGTGGTGTGAGAGTAAGATGTGTACTTGTTGATTCCACCCAAACCTTTCCGAAACGGACCCCCTCTTAATAGTACGGTTTTCCTATTACTCAAAGCCACCGACAGGGAGCAAAAAGGAAACACCGTCTTCCATCGAATCCGAGGGGAAAGCAATCGTCTTGTGCCTAAGTGAGATATACCTGTAGGAGCTTAGAGCACACGATTAGTCCGCAAATGCACTGTCATCAATCACCAAAACTACTTAGGGAGAAATATGCCCTTACACACATCTTGTGGGAAGACGTCAGTGAACTCCTGCAAAATGTTAGTGACAGCAAGAGGCAAAGAGGAAGCCACGTCCTCGAAAGAAAATGATGCCTCTTTGCACACAAAAGCATAGCAAATAGATTTGCTGAAATCTAAATCATCATTATCAGATTTGGTGTCAAGTAAATATCCACTTTTCAATTTAATTTTAGAAGCAACATGAGATGATGGTTTATTACTAGGTTTCATTTGTTGCTTCAATTCTTTAGCCACAACTTGACTTTCACTCTTATTTTGCTCCTGTTTTGCTTTACTTGCTCGATTAATATCATCTTTCAAAATGGAATCAGGAGTCATAGGAAGCAAAGTAATATATTTATCATTATAAACAAGAGTATACTGATTGTTTCTACCATGGTGTACAAAGTTCTTATCAAATTGCCATGGTCTACCAAGTAATAAGGAACGTGCTTGCATGGGTACCACATCACAATAAACATAATCAACATATGTAGCTATACTAAAATGCACACGAACAATACCTGTTACCTTAACCTTGCCGCTATTGTTGAAGCAGTGGATGTAGTAAGGATGTGGATGTGGTCTTGTGGTGAGAGGCAGCTTCTCCACCATCTCCACTCTACAAAATTGTTGCAACTCCCTCCATCTATGATGACGCGAACAGAACGTTCCTTCACAACTCCCTTTGTATGGAACAAATTATGCCTCTGGTTTTGCTCAGCTTGTGTGACCTGCACACTCAAAACACGTTGAGCAACTAAACATTCATACTTGTCAGCGTCGTCAGCAGCCATGTAGTGTGTTTCTTGTTTATAATCATGTTCACTGTGCTCTTCACTCGCAATAAGAGCCAGATTCTCGTCATCATAATCACTAGCGACCCATACCCACCATCCTCAGTAACAATCATGACACACTAAGATGGGCATTTGCTCGCATAGTGTCCACAACCAGTGCTATGACGACATATAACATCATTTGTTGGCCATGTGGATGCCATGGATGAAGAAGAGCTCTGCGCAGGACAGGAAGGTGTACTCCTGACTGATGGTGGTGGTGCTTGTTTGCCTTTATCACGGTTAGAAGTGACGGATGAAGTAGGCGGTGGTGCAGCTAGATGAGTGGAAGTAGATGATGCACGCGGTGTGCATGATGAAGGTTGACCTGCAGAAAAATTAGTTCACGCCAAGGCCTGTCAATCCTGCACTTCATGTTTAGCTTCGCAAGCAAGATGGAATAAATGAGTGATATTGTTATACTCCTTATACTCTAACATGGTTTGAATCTCTCTATTTAATCCACCCATAAAACACGCAAGCATACCTTCATTATCTTCAACAATACCACATCTAATCATGCCAGTTTGTAATTCATGATAATATTCCTCTATAGATTTTTTCCTTGTCTTAAACGCTGCAATTTTTGTAGAAATTCATGTTGATAATATGGTGGAACCCAACGAGTACGCATAGCAGTTTTCAAAGCAACCCAAGTAGTTGGAATATTATTCAGATATAATCTACAATGTTGAGACCACCACACACAAGCAAAACCAGTGAAAGCACAAAGAGCACCAGCAACACGTCTCTCATCGGGATATTGTAAACATGTAAAACGTTGTTCAGTTTCTAACTCCCAAGTAAGATATATATCAGGAACATATCTACCCTCACATGGTGGAATATTCAATTTTAGTTTCGGGAGATGGTCAGGATCTCATACCTGAGATGGTGGTGCAGCCCTACCATTGTGATTATATGCATGTGGACGACCTGGTGGTGGTGGTTGCACGTCGTTCTGATTTTGATCAACCTCATCCTCATAATCGCCCGCATAATCGTCATCCTCCTCGGCACTAGCAACAATGGTAGCTGGAGACAAAGAAGCATCAACAGTAGGTACAACAGCACTAGAAGTTTGGCCATCCTCAAGAGGAATACGCTTCGCTCATCCGAACTGATTCAGAAGGGGCGTTTTTGTTGTTGTTGTTATAGAGGTGTGGCAGGTGCAACCGATGGTGGTTGTGGAAGACGCGTGAGCAATTCATTAAACTTGTTATCTAGCTTTGTTTCGAATGACTTCTCCATGCCATCTATCTTCTCCATGGCTTCTTCAAATCTGTTTAGCACATCTCCCACCTGTCCACCCATCATTTGTTGAAGCTTATCATGCAACTCCTTGTTCGTCATGTTCTCCCAGTTAGTCTCATCGGCTTGTGATCCTGCCATGGTTAGCAGTACTAGAAACACACAAGAATATGATCCTACAGACTACTAGAAAGTGGTGGCGGTGGGGTGTCTAATCACAAATCTGGCAAGCGAATCTCAACCTCTTACTAGTTCTTACCCAACAGCAAATGGTGATCCGCAACTATTGTAGTCAAAACTCTCAAAGCTTGGACAAAGCGATTGCGAGGTGGTATCAAACGCACGACGTAGATGTTTGTGGAGCTGGGAAGGCTTATGATATGGTAGCAAAAATGTCAGCAATAATCAATTTAGAGATGCAAAGGTGAATAAACACTCAACGACGGTACTGTGCTGGTCCTAGGACAGACCGTACTAGAGACGCGAGCTTAGAACACTAACGGAAACACGGCGCTGCACATAAACAAGGGAGGAGCACACTCTGATTTTTTTTCACCTTTTTTTTGCACTTTTTTTCCTCTTTTTTTGCTCCACAACAAATTTTTTCTTCGAAAAAGTGTACAAATGGTCTAAAACTTCCTAGCTAGAATTTTCCAAACTTGGCCATGACACGTGGTATCCCGTGATCTCGAACTCGAAAACAAAGGAACAAATACTAGACTTGGACTAGAACTGGTGGCGGAGATGAATCTGGTGAAACTCGGACTAGTGGCAGATATGTATATGGTGGAACTCAGACTGGTGGCGGATGTATGTTGGAGGTGGACTTGGATTGGTGTGATGGCGACGGATATGTGGTGGCATATATGGACTCAGAATGGCAGCGGTTATTTGGTGATGGTATATGGCGGCGGCGATGAAGATGGTGCGATGGTGACATGAAAACCTGTGACTAGAACTCGAAACTCTAAGTTAACTAGACGCTAAGACCAACAACTCGACATGGCGATGCAACCACAAATTCAACAAAGCAAAACACTAAAAGGCTTATGCAAAGCTCAGAGTGGTTCAAATATGATGAACTAACCCTAATTTGTTTTTGGCTTTTTCGTGGACTGTAGGTATGAAAAACAGACTCGATCTAAACTATGAAAAACTGTAAAATCTCACCAAGCAACCTGGAAATCTAATACCACTTGATAGACGCAAAGGTGTCCCGTCTTTCGATGAGATGGTGATTATCGTTTTTGGAGGAGTAGACTTTTACGATCAGACAACGAACGTGCGAAGACGCCGCGCCTTAGCAATCGCTAAACCAACTCCGAGAGGCTATTGACCACGCCGGAGCACGACCAACCTGGCCACGAGGGTCTATTTCCTGCAAGCAAACAAAGAACAAGCAAGAAACTAAGATTGCAATCTAGATATTACAAATATAAGAGGAAAGCTTTATTGATCAAGGTGGGGTTCTGTGACATCTTTGTCTGGTCGTTGAACACAAACGAAGTACGCAAAGTTGTAGCCATGGAGAACTTTAATCTAAACAAAACGCAAAGTCTAAACGACACCCTAAGGGTTGTATGTATGGAGGAGCAAGGGCAATTTCGTGACCCCTTGTAGGAGGGGTCCGAAACCAACCCTAACTTTGTTTCCCCACACATACGGACTCTAAAAACAGCCTATAGTTAAGTATTTCAAAATTACATGGGCCTGGCCCAATAATAAGGTGACGCAACACCTATAATAGCCTCTAGACGAAATTTGTGAAGTGGCATCTTGTATATTTCGTCCAAGCCTTCATGCACTCATTATGGTGGCTTCAAAGTCGTGAAATCATCACTTGAAACTCTGTTCTTGTTCCCCTTGCACATGCCATCATCTCCATGCTTGTTCCGCTCCAATGTTCATCCTCCTTGTCCAAACTAGGCCCTTCATTTGTAAGCCAAACAAATGTATCCACTTTAGGCAACATCATATTCTCATGAACATTAGAATCATTACCAAGAAACGAAAGTACCTGGTAATTTAATTGGCGTGCACGAACTCTAGTAATTGGTCCCGTATGTATAGTAGCACGGGCTATGGGTGTAACAATGGTATTGATGTCCTCATCACCGAATCCCGAAGATTTTATCTCTTGTTCAAAGGAAAGTGATAGATGAAATGAATAATGCGCTCCTAGCCCCCTATACGGTAGAGAAGGTTCAGAAGGCTCTATTTGATATTGGCGATTTAAAAGCGTCGGGTCCAAATGGCCAACACACTACTTTTTATAAAATATCCTAGTCTATGTTGGGGGATGACCTAACCGAAGATGTACTCCAGACGGTGAATACCTGCTCTATACCTAATGGGTGGAATGATATTGCAATTGTAATGATTTCAAAGGTTAACTGTCCGAAAAAGGTAACTCGGTTTAGAGCAATCAGTTCGTGCAATGTGGTCTATGAGATTATTTCAAAAATGATGGTTGCTCGTCTAATTATCAGATATTATGAGCCCAACTCAGAGTGTGTTTGTGCCGGGAAGAATGATTACAGATATCCTATTGTCATATGAGTGTTTCCATACAATAAAGAAAAAAAAGGTTGGTAAAGAGGGCTTGCGTGCCATCAAATTGGACATGGAAAAAGCATATGACCAAGCGGAGTGACCTTTTTTGAACGAAATTATATTGAGATTGGGGTTTTAAGAGCACTGGGCGAATTTAGTTATGTAATGTGTATCCTATATGGAGTACCGGGTTAGTTTTAATGTGGAAGAAACAGACAGTTTCAAACCTACTGGAGGATTGAGGCAGGGAGATCCTCTCTCCCCATACTTATTCTTGTTATGTATGAAGGGACTGTCTGCTCTCTTATCTAATGCGGAGGAGAATGCAAGTTTTTCTGGAGTTAAGGTTACCGGAGATGGGATTGCCCCATCAATTTCAAATCTCCTCTTTGTTGATGCCTCTTTGATCCTTATGCAAGCTAATTATATGAATGCAGAGGCGTTAAAATCAATTTTGGATTCTTATTGTGCCACCTCGAGGCAAATGGTGAGCGTTGAAAATTCTGGTATATTTTTTAGTCTCGATACAAAAGTGGAATACAAGGCGCAAATTTGTACTATTCTAAATATTATGGTTGAAGTCGCCCCCAATGACAAATATTTGGGTTACAAAAGTGATTGTTTCCAATTCTTGATTGATTGAATTATTATGAAAAATAGTGGATGGAAACAAAAACCGTTATCCGTCGGAGGAAAGGAAATTTTACTCAAATCAATTGTACAAGCCATCACAACTTATGGCATGTCCGTCTTTGAAATTCCTAAAAATTCTGCAAAGGAATCATTGTCGCGATGTCACAATTTTGGTGGGGTGGTGAAGACAATCAGAAGAGAATGCATTGGATGGTGTGGTGGAAGATGTGTGGCCCAAAAGAGCAAGGAGATATGGGCTTCCAAGATATACACTATTTCTATCTGGCTTTGTTAGCCATATAAGCATGGCGTATTCTTGGTAATCTTAATTTCTTATGTGCCACTATATTGAGAGCTAAATAGTTTCCGGATGGCGACTTAATGAATGCAGGTCTAAAAATGGTTCCTATTTTACTTGGCAAAGCATTGTGGCGGGAGTTAATTCTCTCAAAGATGGTTATATCTGGGGACCTGGAAATGGACAAAATTTTGATATTTGGAGAAATGCATGGATCCGAACCGTGTGAATAGGAAAAATATTACTCCTAGAAGAGGGCATCTTTTCTCAAAGGTTGTCGATCTTATGCTCGAGTCACAAATGTTTGGGATTTGGTGAGACAAACATTGTGGCCAATTAATGCTCAAAGGGTGCTCACGATTCCCCGCCCTATGCATAATATGACATATTTCATTGCTTTATACAAAAAATGAGTTTTCATTGTTTAATCGGCTTATTTGGAGGAATGGAACCAACAACATGTGAGAAAACCGCAACACACAAATGGTATGGGTAGAATCCATGTCAATTCTATTTGGGGTAAGATTTGGAAATTATCTTGTCCAACAAAGGTGAAAATTTTCATTTCACATACGTTGCATGGAACCCTCCTATGTTGGGCTACGCTTGCTAGTACACATATGAAAATTTCACCCATCTATCCATCATGCTTGAATGGTCCAGAAGATACAAAAGACGTGTTCTTTCTATGTCACAAGGTGAGAGAGGTTTGGGAGAAGTCGGGATTGCATGAGGCCATTAGTAAAGCTTATGCTATTGATCATGCGGGAGAGGCATTACTTGAGTTCTACTGCTTATGCCAAATCAAGATCTATCGATATTTGGCCTCCAGAATGCACGGAATTGTTGATCGCTGTAATAGCTTGGTATTTATGGTGGGATAGACGTAAGATGGTTCATGAAGGAAATTCTCAAAATGCGTACCAAACTTTGATGGGGGCTCATGCTATAATGGGAAACTATGTTAATGCCCGCTCCTCGAAGACAATAAATATAATAGGGGGGTGGAGCAGACCTCCTATGGGTTTGTGAAGCTAAATGTTGATGCTTCTTTTGACCATGACCTGCTTAGGGGCACAGCTGGGGCTGTCCTCATAGATGACAAAGGAAGGTTCATTGTTGGCAGAAATTGGAAGATGGATTGGTGTGCAGATATTTTGATAGGAGAAGCGCTGTCTCTAAGATTTGGCTTATTACTTGCACAGAAGGCGGGATGCAATCGTCTTGTTATTAACTCCGACAACATGGAAGTGACTAGCACAATGAAGAATGGAGGTGAAAGCAAATTTGCTCCGTTGGTGGTTTTGGTAATTCATGTCGATATATATGTTGTTGGACTAACAGTTTGACCTAGTATATTTCTGAAAAGTTCAACATTGGCATGGCATGGATGTGAGGATGTGGACCATTTCAAAATGCTAAGGACATGGATTGGCGCAAACTTCAAGACTCTACATTTTTGGTTAAGTGATCTGATACCCCACAAGTATAGTGGATCACAACAGTTTTCGAGGGTAGAGTATTCAACCCAAATTTATTGATTCGATACAAGGGGAGCCAAAGAATATTTGCAAGTATTAGCAGTTGAGTTGTCAATTCAACCACACCTGGAGAACTAAATATCTGAAGCAAAGTGATCAGTAGCACAGTAGTATGATAGTTTGATAGTACTAACAAAAGCAATAGTAATACTGACAGTAGCAGCGGCAATTTTTGTAGTGATTGCAACAACAACAACAACAATAGTAACTTAGCAAAGAAGAATATATGAAAAACTCGTAGGCATTGGATTCGTGATGGATAATTATGCTAGATGGCATTCATCATGTAACAGTTATAACCTAGGGTGACACAGAACTAGCTCCAATTCATATAGTCATGCATGCTGGTAATAAGAACTTGCATGGCATCTTTTGTCCTACCCTCCTGTGGCAGCAGGGTCGATAAGGACACTAAGGAATATTAAGGCCTCCTTTTAATAGAGAACATGAACAACATAGTGAATACATGAACTCCTCAAACTATGGTAATCACCCAGAAGAATCCCAATTATTGTAACCTTGAGGTATGCAGATCATAACACGTAATAGGTGCATACAATTTGCAAGATAGCATCAAGAACGCAAATATATTCGCGAAAACATAAAGGATCCAGATTTGAAATCATGGCACTCGAGCCCTAGTGACAAGCATTAAGCATAGCAAAGTCACAACAACATCAATCTCAGAACATAGTGGATACTAGGGATCAAGCCCTAAGAAACTAACTAGATTACATGACAAATCTCATCCAACCCATCGTCGTCCAGCAATCCTACGAAGGAAGTACTCACTCCGAGCAATGAGAAACACGAGATTGGTGATGGAGGAAGGTTGATGATGACAACGACGTCGAACCCCCCTCTCCAAAGCACAGAACGGACTCCAGATCTGGCCTCCCAATGAAGAATAAGAGGTGGCGGCGGCTCCGTATCATAAAATGCAATAATTCCTTCTCTTTGATTTTTTCCTTGACGAATAGGTAATTATGGAGTTGGCGATAGGGTTGCGGGAGTTTCCAAGGGCCCACAAGCCTATAGGGCGCACCTCGGGGGGGGGGGGCTTGTGGCGTCCTGGTGGCCCCCTCCGGCTATTTCTTTCGCCAATATTTTATATATATTATGAAATAATTCTTCGTAAATTTTCAACTCCATCCGAGAACTTTTATTTCTGCAGAAAAACAACACCATGGCAATTCTGCTGAAAACAGCGTGAGTCCGGGTTTGTTCCATTCAAATCATGCAAATTAGGGTCCAAAACAAGAGCAAAAGTGTTTGGAAAAGTAGATACGTTTGGGACATATCAACTCCCCCATGCTTAGCTGCTTGTTCTCAAGCAATTCAGTTGACAAACTGAAAGTGATAAAGGAAAACTTTTACAAACTCTTTTTGTTCTTTTATTGAAAATATACTTAACTAATGTTCAAGTTTTCATTACGAACTAACCATATTCATGATAACATTTAGGTCTCACATTTACTCATACCAATGACATAGCCAACTAGCGAGCAACAATAAGATATCTCGGATGCCAACAATTTGTCGAAAGAATCATGATATAATATGATAACATGGTATCTCGCTAGCCCTTAATGAGACCGTAAAACATAAATGTAGAGCACCTCTTAAGTTCAAGCAGCGACTAAACATTGTAATTCATGGTACAAGAGATCCAGTTATGTTGCTAACACCCAACATTAACTATACACAATGCATAAGAATGACAATAGTGCTCTCCAACTGGTGCTTAATTTAGAGGGTGAAGACTCAAGAATAAAAGTAAATAGACATGACCTTCGCAGATGGAAGCAGGGATTTGCAGAGGTGCCAGAGCTCGAAGCTTAAAACAGAGATAAATCTAATTTTGGGAGGCATGCCTTTCCTGTCAATGTTATGATCGAGAGTTTTCAATTTCTTCCATGCTAAACAAATTAGCGACAGTTCCCAAGTGGAAAAATTTAAAGTTTACTCCCCCTCCACCAACAAACACAAGCCATGCATGGCTACCCGAATCGTCGGGTGCCCTCCATACCAATAACTTTCCTGGGGAGTTTCTTTCATTATTTTGTAATTTAGTCATGGGACTGGGCATCCCGATTACCAGCCCCTCTCATGCAAGGACAAGTGAATAAACACTCACCATGAGAATAGTCCACTTAGCATGGAAGATACTGGTCGCCCCTGTCGCTCCATGAGCGGTACGAGCACACAAAATAGATGTTTATTCGAATGTTTAGAGGTGGCACATGCAAATTTACTTGGGACGGCAGGGTAATGCCACATATAGGTAGATATAGTGGACTCATCCAAAACACAAGCAATATTCTCGCTTAGTATAGGTGAAGTCTAGCAATAGATTGAGAAGCGGCCAACTAGAGAGGGAAAACATTCATAAGCATGCATTGAGAATAATTAACATTGAATACGAGCATGAGTAGGATCTCAAACACCATGAACCTAAATATTTTGGAGGCTATGTTCATTTTGAATCAACTACATGCGTGAAAATGTTCCAAGTCAAGCCACTAAAATCATTCAGAGCGAGATACGTGCTACTTCTTGAGCTTGCGTTGATTTTTCCCTTGAAGAGGAAAGGGTGTTGCAACAAAGTAGGGATAATTCAAGGATAGTTACATGGACTGGCTAACTAACCCACCTTAGGTCTTTTGTATAGGAACTCTGTTCTGTAAGTATTTCTAACTGTAGTTGTCTCTGAACTTTGTATTAGTTTGCCTTTCTTGCTTTTAATAAAGAGGACTGTGAGGCTTTTGCCTTGCAGTATATAGTCAAAAAAACAAAGTAGAGATAAGTATTTACCTCAGTTGAGAACCAAGGTATCAATCCAGTAGGAGGTACAAGCAAGTCACCAATATATGCACCTGCACAAACTAACAAACACTTGCACACAATGCGGAAAAGCTGTTGTCAATCCCTTCAACGTCACGAACAAGAGTGAGATCTGATAGAGATAGATTTAAAACTAAAGTAAAACGCTAAATAAAGTAAACACAAAATAATTACAACAGGATATTTTTGGGTTTTTGATTTTATAGATCGGAAAATAGACCCCGGGGCCATAGGTTTCACTAGAGGCTTCTCTCTTGAATAAAGCATACGGTGGGTAAACAAATTACTTTCGAGCAACTAATAGAAAAGCACAAAGTTATGATGATATCTAAGGCAATGATCATTAATATAGGCATCATGTCCATGACAAGTAGACGGACTCCTGCCTGCATCTACTAATATTACTCAACACATCGACTGCTATCCAGCATGCATCTAGAGTATTAAGTTCATAAGAATAGAGTAACACTTTAAGTAAGATGACATGATGTAGAGGGATAAACTCAAGCCATATGATATAAACCCCATATTTTTATCCTTGATGGAAACAATGCAATACGTGCCTCGCTACCCCTTCTATCACTGGGTGAGGACACCGCAAGATTGAAACCAAAACTAAGCACCTCTCCCATTGCAAGAACTACCAATCTAGTTGGCCAAACCAAACCAATAATTAAAAGAGAAATACAAAGATATCAAATCATGCATATAAGAATTCAGAGAAGATTCAAATAATATTCATAGATAATCTCATCGTAAATCTACAATTCATCGGATCTTGACAAACACACCGCAAAAGAAGATTACATCCAATAGATATCCAAGAAAATCGAGGAGAACATTGTATTGAAGATCAAAGAGAGAGAAGAAGCCATCTAGCTACTAGCTATGGACCCGTAGGTCTGTGGTAAACTACTCACACATTATCGGAGGGGCAGTAAGGTTGATGTAGAAGCCCTCAGTGATCGAATCCCCCTCCGGCAGAGTACCGGGAAAGGCCTCCGGATGGCATCTCACGAGGTCAGAGACCTGCGATGGTGAATAGTGTTTTCGTTGCTCCCTCTACGGTTTCTGGAATAATTGAGAATATATAGGGCAAACAGGCGGTGAAGGAGAGTCACGGGGGCCCACAAGCCCAGGGGTGCCCCTCTAGGGCGCACCCCTACAGCTTGTGGCCACCCCTTGGCTTTCTTGGCCCCTACTCCAAGTCATGTAGGTGTGTTTCTGTCCAGAAAAAATCATCGCGGAAGTTTTATTTCCTTTGGACTCCATTTTATATTCCTTTTCTGTGAAGCTCAAAAACATGGAAAAAACAGATTCTAGCTCCAGGCTCTAGGTTAATAAGTTAGTCCCAAAATAATAATATAAAATAGCATATTAATGCATATAAAACACCCAAAGTTGATAATATAATAGCATGGAACAATAAAAAATTATAGATACTTTGGAGACATATATCAAGCATCCCCAAGCTTAATTCCTGCTCGTCCTCGAGTAGGTAAATGATAAAAACAGAATTTTTGATGTAGAATGCTACCTAACATAATTAGCAATGTTTTATTCTTTATTTTGGCATGAATGTTCAGATCCATATGATTCAAAACAAAAGTTCGTTGACATCAAAACAATAATACTTCAAGCATACTAGAAAGAAAATTATGAAGCTTCAAAAATAACATGGCTAAAGAAAGTTATCCCTACAAAATCATATAGTCTTGTTATGCTCCATCTTCTCCGCCCAAAGTATAAATCATGCCCACCTCGGTGTCAGCCAAGCAACTGTTTCATACTTTTTAACGCGCTTCAGCTTTTTCAACTCTTCACGCAATACATGAGTGTGAGCCATGGACATAACACTATGGGTGGAATAGAAGGTGGTAGTCGACAAAAGTAGGGAGAAAGTCTCACATCAAATAGGAAAATTAATGGACTATGGAGATGTCCATCAATCGATATCAATGTGAGTGAGTAGGGATTGCCATGTAATAGATGCACTAGAGCTATATGTGTATGGAAGCTCAAAAGAAAGTAAGTGGGTGTGCATCCAACTTGCTTGCTCATGATGACCTAGGTCATTTGAGGAAGCCCATCGCTGGAATATACAAGCCAAGTTCTATAATGAAAAAATCCCACTAGTAATATATGAAAGTGACAAAATAGGAGACTCTCTATAATGAAGAACATGGTGCTACTTTGAAGCACAAGTGTGGGAAAAGATAGTAACATTGTCCCTTCTCTCTTTTTCTCTCATTTTTAGACTCCTCTTTTTTTTAGACTTTTTTCTTTTTTTTCTTTTGGGCTCTTTGGCTTATTTTATTATTTGGGCTCTTTGGCCTCTTTTATTTATGACCTCACATGGGACAATGTTCTAATAATGATGATCATCACACTTTTATTTACTCACAACTCAAAATTACAACTCGATGGTAAACTCAAACATGATGACGGAACGGTGGAGTTACATGGCAATATATCTCGGAATGGCTATGAAAATGCCATAATAGGTAGGTATGGTGGCTGTTTTGAGGAAAGGTATAAGGTGGGTTTGATGCACCGGCGAGAGTTGCGCGGTACTAGAGTGGCTAGCAACGTGGAAGGGTGAGAGTGCGTATAACCCATGGACTCAACATTAGTCATAAAGAACTCACATACTTATTGCAAAAAGTTTATTAGCCCTTGAAGAAAAGTACTACTACGCATGCTCCTAGGGGAGAGGTTGGTAGGAGTTAACCATCGCTCGCCGACTTTCACGCAAGGGAAGACAATCAAGGATAAATCACGCTCCAACTTTATCACATAACTAGAAGACCATACATGCATGCTACGGGAATCACAAACCTTAACACAATTATTTCTTTAACCACACAACTTACTAATAGCATGACTCTAATACCACCATCTTAATATCTCAAAACATTTGCAAGGAATCAAACTTATCATATATTCAATGCTCTATATGAAAGCTTTTATCATACCCCCTTGGATGCCTATCATATTAGGACTAAATTCATAACCTAAGCAAATTACCATGTTGTTTAGAAACTCTCAAAATAATATAAGTGAAGCATGAGAGTTCATCAATTTCTTCAAAATAAGCATCACCACCGTGCTCAAAAAGATATAAGTGAAGCACTAGAGCAACTACCCTAGCTCAAAAGATATAAGTGAAGCACATAGAGTATTCTAATAAATTTACTATTAATGCGTGTCACTCTCAAAAGGTGTGTACAACAAGGATGATTGTGGCAAACTAAAAATCAAAGACTCAAATCATACAAGACACTCCAAGCAAAACACATATCATGTGGTGAATAAAAATATAGCCTCAAGTAAATTTACAGATGGATTGAAGACGAAAGAGGGGATGCCATCCGGGGCATCCCCAAGCTTAGATGCTTGGTTGTCCTTGAATATTACCTTGGGGTGCCTTGGGCATCCCCAAGCTTAGGATCTTTCCACTCCTTATTCCATAGTCCATCCAATCTTTACCCAAAACTTGAAAACTTCACAACACAAATCTCAACAGAAAACTCATGAGATCCGTTAGTAAAACAAATTCAATCCTTACTTATTAGTACTGTTGTGAACTCATTCTTATTTTATATTGGTGTAACATCTACAGTATTGCAACTTTTTCATGGTTCGTACCCCATGATACTAGCCATAGATGCATCAAAATAAGCAAACAACACAATGAAAACAGAATCTGTCAAAAACAGAACATTCTATAAAGATGCGAATTGACGTGAAACCTCTGTATCACTAAAAATTATGAGTACTTAGGGCTACGTGGGAATTTTTTAGATCAGAAACGTGTAAAAACTTTAGAGTTTTTTCACGTTCCAGCAATCAGAACTAATTCTGACACTGGATGCAAAAGTTTCTATTTTCCAGAAAAAACCAATCTACTATGTTCCAAATCATCCCAAAGATCTTGCTTGACACAAACACTAAATTAAAACATGAAAACACATATAGCCAGAGGCTAGATGATAGATTTATTCAAGAACATCAAGAAAAAATAAATTAAAAACCAAAATAAAATTGGGTTGCCTCCCAACAAGCGCTATTGTTTAACGCCCCTAACTAGGCAAAAAGCAACGATCTAGGTATTGTCATCTTTGGTATTCAACATATCAAGCAAATCTGTGAAAAGCTTTTTTAACAATTCCTTTTTTCTCTTCTCTCTTTTTCCTAATAGGCGAACTCAATTCATGAAAATAACTTTGATTAGTAATTTTAAGATTCATAATGTAATGCTCATGATCATCTCCATAAATATCATCATATAAAATCCGTATCTCATTTTAATAGGTTCCTTAGACATTACTTCCATCCATTCTTCGTCGAAACCAACATAAATTCCCTTAGTTAACCAATCAAATTTATCATAGGTATCAAGGTAAATAGCTTGAGTAATTTCTTCGTGAGGAACTCTTCTCCTAAGATTGCTAATGTAGGCAACATAGTCTCTAGATTCCAAACTACGCAACGTTTCTTTATCATGGAGAATTTCCTCTATTGGGGGATG
Source organism: Secale cereale (assembly GCA_902687465.1). Classification (NCBI taxonomy): domain Eukaryota; kingdom Viridiplantae; phylum Streptophyta; class Magnoliopsida; order Poales; family Poaceae; genus Secale; species Secale cereale. The sequence continues at coordinate 325,158,858 of LR738713.1, forward strand.
TTCAATATCTTTTTTGTAGAAAGCAAAAATTTCCCTAGCTTCTTGTATTATAAAATCAAATTCCCGCATAAGAATGATAGTTGCAACCTTTTTAGCCTTAGGATGAAGTATATTGGGGAGTTCATAAAATATCTTTTGTAAAGCTGGGTGGATGTGCACAAATTTTCTCTCTAACTTAACCACAAGCATATTTATAGCATCCGAAGAACCATTTGTTTCAAGAAGAATATATCCCTTAATTGGTAAGACTCCCGTACAATAGAAATACTCCTGAATAATGCCTTTACCAATAATATTACCATCTCCTACATAAAAGGTTTTTGCATTATAAGTAGAACGGATCCCTATTCATGATTCAAATCACAAGATTCAAGTTTCTCTCCGAGATTTTTGATAGATTTTTTTTCTGGTTCAGACATGATGGCTAAGCGATCTAACACACAAGCAAACAAAAAGACGAACGGAAAAAGGGCGAATAAAAATGCAAATATTTTTGTGTTTTTCTGAAAATGTTTTAGAAGTGGGGGACATGAATACGAGAGGCAAATGGGAAATAATGTAAGTGCAAGAGATGAGAGTTTATGACAAGTACTTGGTAGGCTTGATGTAGACCTCCTCAGCAACGGTGCCATAAATTCTTCCAGGTACTTCTTGAGCTTGCGTTGATTTTTCCCTTGAAGAGGAAAGGGTGATACAACAAAGTAGAGATAAGTATTTCCCTCAGTTGAGAACCAAGGTATCAGTCTAGCAGGAGGCACAAGCAAGTCTCCAATATATGCACATGCACAAACTAACAAACACTTGCACACAACACGGAAAAGGGGTTGTCAATCCCTTCAACATCACGAACAAGAGTGAGATCTCATATAGGTAGATTTAAAACTAAAGTAAAAACCTAAATAAAGTAAACACAAAATAATTGCAGCAAGATATTTTTGGGTTTTTGATTTTATAGATCTGAAAATATAAGATGGAAACTAGACCCCGAGGCCATAGGTTTCACTAGAGGATTCTCTCTTGAATAAAGCATACGGTGGGTAAACAAATTACCGTTGAGAAACTGATAGAAAAGCACAAAGTTATGACAATATCTAAGGCAATGATCATGAATATAGGCATCACGTCCGTGACAAGTAGACTGACTCTTGCCTGCATCTACTACTATTACTCCACACATCGACCGCTATCCAGTTTGTATCTAGAGTATTAAGTTCATAAGAATAGAGTAACGCTTTAAGCAAGATGACATGATGTAGATGGATAAACTCAAGCAATATGATATAAACACTATCTTTTTATCCTTGATGGAAACAATGCAATATGTGCCTTGCTACCCCTTCTATCACTGGGTGAGGACACCGCAAGATTGAACCCAAAACTAAGCACCTCTCCCATTGCAAGAACTACCAATCTAGTTGGCCAAACCAAACCAATAATTCAAAGAGAAATACAAAGATAAAAAATCATGCATATAAGAATTCAGAGAAGATTCAAATAGTATTGATAGATAATCTGATCATAAATCCACAATTCATCGGATCTCGATAAACACACCGCAAAATAAGATTACATCGAATAGATCTCTAAGAACATCGAGGAGAACATTGTATTGAAGATCAAAGAGAGAGAAGAAGCCATCTAGATACTAGCTATGGACCCGTAGGTCTGTGGTAAACTACTCACGCATCATCGGAGGGGCAGTAAGGTTGATGTAGAAGCCATCAATGATCGAATCCCCCTCCAGCAGAGTACCGGAAAAGGCCTCCGGATGGGATCTCACGAGGTCAGAGACCTCCGGCGGTGGAAAAGTGTTTTCATTGCTCCCTTTAGGATTTCTGGAGAATGTATAGGGCAACGAGGCGGTGCAGGAGAGTCACGGGGGGGGGGGGGGGGGGGGGGGGGGGGGGGGGGGGGGGGGGGGGGGGGGGGCACAAGCCCAGGGGGTGTGCCCCTACGGCTTGTGGCCGCCCCGTGGCTTCCCTGGCCCCTACTCCAAGTCACGTAGGTGTGTTTCTATCCATACAAAATCAAAGCCAAAGTTTTATTCCGTTTGATATGCCTTTTCTATGAAGCTCGAAAACAAGGAAAAAAACATAAACTGGCACTGGGCTCTAGGTTAATAAGTTGGTCCCAAACATAATATAAAATAACATATTAATGCATATAAAACATCCAAAGTTGATAATACAATAGCGTGGAACTATAAAAAATTATATATACGTTGGAGACTATCAATACCATACCATCATACTACATTGTAACCATTTTAATGCATGTTGACACTCAAGATAAATCATTATCAATGATATTTAAGCATGGCATGAGCACTATAATCTCTAATTTTCATCATAAACATGTTTACTCATAATAATAATACTAAATCAAGAATGATGAGCTAAACATATTTGCAAAAACAAAAGCAAGAGGAGTTCGTACCAACTTTTCTTCATCTCAACCACTTCATCAGATCATTGTCATTATTGCCTTTCAGTTGCATGACCGAATGATATGAAAATAATAATAGTGCGAGTATTCTGTGGACTAAGCTGGTATCTGCAAACATTTTATTCAAAAGGAGAAGACAATGTAATGTGGGCTCTTCGTTAGATCAACAATAATTCATATGATAGCCACTCAACATGTTCATCGTGGTTTTCTCCTTACAACAACTCAAAGGAAAGAATTTGAGAGAAACACACTATTTTATTTTGGAGTTTTCGTTCTTCTAAATAAAGCAGATCAACGAAGGAGAAAACGAAAATGAGAAAAACTATTTATATAGGAAAGCAAGCAACAAGTAAAAGAAGAATAAGAAATCTTTTTGGGTTTTCTTTTTAATACTACAAATTACTAAACGAGAAAGAAAAACCAAAAAGAAGCGAGAAATATTTTCGGATTTTTGAAGTTTTTCAAACACTCAAGAAGAAAGTGAAAATAAAACTAACATGGATATACAATGAAAAAGGATGAACACTGACAACTGGAATGAAATGTGTGGTACGTGAATGTAATGTCGGTGAGAAATAAGTACTCCCCCAAGCTTAGGCTTCTGGCCTAAGTTGCTCTATGGCTCTTGATGGCCTTGGTAATACCTGTAGTCATAGTTCGGGTTGTATTGAAGTGTAGCTGCTACAGCTTGGCGAGCTGCCTTATTAAGGCGAGCGGTCTCTATCGCCCTCCTTAAGTATATAATGTCTATGTTTTTCTTGTAAATTCAAGAAGCCCGGAGCAGGCAAAATAGTATGGACGACACGAGGCCTGTTAAAGATTAGCCTGTATCTGAATGAAGGGTCGTTCCTATCAAGGAACTGGTGACGTACCATAGCATCATAATCAAGAAAACTAGGTGGCAACATGGTATCATTTTCTTAAATGGGTACCCCTAGATGAGTGGCTAAGATGGTAGCATAAATTCCACCAAACAAATCACCAACTAAGGCATTATTGTGTAAACACCGTGCTAAAATGGTACCCATGTTAAATTGCCTATCCCCTAAAACCACACTCTTAAGAATGCTCAAATCAGGAGCACAAAGATGACTAGGGTCTTGTTTACCATTAATACACCTTCCTATGAATAGAGCAAAATAATGTATAGTAGGAAAATGGATGCT
>LR738713.1:325162481-325227092 GCA_902687465.1 Secale cereale
TCCTTAAGTATATAATGTCTATGTTTTTCTTGTAAATTCAAGAAGCCCGGAGCAGGCAAAATAGTATGGACGACACGAGGCCTGTTAAAGATTAGCCTGTATCTGAATGAAGGGTCGTTCCTATCAAGGAACTGGTGACGTACCATAGCATCATAATCAAGAAAACTAGGTGGCAACATGGTATCATTTTCATAAATGGGTACCCCTAGATGAGTGGCTAAGATGGTAGCATAAATTCCACCAAAAAAATCACCAACTAAGGCATTATTGTGTAAACACCGTGCTAAAATGGTACCCATGTTAAATTGCCTATCCCCTAAAACCACACTCTTAAGAATGCTCAAATCAGGAGCACAAAGATGACTAGGGTCTTGTTTACCATTAATACACCTTCCTATGAATAGAGCAAAATAATGTATAGTAGGAAAATGGATGCTCCATATAGTGGCTTGTGTTATGCCTCTAGTTTCACGCCTAGTAATATTCAGCAGAAATTCATTGCAATCAGAAGTTCATTGCAATCAGATTTACGAGGTTCAGTGCATATCCCCCAATATAGAATTTTGCATACTTCACAAAATTCTTCAATATCTAAATTAAAGGGATTTTCATACAAGTTGAACATAACAGCATGTGAATTACGATGAGGCACATAAGCAAATTTCCGCACAAATGAATCTGTGAGATTGTAGTATTGCGAGCACTTATCTGACACGAATTCCGTCAATCCGGCATTATGCATGTACATGTCAAATGTTTCTTTAATATCAGCTCAAGTCATGAAACTATCTGACGTCCATTCACAGAGGCACACAAGGGTTTCCCGCAGAGGTTCGAGGTTTGTCTCATGTATAGCGAGCCTTGGAGATCTCTTGCTCGAGGAATCACCTTGGAACATTTTCCTTAGCATTTTCTTCTCTCAAAATTTTCAGAAACTTTTAGTAACTAAAAATAAAAATGAACCAAACTCAACAAAACAGATAACAACTACTCCCATAAGTATCTAGAGGATATATCAGGCATCAGAACTACTTTGGACCACATAAATATCACATGCAAGCTAAAAACATGGTCACCACAACAACAAAAATTTGTAATATATAAAGCACTAGCACAAAAACTTATTGGACCACTGGAGGAGTCACATACCGAAGAATAATCTCGCAAAACAGTTTTGGAAACAGAGTTTCGAGCAAGGAGATCGAAATTTGCAGTCAAATGAGCAAGAACACGGGTTTGAGCTAGCAAGTGGTTTTTTCTGGAGGAAGAAGAAGGGAGTGGGCGGCTGGGATAAGTGAGTGGGTCCCTGTGGGACCCACAAACCCACATGGAGCGCCCATGGGGTGGCTCACAGGTGCATCCCCCTAGGGTGTGCTCAGTGCCAACAAATCTTATATATTCTACAAAAAATCATATTGAATTTTCAGGGCATTCCGAGAACTTTTATTTTGTGATCATGTTTTATTGCACGCAAAATTCAGAAAATAGGAAAATCATGGCATTTCTAATTTATTAAATTTAAATAATGTAAAGTAAATAGTGGGTACAAAAGGTTTGTGCTTACTAAATTCATCGACCACATGCCCCTAAAAAACAATCCATTAATAAGGTTGATCAAGTCTTATTAACAAACTACTTCCAAGTAACATGAATCGAAGAATCTTTGTATAACACTAAGTTAATTACCTCAATGGGGATATGCATCTCCCCAATAATAAGAGTTTCATATCTCTTTTTAACAGTAGGAAGAGGGATTTCAAAACTTCTAATAGTGATACTTGGACCCTTTTCAATGACATTAATACCATCCACTTGAAATTGCTTCTTTTAAAAGTGTACTGTATGCTCATTACCATTGATATGAAAAGTGACCTTGCTTTTGTTGCAATCAATAATAGCCCTTGCATATTCAAGAAGGGTCTACCAATGATAATCGACATGTTGTCGTCCTCGGGCATATGAAGTATAACAAAGTCTGTCAAGATAGTAAAATTTGCCACCACAGTGGGCACGTCCTCACAAATACCAATAGGTATATCAGTAGATTTACCAGCCACTTGCAAAGATATTTCAGTAGGTGTGAGATTATTCAAATCGAGTCTTCTATATAAGGAGAAACATATAACACTAATACCGGCTCCTAAATCACATAAAATAGTTTTAACATAATTTATTTTATTGAAGCATAGTATAGTAGGTATTCCTGGATCAACTAATTTCTTAGCTACTCCATTTTTAAAAGAATAGTTTGCAAGCATGGTGGAACTTTCAGCTTCGGTTATCTTCCTTTTATTAGTGACAATGTGAAAGTGTGTTATATCGACTAGAGGGGGGTGAATAGGCGATTTTTATGAATTCTTCACTAAGGAATTTGCTGTTGAGGAAATTCCTTAGCGAAGAACAACTTGCAGTGGAATAAGTACTCAGAAGTAAACATAACAGAATACAAGCATGTTCATCATAAAGAAATGAAGACGATCACAGAGTACAAAAAGCGTAATCACAGGATAACACATGATGAAGACAAAACATACTGAAGAAATTGAACTGAGGAAATTGAGAAAGTCTTCAGTCAAAGTCTTCAAACAGATATGAACAAGCACATAACACAGATATGAGGAAATGAAAGAGTTGAGGAAATAGAACCACTAAGCTTGGTGAAGACAATGATTTGTTAGACCAGTTCCAACTGCTGTCTCAGTTGTACATCTGGTTAGGGCGGCTAGGTATTTAAATCTGAGGACACACAGTCCCGGATACCCAGTCCTGGACACACAGTCCAAGACACCAAGTCCTCACCGTATTCCCCTTGAGCTAAGGTCACACAGACCTCGCCCAATCACTCGTGGTAAGTCTTCAGGTGATTTCCGAACCTTCACAGACTCGGTCACTCAGCGACCACAATTCCTCTTGGATGATCTAGACCATGATGCCTAACCGTCTGGAAGAAGCACAGTCTTCAAAGGTAACAAGCGTCGGATCCACTCAGGATCAATCTCTTTAGTGATGCTCAATCACTTTTGGGTTTGTAGGTGTTTGGGTTTGGTTTTGGGTTTTTCCTCACTTGATGATTTTCGCTCAAAGTCCTCGAAGGATGGGTTGCTCTTATGGCAAGTGTTAGTTTCTCTCGGAGCAGCCAACCAGCTAGTGGTTGTAGGGGGCGGCTATTTATAGCCTTGGGAGCAGCCCAACATGATAAGACATAAATGCCCTTTAATGATATGACCGTTAGGTAGGTAGATATTTTGGGACAGCTGGCACGTAGCACAGCAATGGTCGGAAATTTGAGTATCAAATTCCTCAGGGCTATCATGTTCCTCACTGTGTAGGAAATTCGCACTAGCGAATTCCTACTCCTCAGCCAGAACAAATTCCTCAGAGATCAGAAGAACTTCGTCTCTGTCACTGAAGAATATGACTGAACTGTATGAGATTTCCAATGGCTTCACTCGAAGGGATTGGTAGGTGTAGGATTTTGAGTTGAGCATCACATGGAAATTTTTCCTTGGTATTTCCTCGACCCCCTTTAACAGTATGGTGTTTCCTATGACTCAAGAAAGAGAAAATGAAACTACGAAAACAAAAGTCTTCACGCTTCATGTTCCTCAAATGAATACCAAGTCTTCAAGGTCACACCAATTTCTTCACTTTCAAAGTCTTCAGAAAGTCTTCAGAAGTACAAAGTCTTCAGTCGAAGAACTTCATTTTTAGGGGTCGACTTTCTCTATAAATATCGAACTCCTCATAGACTTATAGACATGTGTACACTCATAAACGCATTAGTCCCTTAACCTATAAGTCTTCAATACACTAAAATCACTAAGGGGCACTAGATGCACTTACAATCTCCCCCTTTTTGGTGATTGATGACAATATAGGTTAAGTTTTCAACGGGGATAAACATATGAAGTGTAAATACTGATATTGAGGAATTTGATTGGAAGATATAGAAGAACTCCCCTGAAGATGTGCATAGTGAGGAATTTGCTTTTGAAGCAATGCACACTTGAAGAGTAGAATCATGGAGATCTCCCCCTATATCTTGTAATTCATACACACATTTGACACATAATATGAAGAATTTGAAATGCATGATGAAATATGGTGACTGATGTAATTCAGCATGCGTGCATAACATTAATGAGGAATAAGCATGCATAAACACCACAGCAAAAGTATCAGGTCACCATAGAGTTTAAGTTTACAACTCGATCCAACAAAGTCATCAGAAGAACGAGAGTTGTAACTTAGCAAAAAAACACCCATATATATAGACCCGCTTGAAGACTAACTCAAATCCCACCTTTGTCATCGAATGACCAAAAGGATCGAAACTGAGGACTAACGCTCCTGAAGAATCTCAAGATGATGAAGGAGCGTTGTTGGGGTCGATGGTTGAAGTTGGGCCTGCCGTAGTGTCGTCCAAGTCTTCATACACGTCGGTTCCGCGTGATGAAGAATAGGAGCTGGCCACCAAGGGAGGAACCTTGAACTTCTTATATTTCTTCGGTGGAGGAGCAGACCAGTCAAAGTCATCCTTGAGACCCATTTTCTTCAGATCTTCTTCGCCATACAGATGAGACAGAACATCCCAGGTGCGGTTGAGGGTTTCATGAAGGTAGTAATGGTTTTTCTTCACTGCATTATGTGTAGAGGTCATGTTGTGAAGAATTGAACCAAACTGACGCTTGACCCATTTGTGGTTGCAATCAACCTTCTGATGAAGACTGAGGAGAAGCTCATGATCAGTCATCACCCTGGGAGCTGTGCCTTGAGGATTTGGCTTGTGAGCATTGGCGGTAGAGTCATGAGTGGCAGAGTCATCATTGGTGGAGTAAGATGCAGCTTTGCGAAACTGACCATCCAATGGACGAATGCCTTCATCAAAAATAGCAATGGCCTTGCCCTTGTCATCAGCTGAGGAAAATGTCCGTTTGAGGACTTCAATTGGGGGCAAGTAGCTGCAATGATTCAGTGTGTCAGCTTTGTAATTCACTGAAGACCTTGTCCCGATGAATCTCATAATCCATGGAGCATAAGGCTTCAGGTTGAAAGGGGACAATGCAACATTTGCCATAGTCCTCATGAAGAAATTATGGAAGTTGACGGGAATGCCATGGATGATGTTGAACAGCAGATTCTTCATGATGCCAACGACTTCTTCATCATTTGAGTCGTGGCCCTTGATATGACTCAATGTCTTCGTCAGAATGCGATAGACAGTCCGTGGCAGAAACAACAATTCCTTCACGAGGAATTTGGTCCGTGGGGCTTGACTAGGCTTCAAAGGCTTCATAAGCACTTGCATGTAGTGATCAGTGAGTTCAGTTTCTTCATACATGCAGCATGCTGCTTCAGTGGGAGGACTGAGAGGCAGAGCTTGAAGTAATTCAGAGGCTGGTGCCTTGAAGTGAGTGTTTTCGGTCATCCAGTCCAGCACCCATGAATTCACATCTTCAGAATTGCTAGTGATGTGCAGCGTTGCATAGAATTGAAGAATCAGTTCTTCATTCCAATCGCATATGTCAGTGCAGAAACCCAACAGTCCAGCGTCGTGAAGAACACTGAGGACCGGCGCGAAGCACGGCAGTGATTCCATATCCACGTGCGGAATATGCTGATGATCGAAGACTTTGTCTTTATTGCATAGCACTGAGGAATAGAAGTTTGCCTGACTGGCTGTCCAGAAACGCCTCTTCCTTATGCGAGTAGAGTCATAAGGATTGAAGTCAGTGAAGAACACATGCTCGCCTAAGAAATCAGCCTTCCTGAAAGTTTGCTTTCTTGAGAAAGGATCCTTTGGCTTGGGTTGAGGAGTGTCAGTCACTTGCATCACAACCTCTGGATTCGCAATCTCAGGTTCTTCAGGCTGAGGAATTTCTGGTTCCTCTTCTGTGGCAATCTTCACAGATTCAGCAGCAACAACAGTTTCTTCAGCACTAGTGGCCGGAATGTCTTTATGAACAGATTTAGTGGGATGAGTTTCTTCAGAGCCCAATGGAACTGTTTGTGCCGGTGAATGATGAATTTGTTGCAGCGGCGTGAACAGAGGAGAGTTGGGATGTTGACTGTCCCAAAATTCATCATTCATCAAAGGAGTGGCACTCCCAATGTCCACGTCCGAGTCTTGTTCTTCCAATTCCTCAATGCCAGCCTCTTCAGCAATAAACTGAGGCATAGGTGAGGAGATGATTGGGGTTGAAGGGATTGCATCCACTTCAATTTCTTCGTCCGTCTGCTCCGAGGAAGCAACAGAGGGAATATCTTCATCCGATTCACTAGGAATCACATACTCTTCATCAAAAGGAATAAGTTCCTTTGATGGCATGGAGGAAATTGGAACGACATCAATTGGATTTTCAGCTAAGCTTGTCAAAGGCTTCATCTTCTTCGGCGCTGAAGATTCTGATGAAGCTGATGCGTTCCTTTTCTTCACAGTTGCACGCTCTGCAGCCTTTGTCTTCTTCACATCTGATGCAGATGGAAGGGTTGGAGTTGGTGTAGGCGCAGGAGGAGCAGAGGAATCTGGTTGTTTTTCTTCAGGCACAACTGATGCAAGTTGCCCTGACTTCTTCAAGTTCTTCAGGCACATCCTTTTGAGCTTCAGCTGGCCTGGCATTTTCTTCAGGCGCAACACTAGAGGTTGCCGTGGCAATTTCTTCAGCAGCTGGAATGCAGTCATCAGCCCTGTTATTTTCTTCAGTATCCCGATGTTCTTCAGCGGTGCTGGCATGTCCTTCAGCAGACTGAGCAGATGCTTCAGCCTGAGGAATTTCAATGTGCGTTTGACGAGCAGCACTTGAAGAAAAACCTTTAGTAAAATTCACAAATCTGACTTTGGCACCCATCCAGTCTGTGCGATATGCATCAAATTCATCATTGAGGGTTTTGATTTCACCCTGTAGCCTGACAAGTTCTTCAGTTGTCATGTTGACAACATTTTTTTTCAGGAAGCGCTCCTTCTTGTATTGCGCTTTCTTCGTCTGCCTGGCCTTTTCAAATTTCCATTTTCTTCATCTATGAGGGCGGTCAACATATGACTTTGGCCAGGTGTCAGGAGGAAGTGAGGCATAGGAGTGTTGGGGTCCTAATGCCAGAGATTAATGAAATCAAGGATCACCTTTCGATCCAAAAGCAGTGGCACTTCGCTTCCTTTGGCTCTAGCGGCCCTTTCTTGCCTGTCTCTGATGATTTGAACAAGTTCATCATTGTCAGCTTCGTCATCAGACGTCACTTGGAAAGCAACTTGTTTCTTGTGAGGACTTGGGCGAGAGCCTCGTCCAGCAGTGGTCTTTTTCTTCAGTAGCGAGGGACCATCTGAGGAACTTGGTATCGTTGAGGAACTAGGAGCAGTTGAAGAACTTGCAGAGGCTCCTGAGGCAATGGATATGCCCGCAGTCCTTTGGCATGTGGCAAGATGCACTTGAGCAGATGATTTTGCTGTAGCATCTAAAGACTTTGGCGGAGGAGCTAAGGACTTTGGAGGAGCAGGAGAAGTCCGAGGAATTTTCCGTCAGGGCTTTGAAGAATCTGGCCGTGAGGTCATTGAGGAAGAAGCACTTGGCTTGTGAGCATGCTTCTTAGCCATGGCCTTCTTAGGCTTGGAAGTAGAGGCCTCAGCAGAGGCAGCAGCAGCAGCAGCAGAGTCTTCATTGAATTTCCTCACTGCTTCTTTAGCTTGTTTGGCCAACTTGGCCTGGCGCTTGGCCCATTCTTCAGGATAATCCTCACCACGCTTGAGGCTAGTGGGACCAGCAACTTGGCCATGTGCCAATGGAGGTCTTGGGCAGGGAGGATTGAGTGCGAATTTCTTCATGTATTTGGGAGTCACATATCTGTACTCCCTCCACTCTCTTGCCCATCTCCTCTCTATTCTTTGTATGCGCACTTTTCGCTGATTCTTGTCCTCTTTTCAGAACTTTGCATCATCAGGAGTGCAATAGTCAGCATATATGTCTTCAGGTATCTCGAAAGCAGTATTGACCTCTGGCCTCTTTCCTCCCTTCTGTGGCTTCTTTCCATCAGCCATTTTCTTCAGACGAGGAATTTGAACAATTTAATTCTCTAAAGAAGTATGCAACTTTTCCTCGAGGAACGCTGCAAATGAGTTAGTTGATGAGAACCTAGTGATTCAGCAGCGGACATGAGTACCTGTGAATAGAGTATAGTTGCGAGGAATTTGGAGAGGTCATATGCGTTCTCAGAAGGTTTTTGTAAAAAGAACAAGTTTGAGGAATTTGACCAGATGAGTCTTGAAGAATTTGACTAAGCATTCTTTGTCTTAGGTTCCAGAGTTGTATAGATTGAAAATCCACACAATTGAGGAATCTTGAACAAAAACGTAGCTTAGAGAAATCAAATCAAAAACAGATGACATGTGAGGTGTTTAGTGTGTGAAGATTTGAAGAAGAAAACACCTTTTGAGAATTTTGAAGAAAACAAACGAATCAAGGAGGGCAGTAAAAGTAACTTTTAATTACCCTGGATGAAGAACATGATGAACTGTGAGATGGAGAAGTGAAGTTCATCTGTACAGATCTTCCACTCCCTAACTTGACCGAGGAAGACAGCTACGGCGGCGGCAGAGTGAAGAAATCCGCGGCCGGCACGAGTACGACGGCGACGAGGTCGAGGTAGTGAAGCTCTTCCTCACCGACAACGATGAAGTAGTGGCGGCACTAGGGTTGGAGAAGCTCGAGTGGGAGAGTGAGAACGAGCGGAGTAAAAAGTGAAGAGAGGGAAGGGGAGGGGTATTTATAGCGGAGATGAATAACCGTTCGCCCGAAGAATTTGGACAAACGTGCCCTTGACCCTTCTCATTCGCACGACATGTATCACCCACGTACTATGTAGTGGAGATCGTGGGTGAATAGATACGTATTATCGTGGGATGCAGATCGATTCGAGCGGCAAAACCGAAATTTTTGGAAAGGATAAGTTTTAACGTTGCGTTCGCAATTTCTTCAGCTGACAAGGACACAGTGAAGATTTTAAACAAGTTTCAAATAAACGCATATGAAGAATTTGTGAATGGAATGGGTTGAGTTTAGCATAGAGGGGGAAGGGTCCGATCACATTCACTTAGCAGAAAAAGCAACTTGAAGAAATAGCAATTAGTGAAACAGTGAAGACAATGCAAAGTTGAAGAATATGAATAACTGAGGAATTTCAGAAAAACTCAAATTGAAAAATTTCAACTTTTGTGGTGGCGTGGCCCACCGTATAAGAATGATGATTTCAGACACCGCGTACAATTGTCGTAGGGTTCCGAGAATCAAATTCTTAATTAATTTCTTCACACTTAGAGCGTTATTCTTCATTGATTGAAGAAAAACAATTCTTCATGTGTTGCACATCTAAGTCATCAATTTTGCATAAGTGTTAGGATGAGTGTCCCATTCGAAGAACATTCGAAGATTCTAAGATATTTAGCTCACACCGCAACTTGTTAAATCTCTTCTCATCCAAGGGCTTTGTGAAGATATCGGCTAGTTGTTCTCCAGTCTTCACATGTTCAATAGAAATGTCGCCCTTCAACACATGATCACGGAGAAAATGATGATGAATCTGAATGTGCTTTGTCTTCGAGTGCTGAACTAGGTTGTGAGCAATCTTGATGGCGCTCTCATTGTCGCAAAAGAGAGGCACATTCTTCACGTTGACGCCATAGTCCTTGAGAGTTTGCTTCATCCATAACAATTGAGCACAGCAGGAGCCAACAGCAATATACTCAGCTTCAGCAGTAGATAGTGATACGCAGTTCTGTTTCTTCGAGGACCAACAGACCAAAGATCTTCCGAGGAAATGACATGTACCAGATGTTGATTTGCGGTCCACATGAACACCAACATAGTCAGAGTCTGAATATCCAATGAGATCAAAATCCGAGCCCTTGGGGTACCATAATCCAAGTGTTGGTGTGTGAGCTAGATATTGAAGAATATGTTTCACAACCTTATGGTGTGATTCCTTCGGTGTAGCTTGAAATCGGGCACACATGCAAATACTAAGCATTATATCTGTCCTAGATGCACATAGGTACAATAAAAAACCAATCATGGAGCGGTATACCTTACGATCGAAGTCAATACCATTTTCATCAGTGCACAGATGGCCATTTGTGGGCATAGGAATTTTGACGCCTTTGCAATCGTGCATGCCAAATTTCCTCAGTACACCCTTGAGGTATTTCTCCTGAGATATGAATATGCCATTGCGTTGTTGACAAATTTGAAGACCTAAGAAGAATTTCAACTCTCCCATCATAGACATTTGACATTCTTCACTCATCATATAGGCAAATTCATCACTATAACGTTGGTCAGTACAACCAAAGATAATATCATCAACATATATTTGGCACACAAATAATTCACCATTATAAGATTTAGTGAAAAGAGTAGGATCAAGTGAACCGGGTTTGAAGCCTTTCTTCATGAGGAATTCCTTCAAAGTATCATACCAAGCCCGAGGGCGTGCTTAAGGCCATAGAGGGCCTTATTGAGTTTGAAGACTTTGTCAGGATTCTTTGGATCTTCAAAACTTGGGGGTTGAGCAACATATACTTCTTCCTCAAGCTTACCATTGAGGAATGCACTTTTCACATCCATTTGATATAGAATGATATCATGATGGTTAGCATAAGCAAGTAATATGCGAATAGCCTCAAGTCTAGCAACAGGTGCAAAAGTTTCATTGAAATCAATTCCTTCAACCTGTGTGTAGCCTTGAGCTACAAGCCGTGCCTTATTCCTTACCACAAGGCCATTTTCATATTGCTTGTTGCGGTAGATCCACTTTGTGCCAATGATATTATGCTTGCGAGGATCTGGACATTTGACTAGTTCCCAGACGTTGTTGAGCTCGAACTGATGTAATCCTTCTTGCATATCTTGAATCCACTTAGGCTCTAGAAATCCTTCATCTACCTTAGTGGGCTCTGTGATAGAGACAAAAGCAAAGTGCCCACAAAAGTTAAATAAATGTGAAGCTTTTGAGCGTGTGAGAGGACCTAATATATTGATGTCGCTGATGATTTTCTCAATCTGCACTTCTTTCGCAACGCGAGGATGAGCTGGTTGACGTCGAGGAATTTGATTAGCATTTTCTTCAGGTGTGTTAGTTCGACGTTCATCAGGTTCTGGAATGAATTCTTTAGTAGATTCTTCGGTAGGAATGACATCCTCAATAGCCTTGAATTTGATAGTTTCCTCGGGTGCCGGTTCATCTATCACAGTAGGTAGGTGCTCTCTTTGCGAGCCGTTAGTTTCATCGAACCACACATCTACAGTTTCAACAACCTTGTGAAGAACGTTGTTGAAGACTATGTAGGTGTGCGAGTCCTTTCCGTAACCGAGCATAAACCCTTCATGTTCTTTCAGTGGAAATTTTGAGTTGTGATGAGGATTTCCAATCCAACATTTAGCACCGAAGACTTTGAAATAACTCACATTGGGTTTCTTCTCAGTGAGGAGTTCATAGGCAGTCTTCTTGAAGAATTTGTGAAGATATACTCTGTTGATGATGTGGCAGGCAGTATCAATTGCATCAATCTAGAAACAATGAGGCGTTTTGTATTCATCAAGCATAGTGCGAGCCATCTCAACAAGAGTCCTGTTCTTGCGCTCCACGACGCCATTCTGCTGAGGAGTATAAGGAGCAGATAGCTCATGAGTAATACCAAGTTCATCAAGATAGTTATCGAGACCAGAGTTCTTGAACTCAGTTCCATTTTCACTTCTGATGTGCTTGATCTTCAGACCAAAGTTGGTTGAAGCCCTTGAGGAAAATCGTTTGAAGACTTCCTGCACTTCATGTTTGTAAGTAACAATGTGTACCCATGTGTATCGAGAGTAATCATCAACGATAACAAAGCTATATTCAGAAGCATCATTTGAAACTGCAGAATAATGGTTAGGACCAAAGAGATCCATGTGAAGCAATTCAAATGGTCGAGTAGTAGTCATGATAGTCTTCGCTGGATGCTTGGCCTTGGTCATCTTTCCAGCTTCAGAGGCACCGCATAAGTGATCCTTGAGGAATTTGACATTCTTAATGCCAATGACATGCTTCTTCTTCGCAAGCGTGTGCAAATTCCTCGTGCCTGCATGACCAAGTCGTCGATGCCATAGCCAGCCTTCTGAAGCTTTTGCAAGTAGACACACAGCTGGTTGAGGTCCTGTAGAGAAATCAACAATATACAAGTCTCCTCTCCTAAAGCCTTTGAAGACTTTGGAATTGTCAGATTCCATGACCACAACACAACGATATTTGCCGAAGACAACAACCATATCAAGATCGCAAAGCATTGAGACTGACATGAGGTTGTATCCTAAGGACTCGACAAGCATGACTTTGTCCATGTGTCGATCCTTTGAGATCGCAAACTTACCTAGACCCAATACCTAACTTTTGCCTTTCTCAGCGAAGATGATATGATTCATATGAGATGGTGATAAGGGAGCATCCATCAATAGATTCTTGTCACCAGTCATGTGATTTGTACATCCACTATCGAGGACCCACTCAGAGGCTTTGGGTTGATCATCCTGCAGATGAATTAGTGCAGCTTACAAACTCATATACTTCATCAGTGAAGAATATGACATCAAATCATCAGATCAATTTCATCAAGCAATGCAACAGATAAAGCAGTATGAGGACGTGAGAAATGAGAGTTCATTTCTTCATGATTAGCCTGTGTTCTTTCAAGCAGTTTTTAGGTCTCCAGCAAATTCTTCAGATGTTTGAGCACGTCTAGAGACCCGATCGTGCAGAAGAGATTAGTTCTTTTTCTTCACCACCCACATCTGAAGGGGTGGCAAAGAGTTCATCACTCTGCGAGATCCATATGAAAAAGGTGGCATAGACGCTAGCGCATTTCGTTTCACATAAGAGGAGTTAGGATAAGCATATGAATAAGCAGAGTAATTCTTCGAGGACTTATGAACATAATGGTTAGAAGAATAATGCTCATATTCATATCCCTTAGCTCTTCCCTACGAAACAGAGTTGTTAGCACGATGATATTCATATGAGGACTTTGATCCTTTTGAGGAATTTGATCCATATGAGGATTTTACTCCATCTGAAGATTTTGATCCATATGAAGAATTGGATATGGGGTTCCTATTCCTCACACGAGGTGTCATGAGGACATTCACTTGAAGATTTTCAAGGTGCCTCTTAGGGACCTAGATTTTCTTCATAGGGGGGCCATTCCTGCAGTTAGTTCCAACATATCTAGCAAATACTTCACCATTTTGATTTTTGAATAGTCTATAGTTGGAGTCAAATGACTCAATAGAAGAATGAGGAGATTCACATGTAAAGCCAGATAAATTGGATGGATAACTGGAGGTCCCTTTGCAGCAACCCATGAGGTTTTGGGATACTGCTCAGGCTTCCAATATGAACCATCAGCATTAAGTTTCCTCTCAAAGGCAATACCCTCTTTCCTAGGATTCCTGTTCAGGATATGCTTTTTAAGCACATCACAAAGAGTCTGATGCCCTTTGAGGCTTTTGTACATGCGTGTCATGTACAATTCCTTCAGCCATGCATTGTCAGTGATACTAGCAATGTCCTCAGATGAGGAATTAGTGATAGCAGAGATAGTTGAAGAATTTGTAGCATTTGAAGCATTTGAACATTCAGGTGAAGAATTAGCAGTTTGTCGTTCAATGCATTTCAAGCATGGAGGAATGAACTCTTCCTGAGAAGCGCTGATTTGTTGAGAAAGTAATGAATCGCGCTCCTTCTGAAGATCTTCATAACTCACTCTTAGCTTTTCAAGATCTTGCTTTCTTTGAAGAAATTCATAAGAAAGCTTCTCATGATCAGACAAGAGAGTGTTATGATGACCTTGAAGGTTATCATACTTGGACTGAAGTCTTTGAAGATTTTCAGTCAAGATTTTAGATTGATCCATTTCTTCACCCAACATATCATCACTTTTATCTATCATGTTTTGAACCTTATCAAGAGCCTTTTGTTGTTGCACATCAATCTAAGCAAGTTTAGAGTAGCTGGGCTTAAGGTTTTCATTAGATTCATTTTCACTAGATTCAGAGGAGGTATATTTGAGTACCTTGGTACCCTTTGCCATGAAGCAATAGGTGGGAGCATAGTCATCATTGTCTTCATCAGCCTTGTTGGTGAAACCATTTTCTTCAGTGTTGAAGATAGACTTGCTGACGAATGCAGTAGCGAGAACTAGACTTGCCACACCAGACTCAGACTCCTCGGATTCCTCCTCTTCCTCATGATCCTCAGATTCAGCTTCAGAGTCCATTTCCTTGCCAATGAATGCCCGAGCTTTCTTGGAGTTGTTCTTCTTGTGAGATGAAGACTTTGAGGATTTTGATGATTTCTTCTTCTTCTTTGCATCATCAGAACCGTAATCCTTGTATTTCTTCTTCTTAGATTCGTTTTCCCACTGAGGACAATCTTGAATGTAGTGACCAGGCTTCTTGCATTTGTGACATAGCCTCTTATTGTAGTCACTGGATGAGGAATCATTTCTCTTTGAGAACTTTCCAAAGCAACCACGTCTTGAGAACATTTGGAATTTCGTCACGAGTAGTGCTAGCTACTGGCTCAGTTCTTCAGGATCACCAAGGCTACTACCAGAATCTTCTCCTTCAGATTCAGAGATGACCTTGGCCTTCAGGGCACGTGATCTGCCATAGCTCGGACCATAGAGATCTCTCTTTTCAGCAAGCTGGAACTCATGAGTGTTTAGCCTTTCGAGGATATCAGCGGGATCAAGTGACTTGTAATCACCACGCTATTGAATCATCAATGCGAGAGTATCAAATGAGGAATCAAGCGATCTCAGCAATTTCTTCACCACCTCATGGTCGGTGATGTCAGTGGCACCAAGTGCTTGAAGTTCATTTGAGATGTCAGTGAGGCGATCAAAGGTTTGCTGAACATTTTCATTGTCAAGTCTTTTGAAACGGTTGAAGAGATTGCAAAGAACATCAACACGAGAGTCACGCTGTGTTGAGACTCCTTCGTTGACTTTGGACAACCTATCCCAAATAAGCTTAACAGTTTCCAAAGCACTCACTCTTCCATACCGTCCTTTGCTCAGATGGCCACAAATGATATTCTTCGCTTGAGAATTTAGTTGCTTGAATCTCTTCACATTAGCAGCATTCAGAGAAGGTGATACCGAGGGAACACCATTTTCCACAACATACCAGAGATCGTTATCAATTGCCTCAAGATGCATTCGCATCTTGTTCTTCCAGTAGGGGTAGTGAAAGTGCAACTAATCCCCGGGTGGTTTTGGTAATTAAGAACAACATATATATCATTGAACTAATATTTACTTGAGAATCATTTCAGAGAAGTTCGATGATATGGGTATGGAAATGTCTGAAGAAGTGGACCCCTCAAAATGCTAAGACAAGCATTGGCAAAAGCTCAAGACTCTATTTTTGGTTTAGTGATCAAAGATCACATTGAGTCCATAGGAAAAGCCAATACTATTAAAAGGGGATGAGGTTGTGTTAATGATCTGGTTGCTCAAGTGCTTAGTGATCTAGCTCCCTCAACTATCAGCACTTTTCACTACTTAACACACTCATAAGTAATCTCGGACAAACCGATTCTGCAGACTCAGTCCCACCGAGATGAACCACCTCAGTTATTCTTCCAAACCCTAATTTCTCGGTCCATCCGATTTTGAGTTTCGGTCTCACCGAAACTGGACTGCCAACCTTCTGTAACCAATTGACATCACTTCGGAATATCCGAGTTGTTAATTTCGGTCCCACCGAGATGGCAAGCTCCAACCTTTGACTCACTTCGGACACACCGAGATGGTATTTTCGGTCCCACCGAAAATCCCAACGTTCACTATATTTGAACTTTCGGTCTGACCGAGTTTTCACTTCGGTCTCAACGAGATTGCTCAAATATGTGTGTAACGGTTGGATTTTGTGTGGAGGCTATATATACCCCTCCACCCCCTCTTCATTCGTGGAGAGAGCCATCAGAAAGTCTACCACTCCTACCACACACTTTCTGAGAAGAGAACCACCTACCCTTGTGTTGAGATCAAGCTATTCCATTCCTACCATATGAAACTTGATTTCTAGCCTTCCCAAGTTGCTTTCCACTCAATCCTTTCTTCCACCACAGCCATATCAGTGAGGAGAGTTGAGTGTTGGGGAGATTATCATTTGAAGCACAAGAGCAAGGAGTTCATCATCATCAACCACATCTATTACCTTTTGGAGGGTGGTGCCTCCTAGATTGGTTAGGTGTCGCTTGGGAGCCTACGTCTTTGAGATGTGGAGTTGAACCAAGAAGTTTGTAAGGGCAAGGAGATCGCCTACTTCGTGAAGATCTACCCCGAGTAAGGCTAGTCCTCCGTGGGCGTAGGCCATGATGGAATAGACAAGGTTGCTTCTTCGTGGACCCTTCGTGGGTGGAGCCCTCCGTGGACTCGCGCAGCCGTTACCCTCCGTGGGTTGAAGTCTCCATCAACGTGGATGTACGATAGCACCACCTATCGGAACCACGACAAAAATCTCTGTGTCTCCAAACTGCGTTTGATCTTCTCCACCTCTCTTTACTACATGTGCAATTTACTTTCCGCTGCTTATACTCTAGAATTGCATGTGTAGGGTGATACTTGAATTGATCATAATTGTGAAACTGCCAAAAACTGTTCATGATCTAAAGGCAGATTTTTTATATTGTCAAGTAGTCTAATCACCCCCCCCCCTCTAGACATACTTTCGATCCTACAAGTGGTATCAGAGCTTTGGTCTCCATTGTTTTGGTTTCCATTGCATTGGACTCCATAAGCTTGGTTTCACAACCTAGGAGAGTATGGCGTCTAGTGAGGGTAATTATCGTAGAGGTCCTTACTTTGATGGTACAAATTTTGCTAGTTGGAAGCATAAAATGAAAATGCATATTCTTGGTCATAACCCAGCCGCATGGGGCATTATTTGTGTTGGTATGCAAGGTGATTTCTTCGAAGAAGGAAAAGTTCCAGATCGCGAAGCTACACCGGAAGAGTTGCGGATGTTGCAAAACAATGCTCAAGCTTGTGACATTCTCTTCAATGCTTTGTGTCCCGAGGAGTTCAACAAAATCAGCCGTCTTGAGAATGCTAAAGAGATTTGGGATACTTTGGTTGAAATGCACGAAGGTACTGAATCTGTGAAGGAATCAAAGCTAGATATTCTTCAAGGTCAACTTGACAAGTTCAAGATGAAGGATGGTGAAGGAGTCGCTGAAATGTACTCTAGGCTTGTTCTCATCACAAATGAGATTGCCGGCTTAGGAAGCGAAGAAATGACCGACCGATTCATCATTAAGAAGATTCTCAGAGCTTTGGATGGAAAGTATGACACCGTGTGCACTTTGATCCAAATGATGCCAAACTACAAGACTCTCAAGCCAACTGAAGTCATTGGAAGAATTGTTGCTCATGAGATGACACTTAAGGATAAGGAAGAGCTTCACAACAAGTCAAGTGGTGCTTACAAAGCTACAAGTGATGCTCCTACTACCTCAAGTGACAAGCTAATTTCCAATGAAGAGATAAGCCTAATGGTTAAGAACTTCAACAAGTTCTACAAGAATAGAGGCAAAGAAAGAAGCTCAAAGTCTAGATCATATGATGAAAAGAGATCTTCTAGTCGTGATCGAAACTGCTACAATTGTGGAAGACCCGGACACTTCTCAAATGAGTGTATGGCTCCCCACAAGAGAAGAGAAGAATCTCCAAGAAGAAGAGCAAGAGATGAGTCACCTCGGAGAGAGAGAAGGAGTAGAGATGATCGTTATAAACGAAGACCCTCTCGGAGAAGCAAGGATTTGGAGAGGAAAGACAAGTCATCAAGGAGCTACACAAGAAGAAGACATCAAGCTCATGTAGGTGAATGGGTCTCCGGCTCCGACTCTGACAATCAATCCGATGGAAGCTATCACTCTGACTCCGACTACAGTCAAGATGAAGGTGTTGCCGGACTTGCACTCGTATCCTCCAACTCCAACTCCTAC
Source organism: Secale cereale (assembly GCA_902687465.1). Classification (NCBI taxonomy): domain Eukaryota; kingdom Viridiplantae; phylum Streptophyta; class Magnoliopsida; order Poales; family Poaceae; genus Secale; species Secale cereale. The sequence goes on from LR738713.1 coordinate 325,180,512, forward strand.
GACTTATTTGATTCACCAAATGAGGGAATTGGAAGATGCTTCATGGCTAAAGGCCCCAGGGTAACACACCCTGAATTCATTGACTTTGATAGTGATGAGGATGACTTGCTTGGTGAAGATGAGCTCTTGCATGATAAATCTAGTGAGCTTAGTAATGATGAAAATGCTAGTAGTCTTTATAGTCGAGAAGAGTCGAATGACAATGCTATGAAGGAGATTGAGCGTCTAACTAAAGAACTAAACACTCTTAAGTTAGCTCATGAAACAACTCAAGAAGATCATAGAGAGCTCCTAAGATCTCATGAGAAGCTACGCTTCGAGAAGCTCACTCTAGAGCAAGAACATGAGTTTCTAAAAGCGATCAATGACGATCTTCGAAAGAAGAGTTCTTCATATCTTGCCAAACGACTTTTCTTGTCTAATTTCTTGCCACCTATTAAGACTAAGCATGACAAGCATAAGAAAAATTCTTCCTCTAGTAGTAACAATAACAATGTTAAATCCAATATTGTTGCTTCTAGTAGCTCTCTTGATTCCACTAACAATGTTTCAAGCCAAGTTACACTTGAGCAAGAAAATAGCTTATTGAAGGAAATCATAGAGAAAGGTGTCTACAAGAGTCTTGCCGGAAGCAAGAACTTTGAGGAGATTGTTCGCAAACAAGGAAGACACCGGAAGAATCAAGGGATTGGTTTTGAGCAAAAGTTCAACGCCGAAGGTGTTGAGTGGGAAGAAGGTCAATACCCTACTCCACAGTTTGTTTCACAAAAGGAAAAGTATGATCCTACTTCTTCCAATGTGGAACAAGCTCAAGATGACCTTCCACCACAAGACCACAAGCTAAAGGCCAAGGACAAGCTTCAAGAGGAGATTGATGCATTCATTGAAGCACCTCAAGCCATGGTCAAGTGGGTTCCCAAGGACACATCAAGTTCTACTTCGTCAAGCTCAACTACAACTCCAAGGATTCCCATCAAGATGATGTGGATCCCAAAGAAGAAGAACTAGAAGGTTCTTGAGGGTGACTCCGCCAACAAACTTCACTCATATTCATTTTGGCAAGAACTTGTGCAATCAACTTCCACATCATGCACTAGTTCATGGAGTCACAAACCCTCTTGTTGGTAAGTCAAGGGACAAGGTAATCATTGCTTTCATGGACATCATCTTTTGTGAACTTCAATCTATGTCTATGGATATTCTTGTTTGTTCCTTGTGGGACTAACCCATGTAGGTATTGAAAGTGCCCTAATCCAAAGGATTGCTCCCAACTCTTGATGATCTACATCAACATTGAGCATCCACATCTTCAACATCTACATGAAGTCTTCTACGACAACCCAAGGTTAGTTTGACCCTTTAAAAGGGGTTCTCACATCTAGGGGGAGCTTTGCTCTAAAAAATTGAGCTAAAGCATCTCCAAATGATGTGAACACATAAATGCTTTATGTAAAAGTGGTAACCCCACTTGTGCTTAAACGATGAGTATGACCTATGATCAAATGTTCTCATTTGGCTCCTAAGTCAATATACTCATATATAGATGACCTAGTCATCGACAAATTGTGTGCTAGTAGCTAGAGTGTTGGTTGTGCATGTTTGACACATATTTCAGTTGCTATCTTATTGTGTGAGCATGTTGAATGCATGATTTTATCCATTCAAGGACATCCATTTGTTGTTTTGATTGTTTTGATTTTTCTGGCCAAATGGATGGACAAGAATGCCTAAGCACCTTCCCTAGCTATCTATGCTTTCTTGTCTCAAATTCTATTCATGCTCATATCACAACTTTGAACAAGTCTTTTTCAGACTCTCCGAGTGAGGAGCACTCGGAGCCACCGATCCGTATAAGGCTGACTTCCAAAACCTTCTAAGTCCATTTCGGTCTGACCGGCTTTTCCATCTCGGTCCAACCGAAACTCTTAGACTGATCTAGGTTTCATCTCGGTGAAACCGAGTTCAAAATCTCGGTCTGATCGATATGCGTAACTGCACAGCAGTTATACATTTCGGTGACACCGAGTTTTTCAACTCGGTCCCACCGACAACATGGGGTTATATATACCTGAGGGCTGCGCGCGATTTAACTCTTCAAACCGTTCGCCCCCAAGACCCCTGCTGCCGTCGCCCTGGTCTACGGATCGTCGCCGTCGTCGCCTGTGCGCCCTCGCCGCAGGTCTCCGCCGCCGTCAACGGTAATCATCTCCGCCGTTGCCGCCGTAGAGGGACTCCACCAAGTTAGGGTGAGTCCCAATCCCTTTTGTGCTCCCCATCTGACTCTTGCACGAATGGTTTGCCATGAATCTGTCCACGTTTGACATATTCCCTATACATTAGATCAGATCCTCTAGTTTCGAGCGAAATTCTTAGGTTTAGGTTTCCACGGAACGCATCTCGGTGAAGCCGATTTTGAAACTCGGAATGACCGATTTGGCCTCTGGCCATTGCACTGCATCATTCGGTTTAACTGAGTTGTGCAAATCGGTGTGACCGAAACTTAGTTTCAGTGAAACCCTAGGTTATCGGTAGGACCGAAACCCATTTCGGTCTGACCGAAAGTGGTGTGTAGGCCTCTGTATACACTTCGGTTTCACCGAAACTTAAAATCGGTTTGACCGAAATACATTCTGTGAAAACTCAAAACTAAGTTTTAATTTCATTTTTTTTTGCAAAAACCTCTGCAGTTGTGATAACTCTTCTACTCTGCCTATACCTTATCTTTTCACAGGTTGTCAGCCATGTCAGATGTCAGTGACAGCCAGAACAGGTCCGAGTCACCTTTTGCTGAGATTCCAGAGGCAGATACAAGTCCCGAGGCTAGCAGTTCCAGTGATGATGGTGAGAGGAGCACCCCTAGTGGTTTGCCTCCTGCAGCCACCAGAACCAGGAAGAAGAGAAATTCTGATGATGAGGACTCTGACTTTGTTGCTGAGGAAGTTACCTCCAAGCCAAAGAGGAATGTGGTTGCCAAAGAGCACCAAGGGCAGCAGACAAGGAAAGGCACAAGCAAAGTAAAGCAGTCAGCTGTTGCAAAGAAGCTCAACTTGGAAGAGCCAGCTCCAAGCAAGGTGAAGAAAACTTCCAAGAGGAAGAGGGTAGTATATGCTGAACCTCAAGTTGATGCTGCAGAAGAAGAAGAAGAAGATGCACCCCAGCCTCCTCCTCAGAAAGCTAAGTTCATGGGTGATGCTATTCGGGCTCAAGCCTCCTCTAAGCCCAAGAAGCCTGCTCAAGCCAAGGCAGCTCCAGCCAAGCCCAAGAGAACAACCAGAAGCATTCCAGCTTCTGAGAAGAACAAAGGTGAGATGCCACCATCTGAATCAGATGAAGAGCATGTGTTGCTTAAGCTCCGTCCTAAGTTGCCACTCCACAATGATGCTCATCCTCAAGCTGAGGACATGAATGCAAGGAAGGATAAAGGTCTCAGGCTATGGAGACAGTCTGATCCATATGCCGTAAGGAGAAGGACTGCTGTGGACCCCAGATTCCACACCAGAGAGCAGCAGGATTTCTATGAGACCATGCTGATGGATAAGAAGCCCATTGTTGCTGACACCAGGTATGTTGACTGGAAGTACATTGACAGTGAAGAGCACCGGGACTTCTTTCCCCATGTGCATGAGAGCTTTACTGCATGTGGAGTTGCTGATTTTGTGGGTCAAGAGCTGACAGCTTGGAATGACGAGATGATCATGCAGTTCTACGCCACAGCCCACTTCTATCCTGATGGCAAGATCACCTGGATGACTGAAGGTCAAAGGTTTTCTTCGTCTGTTGAAGAATGGGCAGAACTTCTGAATGCTCCAGTGCAGAGAGAGGACGACATTGATGTCTATGGGATTCCTAAGAAGAGTCATGATTCCATGAAGAACATGTACAAGGAGATCCCCGCTGCTGATTTGGAAGGATGGAAGCTTGGCTCAGTGTACTATCTCCAGGCAGGTCTGACCACCACTAACACTATTCTGAGGCATACATTGATGCCTAAGTCTGGAGACCACCGCATGATTCGAGGCTATTCTATCAACATGCTGCACATTCTCGATGAGAAGGCACCTTTCAAGGTGATGGACTTAATGGTAGAGACCATTAAGAGGACTGCAGCTGACCAGAAGAGGTCATGTGGGTTTGCCCCGCAGATTCAGATGCTCATCAATGCCAAGTTTGGCACGGGCAAATTCATGTTGGATAGGAAGCACTTGCCACTGCAGCCAGAGCATGAGGACAACATAGTTGTGATGGATGAAGAGGATCCCACCTCAGTTGAAGGACAGGCCAAAATCGAAGCTGCGAAGAAAGCTAAAGCTGACAAAGAGCTTTGGAGAACAAATTCTTGAAGCTACCCAGAGGATTGAACAACGCCTGGCCAGCATTGAGCAATCTCAGGAAAGCCTAGAGAGGATTGTTGAGGACAAGATCCACGCTCTGGACGTGAAGCTGACAGAGATTCAGGTGTCCGTCAACAAGCTTGAGGCAGACATGGAAGAAACAAGGCAGGAGAGAGCAGAACTCATGCAGGATGATCTAGTCCAGGACTCTCATCGCCAGACTGCTCAGGTTCCCAGAGGATCCAGATCTGCAGCTATCCCAGTGACTGACTCCAGAGCTACCACTTCAGCACCAGCTACAGCTCCAGCAGTTACTCCAGCTCTAGCATCCACTCCTCCAGCGCAGACATCAGCAGAAGTCTTCACCGATGCAGCTATTTCTACACCGACATCTACCCAGACGGGAGCCGACAGCAGAGCCCGCAGTGACGCTTAGCTCTATACCTTTTCGAACTTTTTGGTAACTTGTTGCCAAAGGGGGAGAAATTGTATAGATCATAGGGCTTCGAGAGAGAGAGTGCTCTTTCGTCTTTCGTTCTTTTGCTGGTTTCTTTGAGATACATTGGTTTCTTTTGGTTCCTTCGAAACTTTAAGTGTGCTTGCTACTAAGTTTGATGCTACCTTAATGAGTGCTTAGTCATACTATGCTTTAATGTGTGCTTAATGCTTATCATATGCTATTCATTATTGTATGGCTATTTACTCTTGTCTTGGTGATTGAGTGCATGTTATTCATTCTTATCATTTTGTGCGCTCCACCAAGATGTATGTGACATGGAAGAGTGACCCATAATCCTAATCGATTGTGCATTTGCATTCAAACGCAAATTTTAAATAATGCACAAATTTAGGGGGAGCTCTTGTTTATCACATACTTCTCAAAGCGACGATATCATTCATTGATTATATCTTTTGTCGAAGCTTTGATCTATATGTTGTCATCAATTACCAAAAAGGGGGAGATTGAAAGTGCAACTAATCCCCGGGTGGTTTTGGTAATTAATAACAACATATATATCATTGGACTAATATTTACTTGAGAATCATTTCAGAGAAGTTCGATGATATGGGTATGGAAATGTCTGAAGAAGTGGACCCCTCAAAATGCTAAGACAAGCATTGGCAAAAGCTCAAGACTCTATTTTTGGTTTAGTGATCAAAGATCACATTGAGTCCATAGGAAAAGCCAATACTATTAAAAGGGGATGAGGTTGTGTTAATGATCTGGTTGCTCAAGTGCTTAGTGATCTAGCTCCCTCAACTATCAGCACTTTTCACTACTTAACACACTCATAAGTAATCTCGGACAAACCGATTCTGCAGACTCAGTCCCACCGAGATGAACCACCTCAGTTATTCTTCCAAACCCTAATTTCTCGGTCCATCCGATTTTGAGTTTCGGTCTCACCGAAACTGGACTGCCAACCTTCTGTAACCAATTGACATCACTTCGGAATATCCGAGTTGTTAATTTCGGTCCCACCGAGATGGCAAGCTCCAACCTTTGACTCACTTCGGACACACCGAGATGGTATTTTCGGTCCCACCGAAAATCCCAACGTTCACTATATTTGAACTTTCGGTCTGACCGAGTTTTCACTTCGGTCTCACCGAGATGGCTCAATTATGTGTGTAACGGTTGGATTTTGTGTGGAGGCTATATATACCCCTCCACCCCCTCTTCATTCGTGGAGAGAGCCATCAGAAAGTCTACCACTCCTACCATACACTTTCTGAGAAGAGAACCACCTACCCTTGTGTTGAGATCAAGCCATTCCATTCCTACCATATGAAACTTGATTTCTAGCCTTCCCAAGTTGCTTTCCACTCAAACCTTTCTTCCACCACAGCCATATCAGTGAGGAGAGTTGAGTGTTGGGGAGATTATCATCTGAAGCACAAGAGCAAGGAGTTCATCATCATCAACACCATCTATTACCTTTTGGAGGGTGGTGCCTCCTAGATTGGTTAGGTGTCGCTTGGGAGCCTCCGTCTTTGAGATGTGGAGTTGAACCAAGAAGTTTGTAAGGGCAAGGAGATCGCCTACTTCATGAAGATCTACCCCGAGTAAGGCTAGTCCTCCGTGGGCGTAGGCCATGATGGAATAGACAAGGTTGCTTCTTCGTGGACCCTTCGTGGGTGGAGCCCTCCGTGGACTCGCGCAGCCGTTACCCTCCGTGGGTTGAAGTCTCCATCAACGTGGATGTACGATAGCACCACCTATCGGAACCACGACAAAAATCTCCGTGTCACCAAACTGCGTTTGATCTTCTCCACCTCTCTTTACTACATGTGCAATTTACTTTCCGCTGCTTATACTCTAGAATTGCATGTGTAGGGTGATACTTGAATTGATCTTAATTGTGAAACTGCCAAAAACATTGCATGATCAAAAGGCAGATTTTTTATATTGTCAAGTAGTCTAATCACCCCCCTCTAGACATACTTTCGATCCTACAGGTAGTCCGTCCCATCGAAGGTAGGACACCCAGCTGAGACCTTGATCATACATGCGGTCGACATAACTAAAACTCCAGGCGGTTAAACCAGAATCACACAGAACAAGGGAGTACTTAGCTCTGATACCAATTGAAAGTGCATTATATCGACTAGAGGGGGGGGGGGTGAATAGGTGATTTTTATAAATTCTTCACCGAGGAATTTGCTGTTGAGGAAATTCCTTAGCGAAGAACTACTTGTAGCAGAATAAGTACTCAGAAGTAAACATAACAGAATACTAGCATGGTCATCATGAATAAATGAAGACGATCACAGAGTACAGAAAGCGTAATCACAGGATAACACAGGATGAAGACAAAACAGACTGAAGAAATTGAACTGAGGAAATTGAGAAAGTCTTCAGTCAAAGTCTTCAAACAGATATGAACAAGCACACAACACATATATGAGGAAATGAAAGAGTTGAGGAAATAGAACCAGTAAGCTTGGTGAAGACAATGATTTGTTAGACCAGTTCCAACTGCTGTCTCAGTTGTACATCTAGTTAGGGCGGCTAGGTATTTAAACCCGAGGACACACAGTCCCGGACACCCAGTCCTAGACACACAGTCCAAGACACCAAGTCCTCACCATATTCCCCTTGAGCTAAGGTCACACAGACCTCACCCAATCACTCGTGGTAAGTCTTCGGGTGACTTCCGAACCTTCACAGACTCGGTCACTCGGCGATCCACAATTCCTCTTGGATTGTCTAGACCATGACGCCTAACCGTCTGGAAGAAGCACAGTCTTCAAAGGTAACAAGCGTCGGATCCACTCAGGATCAATCTCTTTAGTGATGATCAATCACTTTTGGGTTTGTAGGTGTTTGGGTTTGGTTTTGGGTTTTTCCTCACTTGATGATTTTCGCTCAAAGTCCTCGGAGGATGGGTTGCTCTTATGACAAGTGTCAGTTTATCTCGGAGCATCCAACTAGCTAGTGGTTGTAGGGGGCGGCTATTTGTAGCCTAGGGAGCAGCCCGACATGATAAGACATAAATGCCCTTTAATGATATGACCGTTAGGTAGGTAGATATTTTGGGACAGCTGGCGCGTAGCACAGCAACGGTCGGAAATTTGAGTATCAAATTCCTCAGGGCTATCATGTTCCTCACTGTGTAGGAAATTCGCACTGGCGAATTCCTAACTCCTCAGTCAGAACAAATTCCTCAAAGAACAGAAAACTTTGTCTCTGTCACTGAAGAATATGACTGAACTGTATGAGATTTCCAATGGCTTCACTCGAAGGGATTGGTAGGTGTAGGATTTTGAGTTGAGCATCACATGGAAATTTTTCCTTAGTATTTCCTTGACCCCCTTTAACAGTACGGTGTTTCCTATGACTCAAGAAAGAGAAAATGAAACTATGAAAACAAAAGTCTTCACTCTTCATGTTCCTCAAATGAATACCAAGTCTTTAAGGTCACACCAATTTCTTCACTTTGAAAGTCTTCAGAAGTACAAAGTCTTCAGTTGAAGAACTTCATTTTAGGGGTCGACTTTCTCTGTAAATATCAAACTGCTCGGACTTATAGACCTGTGTACACTCATAAACACATTAGTCCCTTAACCTATAAGTCTTCAATACACCAAAATCACTAAGGGGCACTAGATGCACTTACACAATGTCTTTCATATAATTTGTATAGGGAGCCATCTTAAGAATACCAGTCCGATGAGTACGCAAAAGACTGGCATAACTATTTCAACAAAGCATGTAAATTCTTCCTCATCTATATTCTTAGATGGTTCAGTTGGGAAAGACATAGGTTTCTGAACCCATGGTTCTCTTTCTTTATGATGTTTTCTAGCAACAAAATCTCTTTTATCATAACGTTTAATTTTAGGTGATGGGTTATCAAGATCAACAACAGGTTCTATTTCAACATCATTGTCTGGTTCTTTCTCATTATCTGGTTGTGCATCTACATGAACATCATCATTGTCATTATTATTATCGCTAGGTGGATGTTCATTACCCGATTGTGTTTCGGCATTGGAGATAGAAACATCATGATTATTCTGAGAAGGTTTTTCTACCCCAGGTTCACTAGAAGCATGCAAAGTCCTATTGCTTTTATATTTTATTTTTATTTTTAGGAGGACTAGGTGCATCAACATTAATTCTTTGAGAGTCTTATTCAATTCTTTTAGGGTGACCTTCAGGATAAAGTGGCTCCTGAGTCATTCTACCTTCTCCAGTCATTACTCTAACAACATGATCATTCATATTACTATACATTTCATTAAGCAAATCTTTTTGTGACTTAGCCACTTGTTATAATTGAGTCTATACCATAGAAACATGTTTACCTACACCTTTAACATCATCGGTAATTCTGAACAACAAGTCACTCAAGCGATCTATCATGTAAGCATTACATTTCAATTGTTTCATAACATAAGCATTAAAATGATTTTGTTTAATAATGTAGTTCTCAAATTCATACAAACATTGACTAGGAGGTTTATTGTAAGGGATATCACCTTCATCAAATTTTATAAAATAATTTACCTCTATTACCTGTGTCGGAGTGTCAAGACCATGTATTTCTTCAATAGGTGGTAAATTATTAACATCTTCAGCTTTAATACCTTTTTCTTTCATAGATTTGGTTGCCCCTTGCATATCTTTGGGACTGAGAAATGGAATACCTCTCTTCTTCGGAGTTGGTTTGGGTGGTGGTTCAGGAAGTGTCCAATCATTATCATTCTTCAATATATTATTCAATAATTCTTCTGCTTGTTTCATAGTTCGTTCCTTGAAAACACAACCAACACAACTATCTAGGTAGTCCCAAGAAGAATCGGTTAATCCATTACAGAAAACATCAATTTGCACAAAGTTAAATAATTGGAGAAGCCTCCCCCAAGCTTGAGGGAGATTATCTTCTTCAATTTGCACAAAGTTAAATATTTCCCATAAGGCAACTTGTTTCTTATGAGCAGGAAACACTACAAAAAAACACTTCCATGATGATACGTGTCTGTCATAGTAGGCCATGTTTTCTGTCATGCATGTACATCCATGACGATTTTATGACAGAATCAAGATAATCATACATGTGTTGTCGTAGAAGTGTTCCATGAGAATACCAAAATTATCATCACGGAAGTGTCCACTTCCATGACGATAAATGGCGCGTCATGGAAGTGCTTTCGTCAAGGGTAACCGACATGTGGCATCCACTGTAACGGGTCGCCGTTAAGCTATCGGGTCCGGTTTTGGATCCGATAACCCGCTAACAACCAAGACCAATAGGGATTTTCCATGTGTAAAATTATCATTGGCCGAAGGAACCACGTGTCAGCTCCTCGTGCGGACAGATGTGAATCGACCAATGGGCATGATGCACCTATGATATGTCAACATGTGGCACAGCCCAACAGTGGCCCATTCAGGTCAAAAGGCCGGCCCATTTGACTTGGTCAAATGTTAACGGGCCGACCATCGAAAGCATGTTAACGGCATGCTCGCATATAGCCCTTTCAGGCCCGATAACACACGACCCATTATGGCCTTTCCGAATTCGGCCCACTAGCTTCATCTGGGCCGTCCAATATGATTCTAGCCCGTTGTAACTTCCGTCCCATGTACGGCCCATATGAGGCCCTTTGTAACTCTTGGCCCATTAACGACCCGTGGTGAAACTGGCCCATAATGAATAGTATATCGCTTTATACCCATTAACGACACATTACTCCATTGGGCCCTTCCCAGCCCGTATTATCTTTCAGCCTTTTAAGGGCCCATTTATTCTTGGGCTGATTTGCAGCATTCGATTACTTACGGCCCGTTACTAGCCTTTTCCGCTTGTGGGCAAAATTCAGCCCGTGGTTAAAGTCGGCCCATTTGTGGCCCGTTAATCCGTTGGGCCATTTTGATAGTGTCATCAAATACGACCCATTAACGACCCATTATGCCTGTCGATTGAATTAAGCCCGTTATACTCGTTAGCCTATTAACAACCCGTTAGGTCGGCCCATAAATGGACGACTCCCATTCTAGCCCGTTTATAACTTATAACGCGGTCCATTATTGGCCCATGTTTGGCCAATCGATCATACATCCCGTAGAAGGCCCATTGATTCTACGGCCCGTAGAAGGCCCATGGTCACTACAACAGGTAGCAGAACCATGGTGACAACGGTCCGTATGTTTCCCATGGTTATTGTGGCCTAGTTTTAAAAAATAGGTTATTGTGGCCACTAGCAAACCGCGGAAAAAGAACTGCACTAACTACAAGCAAACAAATAAACATGACAACAAGGAAATAAATAAGCAAGCAACATACGCTAGGCTGTTACGGCTATTACACATGTTACAACCACTGGGCATCAAAGTTCGCCACCAGTGAAAATATGGGGAACAAAGCAGCATATTACATACACTCGTTGTCAAAGTTGGTGACCAATGCAAATAAACACCGCAACAAAACAAGTACAGAGCTGAAACCACTTCACAAGCGCTCAAGAAACAATATCTTGGGTATCCACCATGCCGGCAACACGCTTAGCAAGCTTATTAGCCTTCTCTTATTTGGCGCTTAAATCCTCTAGCGCTTGTTGTTGCATGAGAATGTATGCATCTGAAATATGCAGGGACTTACTTAGTCTTTCGGCTTCCCGCCGCAGCACATCTGACCGGTGTCTTTCAACTTGAGGCTGAGACTCAAGAAGCCGAATTGATTTAGGCAACAAGTTTGAAGAGCTTGTGCCAGTAGTAGTGTCCAGTAACTCGAACACTACATCAAGACAGGACTTTGGGGTTGTCTCACTGTCTTCAAGATAGTTTTTATCAACTTACTTGGAGACCAACAGGTATGTCTCACTATCTTAAACCTTATATGCGTTACTTCCTTTACCATTGCATAACATGGTACTCTTCTCCAATATTTTGTCCGCATTAACTCTAAAAGAGAAACAAGCATACACATCACATGTTTACCATATTGTATATGAAAGTCATTTTGGTAAACCAGTGTCACATCCCTAGTTTAGTACTTGCATTAGGACTAGCTAGAGTGTGCATCATGTTTACTTATCAAAGAAGCTTGAAATGGGAATGACAGAAACCCCAGCACCCCTCTTCTAACAACTAGGGTTTGATAAAATCGTTTCCAATGTACCCAAAATGCCCTTCAAAAATGTCCATCATTTCTGCCTTGGTCTTAAACCTCTGCCAAAAATGGTGCACAATTTTCTAGGACCTCTAAGGTCTTTGGATTAAATCATATGGTATTTGTATTTGGGCATTTAAATGCTATAAAATATTTTAAATGCTCAAATAATCATAAACTATAATGTTCCATGCTGTTCATATTATATACAGTGGGCATGACAAGTTTTATGAGTTATAAAAATGTTCTGGCATTTTTATTAATTAAACAAAGTTGCAAAAGAAATGAAACAGAAAAGGAAATAGGAAAGGGAGAGAGAGAAAGGTTACCTGACGCCCCACCCGGCCCACCTGCCGGCCCAGCCCAGCTGCCGCTCCAGCGAGCTGCTTGGCTCGGCCAGGCAGGCAGGCAGGTGCTCGACGGCGGCCGCAGCGCGCGCCACGCAGCTGTCCGCCGCCCTGCTTCCTCACCTCACCGCCCTGGAGGCCTGGATCGAACGTCCACCTCGCCCCCGACCTCGCAGACACTCTTCACTCTCCCCACCTCCTCTCCTTCGCCCTCCCCGCACCATGGCCGACGCCGCCGTGCTCGCACCGTTGTAGTAGCCGCGCCCACCGTCGTCCCTGAGCCCTGTCGTCGTGTCCGTCGTCTCCGCCGTCCTCGACTACATTAAGCAGGCCGAGCCCCGAGCGCTCGCCCACCCCGGAGACGCCCCCGACCCCTTCTTCCCCAACTTCGGCCGCGGAGATCCCCCTCGCCGTCCCGCTCAGCTCCGACCGCCCCCAAGCTCGCTCCGGCGTCTGCTGCAACCTCTGTGAGCCCAGCTTCATCCTCCCCCTCTCCGTTGGCTCTCTCCTGCCCTGGAATGCACCGCACGTAGCTCACCTGCACACACCGCCGCGGAGCTCGTCGCCGACGAGGCTCCGGCCATCCAATGGTCCGGCCACCGTGCCTATCAGCTTCACTGTCACGCGTAGGTGCTGTAGGACCACTCCACGCACTTCTACGAGCACCGCACCGTCATTTTCAACTTCGCCGAACTCCGGCAGCCGCTGGACTCGTCGCCAGCGTCATCTCCGGTGACCCCGAGGCCAGCCACCACCTTCATTCGATGCGGTTTGCCTCCAGCTACCCGTAGGTGTGCTCCGCCATCGTTTTGGCACCCGGAGCACGAAACCCGCACCTCACCGCCGTGTTTGGCCTCGCCGGCGGCTAAACGCCGGCGAGTTGAGCCTGTTTGACCATGGGTTTGACCCCCCAGGGTCACTGACATGTGGGCCCTGCCTGCTAGTCAAACCTAGTTTAAGTGTTAATTTAATTCTAATTAGCTAATTAGTTAACTGTGACACTGACCAGTGGGTCCCACTGGTCAGGTTTGACCTGGGCCGCCCTGTTGACTGACTGACGTCAGCATGATGTCATGCTGACACAGTAAAGGGATTTTCTGGGATTTTTAGATTTAAAAATAATTTAGGAAATTCCAGGAAATGCCTAAACTTCAAAAAATCATATAAATTCAACAGTAGCTCAGATGGAAAAGATTTATATATGAAAATTGATCAGAAAAATCCAATCTTTCCAATGGCACTGGTTTCATGCATGTTTGAGCAAGTTAACCTTGCTGTATACATTAAAACATGATAATGCACTTAATTAAATAATAGCTAAAGTGCCAATTTGAATCTTTGATTCAAATAAGCTCAAACCCTTCTGGTTATAGTTGCATTAGACCAAAACACATGCATCTTGCCATGTCATGAGCATGCATCATATTGTTGCATTTGTTTGTTTAATGATTGTATCACCGGTATTCTCCGTGTTAGGTCCTGCTCCCGAGGATACTGCTGCGTATCCAGCTGAAGAGCAGTACCCGACAACCACTTTGTCAGGCAAGCAATCATTGATCATTCCGATACAAACCCAATCTCCTCGCTCCTCCTCTCTTTTACTACATTAAGGCAATAGCGTGTGAACTGCTACTTGCTGCGGTAGTTGAACCCTATTCCCTTGCATGACCTGTCATTGCCACAGTAAATAGTTGAAACCCACTAGCATGTGTAGGAGTTGACTGAGCCATGTGATGTGTGATCCACCATGCTATTTGCTTATGTTGCCTGCTATGCTTAGAGTTGTGTCTGGTCTGGTTCATCTGGGTGATGGATCAGAGTGAAATGATCATACCGATAAAGAGAAGGAAGTGTGGAATATGCTTGGTAAAGGTATCGATGAAAGGCCATGTAGGAGTACATGGTGGGTTGTTTCATTGGAATCTTCCATAGGACCCGAGATCTGTATGTGTGGTTCAAGTTACAGCTACTACCAGACATTGGGATCCTTAATTGACCCTCTCGGCTTATTAATTACCCTCGATCTCTGTCCAGGAGTTGCAACTAGTTTCTGGTGTTTATAGTTTACTGGAGGTCGTGCACAGCGCTGACCCTCGGGGTGGGTTGTGATGCGATAGGTACGTGGCACGGTGTACCGGTTGCCCGTTTGGTGAGTCGGGAACCCTGTACACATCGTTTGGGGCCGTGAGCTACACCCCGGCCGGATCTCCCCATGGATGGAACCCAAATAGGCGATAAACCTGGACGAGAGACTTGTGTAGTTAGTCAGGTCGTGGCCGACACCCACGCTGGGCTTCCGCTTGAAGGTTGCCGAGTACACGTCGAGTAAACGGCGATAAATAGTGGGAGCGTGTGTGAAGAAGTACACCCCTGCAGGGTTATCAACCTATTCGAATAGCCGTTGTTCGCGGTACGGACTACTTGGTTACTCTTACAGTTCATAGACAAGTTGATGGATACTACTAAAAGCCTCAAGATAAGTGTGAGTGCCGTGGATGGCCCTTCCGTAGGATGACGGAAGAGGATCCTCGGTAGTGTATTGTTGTGGGGAGTAGAGGACTCGTGTTCGTAATAACATGTTGCAATCCGTAGAGAGTTGTAGTATAGGTTAGCCAAGATTCAAAGCTGGCTTTCTGCTATAAACTCCACTGCCCCCTGTTGATAATGTTGCATGTATGATAGGTTCTGTGGTAAGACTTGCTGAGTACCTTTTGTACTCATGTTTGCTTAATAACTGTTGCAGAGGAGAACCCTACCCCTGCTGATGGGTTCTACATAGACGTTGACGTCGACGAGTAGATTGACACCCAGACGGAGATCTGGAGCTTGTGAAGGGCCTTGTAGATAGTCAGGCTACACCAAGCCTGTTTTATTTTCTAAGTTGTCTGTACTCAGACATGTAGCTTCCGCTTGTGCTTGTATGACTGTATGACTTGAGTGTTGGGTCATGTGACCCCTATCTGTATGGATATGTTATGTATGGCTCTTGGAGCCTCTTAAATAAAGTACTTTGAGTCATAGAGTTCTGTTGTGATGCAATGTTGTATTTGCACATATTGAGCATATTGTGTGTATGACTGAAAGTCTTGGTATGTGTGGGATTCGACACCTAGTTGTTTTCCTTTGGTAGCCTATCTTACAGGGAAATGCCTCCTAGTGTTTCCAATGAGCCTTGGTAGCTTGCTACTGCTTGGAACACGTAGGCTGGCCGGCATGTGTCCTTCTTCGTTCCTGTGTTTGTCCCTTAGGGGAAATGTCACGCGTTGTTCCTTTAAGTCCATGTAGCTTGCTACGACATGGGTTCATACGTTGATGACCGACACATTCGTTGCTGGGTCATGGATGCCTGTCTCTGTAATTTAGTGCCACTTTTGGTTTATAACTAGCCATGTCGGCCCGGGTTCTCTGTCATATGGATGCTAGCGACACTGTCATATACGTGTGCCAAAATGCGCAAATGGTCCCGGGCCAGGTAAGGTGGCACCCGTGGGGTTACCATGCGTGAGGCCGCAAAGTGATATGACGTGTTACAGCTAGATCGGTGTGACTTAGGATCGGGGTCCTGACAGTGTTGGTATCAGAGCTGGACTGCCTGTAGGTTTCTCAAGCCAAACTGGTCGATGTTGAGTCTAGAAAAATTCTTAGTTATATGTAGGGGAATTGATTGTGGAAGGGAACGTAAGGCTCTTTTTACTCCTTTACCTTATGCCCTTCTGATCTGAGTCAGTCTATTCTTTCTACGGGGATTTAGGACTAGGCCTCTTATCCTTACTAGGTTCACGTGTTACTAATCCGTAGACTCTTAGGATTGTTGGTTTCAAGCCTCAGTTCAGTTTCTATCCTTTTAGTATGATGACTGTTGGACCCGGAACCTTGATATGGAATTGTTGAGTGGCTATGCTATCATTTGTATGATGTCTCAAATCTTTGTTTGAGCATTTACAGTTGTTATGCTGCCCGATTTCTTCCAGAAACACTAATGCCTTTGCATTACCTCGTGTTTCAGATGTCTGGCCGCACCCCTCACCAAGCGGTTCGTTTGACTCGGTGCATTAATGTGCCCGGTGACACGGCCATGTTAGTCCGTGTGCTGACTGAGACCGGTTATTGCTGGTATCCTGAGTACACCGTGGAGGAACAGTACCGGGATTTCAATCAGAGTCAGTATTTCTGCACAGTCCGGATATACCCCTCATATCCCGGAGCTAACGACCCCATCCATTGGTCTTATGGACTCGGGGTTACCATCGAGATGGCAGTACAGGATGCCGCCTATTCGATGATGACCATTCTCCGGGCTAGGCATGCCCTGTTGCTGAACACTGAGTTCTGCTACATGCCAGCCTCACTTCCCGGAGAAGAAGGCTACTACGCTGGTCTGTATACTGATGCTGCTCATGAAGATCCACTGCTTCAGACTACTGTTCAGATGCTGGAGGATAGGGACCGTGAGGTCCGTGCCCTCCGAATGGAGCTATATAACACTCGAGCCGCCCACTGGACTACTTTGACACGGCTTGCACCTGCTGTGCACGTCGGATATCTGGACATGCGGGATTTGTACCCCGTGCGGACTCGTCTGCCTGATCGCATGGATTGGCGTGACGTTGGGGGTATTACACCTCCACGTGGGCGTCGGTTACCACCAGCATCGGGACCGAGGCCACATCCATGTCCCTATGGTCCACAACCTTCGAGTGCCCGGGAGTTTCAAGATCCGTCTGTTCCACTTCCAGGCTACAGTGGTAATCTTTACGAAGATTACTACGGGAATGTCTGAGCTAGACCGTGGCAGTAGTAGTATTGTAGTAGTTGTATTCCCACAGTCCCGCGTGTCTTGTGAAATATGACTTAGTGTGTACTGAGTTCCGGAGGTGTAGCTAAATAATGTATAGGAGCTTGGAATGCCTCTGATGGGATGTATCGTTTTTCACCGTAGTTGTACTTTAGCCTTGGCTTGTACTAAACTATGTATGGTGTGTATGACCACTGGTGTATATATAGCAGTTTCTATATTACCATGTCGTACGGATGAGCATCTCTGCATTCCGTGTCATCCATTACATTCTGCACTCCTATGTCAAATTTTTGCCATCCTTGTCTAAACCGTTGCCTTGTTTTCTTAGGATGGTCAACACTCGCAACACTCCTGCTGCTCAGGAGCAGGGTGAGGCTAGTGGGGCTAGAGATGGGAATCTGCCCCAGCGACCCTCCTTGGCGGAAGTTATGCTCGAGGCAGAACGGAACAAGAGAGAGACCAACCGTCTGCTGGAACGCATAGAGCAGAACACTGGGTTCCGCCAAAGGAATGACGTGGTGTCAATCAATGACTTTATCAAGATGTGCCCACCGAAGTTCCATCACTCCACTGAACCTTTGGATGCGGATGACTGGCTACGTAGTATCACCCACAAGCTACACTCTGCCCGTGTGGCCGAAGCTGACAAGGTTACCTACGCCGCCTACCATCTTGAGGGCCCTGCCAGTCTTTGGTGGGAGAACTTTGAAGCTATGCGTCCTGCTGACCAAATCACTACTTGGGTTGAGTTCAGTGAGGCATTCCGTGAACATCACATTCCGGAAGGTCTCATGGATCGCAAGCGGGATGAATTCTGCAATTTCACCCAGGGCCGGTTAACTGTGGATGGCTATAGTCGCGAGTTTGGCTACTTGGCACGCTATGCACCTGAGGAAGTATCCATCGATGCCAAGAAGCAGGCGAGGTTCCGCAAGGGACTCAACCCTGAACTCCGCCGAGATCTACGTCTGCACGAGTGCACTTCCTTCCAGAAGTTGGTAAACAAGGCTATCAGTGCTGAAACGGGCCAGACCGACTTCGAGGCCACACGCAAGCATACTCGAGACTTTGGTTCCTCATCCGGCTCTGGCTCTCACAAGCGCCGTGTGTGGGTTCCTAACACTGCTCTGCCACCCAAGTACACACCGAGGCCATCCTATGAGGCGCCTCGCCCAACTCAATAGTTTGCACCTGCTAAGACCTATGGAGGACCACCTTCCAACTTTGCTCCACGCACTAGCACTGTGACCTGCTTCAAGTGTGGAGAACCGGGACACTACATGCGCGAGTGTCCTCAGAACCAACCAGGAAAACCCGTTGGCCGTGGTAAGCCAACCGGCAAGGTGAATTATGTCAAGCCAATCCCCACTGCACGTGGTCATGTAAACTATGTCTCTGCTGAGGAAGCTTATGAGGATCCTAACGTCGTTCTTGGTACGCTTCTCGTTAACTGCCATCCGACATCTGTTCTTTTCGATACTGGAGCATCACATTCGTTCATATCTGAGAGCTATGCTCAAATGCACAACATGACTTTTTGTGACATGCCTACTTCCATGGTTATTCAAACTCCTGGTTCAAAGTGGCAAACCTCTAGGGTAAGCCATGGAAATGAAATCCTTGTCGATAGACTTGGTTTCCTAGCATCTCTAATCGCTCTCAAGTCCTCGGACATAAATGTCATTTTGGGTATGGATTGGATGACAACTCATTACGCCAAGATTGATTGCTATACTAGGGCCGTTCAACTTACACATCCATCCGGCAAGATAGTCAATGTCTTGACCCGAATGGCTGAGCGTCAGCTCTACTCTCTTAATGCCAGCCCTCTACCAGAACTCAAAGATATCCCGGTAGTCCGTGACTTTCCGGATGTTTTTCCAGAAGAACTGCCAGGAATTCCACCTGACAGAGATGTCGAGTTCGTGATAGATCTTATTCCAGGAACTGTCCCAATCTCTAGGAGACCTTATAAGATGGCACCCCTAGAATTAGCTGAGCTTAAGAAACAACTCGATGAGTCCTTGCAGAAAGGTTTCATCCGTCCTAGTTCTTCCCCTTGGGCTTGTCCCGTCCTCTTCGTCAAGAAGAAGGATGGAATGGAGCGGATGGTTGTAGATTACCGACCTGTCAATCTGGTCACCATAAAGAACATGTATCTGCTTCCCAGGATCAACGACCTGTATGATCAGCTCGCTGGATCCTCAGTCTTCTCTAAGATGGATTTGAGGTTGGGTTACCATCAAATCAAAATCAAGAACGGGGACATTCCTAAAACGGCTTTTGTTACTCGTTATGGCCAATATGAGTACACCGTCATGTCCTTCGGGTTAACCAATGCCCCAGCTACCTTTTCCCGGTTAATGAATTCTATATTCATGGAGTACTTAGATAAATTCGTCATGGTATACCTCGACGATATACTTATCTATTCCAAGAACAAGGAAGATCATGTCGAGCATTTAAGGTTGGTATTGACGAAACTTCGAGAGCACCGCCTTTATGCCAAATTCTCCAAATGTGAATTTTGATTGCCGGAAGTAACCTATCTAGATCATGTGATCTCTCGCAAGGGTATTGCTGTCAACCCCGAACGAGTTCAAGCCGTCCTTGATTGGACTCCCCCTGAATCGGTCAAGCAAGTTAGAAGTTTTCTTGGCTTAGCGAGCTATTGCCGACGCTTCGTCGAGAATTTCTCCAAGGTTGCTAAACCTCTAACTGAGCTCCTCAAGAAAGATAAAAAGTTTGAGTGGACCCCACAGTGCGAGTCCAATTTTCAGGAACTGAAAAGACGCCTGACATCTGCACCTGTACTGGTACCACCAGACTTTTCCAAGGATTTTATAATCTATTGCGACGCCTCGTGACAAGGACTAGGTTGCATACTCATGCAAGATCGTCAAGTGATTGCATACGCATCTCGACAGTTGCGTCCACATGAGGATAACTATCCTACACATGATCTAGAGCTTGCAGCTGTAGTCCATGCACTCAAAAGATGGCGACATTACCTCCTTGGAAATCACTGTGAAATCTTCACTGATCATCAAAGTTTGAAGTACATCTTCACCCAACCGGATCTGAATCTCAGGCAAATACATTGGGTTGAGTTGCTCACAGACTACGACTTAGGAATCACTTATACCCCTGGAAAGGCCAATGTCATGGCTGATGCCCTAAGTCGTAAGTCTTATTGTAACAACTTAATGTTACAACAAGGGCAACCACTTCTCCATGAGGAATTTCGTAAGCTTAACCTTCACATTGTTCCTCGAGGATTCCTTTCCACCTTGGTGGCGAAACCTACCCTTATGGATCAAATCATAGTTGCCCAGCGGTATGATAAAGGCATATCTCGGATCAAGGAGAACATTGCTAGCGGACTTGCTAGAAGTTTCTCTATGAATGATCGAGGTGTTGTGTACTTCGAGAACCGCTTGGTGGTACCCAAGAAAGAACAACTACGACAAATGATTCTTAAGGAGGCTCATGAATCTCCTCTCATGATTCATCCCAGTAGTACCAAAATGTATCAGGACCTACGTCAGAGATTCTGGTGGACTAGGATGAAGAGAGAAATCGCTCAATTCATTGCTAACTGCGACGTTTGTCGTCGAGTCAAAGCAGAGCATCAACGGCCTGCTGGCACCCTTCAACCTTTAGCTATTCCTGAATGGAAATGGGACAAAGTCGGTATGGACTTCATTACCGGGTTTCCCAGGACCAGGAAAGGGAATAATGCTATCTTCGTCGTTATCGACCGCCTCTCTAAAGTAGCTCATTTCCTGCCTGTTCGAGAGAGTATTACCGCTAGCCAGCTAGCAGACTTGTATGCCTCTCGGATAGTATCACTTCATGGTGTGCCGTTGGAGATTAACTCAGACCGTGGAAGTCTTTTCACTTCACGATTTTGGGAAAGTTTCCAGAATGCTATGGGAACTCATCTCTCTTTCAGTACCGCCTTCCATCCCCAGTCAAGTGGTCAAGTGGAACGAGTCAATCAAATTCTGGAAGACATGCTTCGAGCCTTTGTCATCTCTTTCGGTATGGATTGGGAGAAGTGTCTTCCATTTGCCGAATTTGCTTATAACAATAGTTATCAAGCCAGCCTGGGTAAAGCCCCCTTCGAAGTTCTGTATGGACGAAGGTGTCGAACACCTCTTAATTGGTCAGAAACCGGGGAAAGACAATTCTTTGGCCCGGATATGATCCAGGAAGCAGAAGAGCAAGTTCGCATCATTCGTGAGAAATTGAAAACAGCCCAGTCTCGCCAGAAGAGCCAATATGATAGTCATCATAAGGCTGTGACTTTTGAAGTCAGTGATAAGGCTTACCTTCGGGTTACTCCTCTTAAGGGAACCCATCGCTTCGGTATCAAAGGCAAGTTGGCCCCTCGTTACATCGGTCCTTTTCGCATTGTTGCTAAACGAGTAGAAGTTGCCTACCAACTGGAACTACCTCCGCACCTATCCAGAGTTCATGACGTGTTCCACGTCTCTCAACTCAGGTGTTGCTTCTCGGATCCTATCCGCGAAGTGGACCACGAAACGCTTGATCTCCAGGACAATCTCACATATCGAGAATACCCCGTTCGTATTCTTGATCAAACCGAGCGCACCACTCGACGCCACAATATCAAGTTTCTCAAGGTTCAATGGTCACATCATTCCGAGAGTGAAGCTACTTGGGAAAGGAAGGATCGTCTTCGACTTGAGTACCCCACCCTCTTTCCGAAGGAACCCGAATCTCGGGACACGATTCTTTTAAGTGGGGGTGAGTTGTCACATCCCTAGTTTAGTACTTGCATTAGGACTAGCTAGAGTGTGCATCATGTTTACTTATCAAAGAAGCTTGAAATGGGAATGACAGAAACCCCAGCACCCCTCTTCTAACAACTAGGGTTTGATAAAATCTTTTCCAATGTACCCAAAATGCCCTTCAAAAATGTCCATCATTTCTGCCTTGGTCTTAAACCTCTGCCGAAAATGGTGCACAATTTTCTAGGACCTCTAAGGTCTTTGGATTAAATCATATGGTATTTGTATTTGGGCATTTAAATGCTATAAAATATTTTAAATGCTCAAATAATCATAAACTATAATGTTCCATGCTGTTCTTATTATATACACTGGGCATGACAAGTTTTATGAGTTATAAAAATGTTCTGGCATTTTTATTAATTAAACAAAGTTGCAAAAGAAATGAAACAGAAAAGGAAATAGGAAAGGGAGAGAGAGAAAGGTTACCTGACGCCCCACCCGGCCCACCTGCCGGCCCAGCCCAGCTGCCGCTCCAGCGAGCTGCTTGGCTCGGCCATGCAGGCAGGCAGGTGCTCGACGGCGGCCGCAGCGCGCGCCACGCAGCTGTCCGCCGCCCTGGTTCCTCACCTCACCGCCCTGGAGGCCTGGATCGAACGTCCACCTCGCCCCCGACCTCGCAGACACTCTCCACTCTCCCCAGCTCCTCTCCTTCGCCCTCCCCGCACCATGGCCGACGCCGCCATGCTCGCACCGTCGTAGTAGCCGCGCCCACCGTCGTCCCTGAGCCCTGTCGTCGTGTCCGTCGTCTCTGCCGTCCCCGACTACATCGAGCAGGCCGAGCCCCGAGTGCTCGCCCGCCCCGGAGACGCCCCCGACCCCTTCTTCCCCAACTCCGGCCGCGGAGATCCCGCTCGCCGTCCCGCTCAGCTCCGACCGCCTGATGGCTTCTCGCCCCTCGTTGGTTACCCCAAGTGGAAGGTTTGAGATGTAGTGTAGCGGAAGTTTTCCCTTGGCAAAGATACCAAGGTTCGATTTCCCCTAAGACTCCCAGTTTCAACAAGAAGGCATCAACTGCTAACGGCGCCAGATATTAGCAATCAACGTGGACCTGCACACAGATACAAATAACTTTGCTCCCAACGAGTACACAGAGGTTGTCAATCCCTCCGGCCTTGTCGTTTACAAAGGATCAAACGCAAGTGATAATAGTGATAGGTATTGCTGCAATAGTAAGTAAAAAGCGGAAAGTAAATAGCGGATGTGATCAATGATGGTAATATGGACCGGGGTCCCATGATGTTCACTAGTGATGTCTCTCTCCCAAAAGACGATAAAACAGCTATGTGAGGTGAACGAATTACAGCTGGGAATTGACAGAATTATGTGTGCAAACCAATGCTAACTATGTTACAAGAAAGGTAGAGGTTCAAAGCATGGGCGGTACGCCAAGGCAAGTAGACCGAAATCCATCTGCATCTACTACTAATCATCCACCTTGAGATATCTATCCAGAACATCTCGCTGGTATTAAGTTGCGAGTCCCACCCATAGTGTAAACTCAAAGCAACAGACAACTGCATTAAAAGAACTTTGCGTAAAGTAAACAATCCTTGCACCCGCGGGCACAAGCACCGTTGTTTTCCCCCTTGTGGCAATAGCACATCCCCTAGACTCATGTTTCTGTCACTCAAGCTAGTCATCGAGGGGCATGAACCCACAATCAAGCATAACGTTCCCTCTTGGAGTCACTACCTACTACTTGGCCAAAGCAATAAATAACAACGGAGAACATGCAAGAATTACTTACGAACATAAATATAAAAGAGGTAAATCAAATATATTACTCAAACACAATCTGAACATAATCTCACAATCCATCGGATCCCAGCAAACTCATCATAGCAACAGCATAAGGATTACATATGTGCCTCGATCATGTAGGGCAGCTCACGAGGACTAATTAGTGAAGCACAAGAACGGGAGGAGAACATCACATAGCTACTGGTCATGGACCCATGGTCCAAGGGAGACTAGTCACAACTCATCCGGGAGGCGTCCATGGTGGTGGAGAAGCTCCCGGTGGTGATCCTCCCCTCCGGCAGGGTGCCGGGAAGAGTTCTCCTGGCGCTCCCGATCTTGGAAGCGCGGCGGCGGCGGAACAGAGATGAGATCGCGAAAAAGGGTTCCCGTCTCGAGGGTTTCGGGACACGATATAAATATATGCCAAAGGGGGGCATCAGCGGAGGCCTGGGGGGCCCAGGCGCCCCCCCCGGCGCGGCCAGGAGGGGGCCCACGCCACCAGGGCGCCTGGAGCCCTGGTGGCCCCCCTCTGGCCCTACTTCGGCTACCGGGAAGCTTCTAGAACGCTGATTTTTTATATAATTTTTCCGGGATTTTTCTGGCAGTTTTCGTAACGGGAAAACCTGAAATACAAAAACAGCAGAAAACAGAAACTGGCACTGGGGTGCACTGAGTTAATAGGTTAGTCCAAATATGATCAAAAGTGTATGGAAGTGTATAAATATCATAGCAATATCACCCAAAAGAGGCATGGAACAAGCAGAAATTATAGATACGTTTTGGACGTATCAACATCCCCAAGCTTAATTCCTGCTCGTCCTCGAGTAGGTAAATGATAACAAGAATAATTTCTTTGGTGACATGCTATTAACCATATAGGACTTTTCATAGTCATATGACAAAAGCTTACTGAGACAATGAATATGTAGTAATTAAGTTGCCTCATGAGAAAATCACAAAGAACTGAAAGTTTTACAACATGATACTGAAACATCAAATAGATTTGTAATGAGCATGGTGTGCAAATATGACAAAGTGATATCTCGCTTGCCCCCTTTAGTGAAGCAAAACATAAATGCAGGGGCACCTCCAAGGTTTAAATGATGACTAGATACAATGATTTCAGAATAAACGATATCATAATCATGCAAAAGACAATGCTACTTTGGGACAATGCACATTACACTCAGAATGACAATTATGCTCTCAGTAGTTGGTGCTTTAAAAGAAGGTGGAGACTCTCGAACCGTGGCTTTTGTTGGCAAGGTTGAAAACCCGTAGTCGGAAACAAAGACAAAGCATGTACCAGAGCTCTTGGTTTTAAAAACAGAAGTAATATTTTTTTTAGATCATGCATGTTTCGTCAACGAATGCTAGCAGACAACTCAATCACTTCTTGAGATGGACAAGTTTCGAGGAACAGCTCCCGAATGAGGACGATCACATCCTCTTAATCTCCTTTGTTTATCATTGCCAAAGTTTTCTGATTTCTCATGAACAAAGCGTGAAGGAGGGTTTGTTTGTTATATTAATTTTGAGCCGGGCACACTCAATGCCAGTTCCTTCTCGTGTTATGGGTTTGCACATTAGACATGCAATCCCGGGGTGAAGCTTGTCCAACTTAAAAAGATCGTGAATTAACTACTACTTCCTCATGAACTTAAAACAGAGGCACAAAATAGGAATGCATTTTTTTCTTTTTGAATAATTTAGAGATGGTACATGAAAGTCTTCGTTAGGAATGGCAGGTAAATACCATGTAGGAAGGTATGGTGGACTCATATGGCATAACTGGTTTAAAAGAATTTGGATGCACAAGCAGTCAGTCCGCTTAGTACAGGCGAAGGTTAGCAAAGGACTGGGAGCGACCAACTAAGAGAGCAATGACGGTCATAATCATGCAGAGCGACAAAGCAACATTGAATCAGGCATGGAAGTTATATCGCTACTCAGAAATAAAAGATCATCAAGGCTTGACAGACTTTCTTTACAGTCTTAAATATGCGTGAGCATACGCCAAGTCAATCAAAATAAATTCTTGAAGGAAGAAATTACTAACCATACCACATCATAGGCAAACAAATCATGTTGGTACTCCAATAACATATTGGGAACCCCCCAGCTATTTGAGACTAACCATAAGAAAACATGAACTACTAAGCACCATTATGCACGTAGCATTTTTATCATAGACATATCAACCAATGCAACAGAAGCAAACTCTCTTAATAAGATAAGCATGATAACTAAAGAGAGTTCAAGCAACCAACTAAACAAAAGCTCTTTAAAAAGATAAGCATGAAAACTAAGAGCTGAACATGATAGTAGCTATTGAAAGACAAAGAACACACACAACAAAGATAGACATGGAAATTTATGTTATGTTCTAGGTAGAAGTGGAGCGTGTTTCTCTCCCACATATAGAAAGCTGAGTTCCGACTCGTTATGAAAAGCTAAAGAAAACTAAAAAGGAAACTAAAAGCAAGACGCTCCAAGCATAGCACATAACACATGAAGTGATAAAAATATAGTGGAACGAAAGACGAACTGATAATGTTGATGGAGAAGGGGATGCACGGGGGCATCCCCAAGCTTAGACGCTTGAGTCTCCTTGAATATTTCTTGGGGGTGCATGGGGGCATCCCCAAGCTTGAGCGCTTGACACTCCTGAATCTTTTTATCATCTTCCCTCGCACACTTGAAAACTCCCTTCATACATAACTCATCATAATCTGATTAGCGAAGTTAGTACCCATAATAAAATAATTGTTCCTTGCTGGAAATAAGGATATTCTTGAAGGTCTACTGTTTCTAAAGATTGCCAAAAGGTTTTTGCAAAGAAAAAGCAAGCTCAAGGTTTGCAAAATGAAGGAAAAGCAAAACAGGACAGAATCTGTGAAAAACAGAACAGCAGGTAGTAAATGATTTTTTCTGGGCACTTCTGCAACTCTAATAAAAAAAACTCAGAACAGACGCCCGAAAGACAATTGTATAGAGCAGGCTGTCGAAAAAATTCAGACGAAAAAGATGATCTGGTGATTTTATACGAATTTTTCTGTCCAAGGACAGAATCTGTTTCCTGGACAGCACATCACAACTTTTGAACTTTCTTGCAATCAGAGGCTACACTTGGCACAAAATTGAAAAGCAAAGATACAATGATGATGCTACTGTAGTAACAACATCAAGACAAAACAAAAGCAAAATAAAATTTATTCATGTGGGCTGCCTCCCAAAAGCGCTTTCTTTTATGCCTTTAAGCTAGGCATAATGCATAGAGATCAAGTTTTATCAAGAGTAAAAGAATAGCTAGCCCGTATAACAGACTCAAAAGGTAACTGAATCTTCTTTCGAGGGAAGTGTTCCATCCCTTTCTTGAGAGGAAATTGGAATTTTATATTCCCCTCTTTCATGTCAATGATAGCACCAACGGTGCGTAGAAAAGGTCGTCCCAAAATAATTGGACAAGAAGGTTCACATTCAATATCCATAATAGTAAAATCAATGGGAACGTAATTGTCATTGACAACGATAAGAACATCGTCGATCCTCCCCAAAGGTTTCTTTATGGAAGAATCAACGAGACGAACACCAAAAGAACAAGAATCAAAAGGTTTCAATTTAAGCATATCATATATTCTTTTGGTCATAACGGAGGTACTAGCTCCAACATCACATAAAGCATAGCAAGAGAAGTTATTCAACTTAATTTTTATCATAGGATCCCAACCATCTTCTAGCTTTCTAGGTATGGAGGCTTCTACTCTAAGTTTCTCCTCCCTAGCTTTGATGAGAGCATTAGTGATACGCTCTGTGAAGGCAAGGTTAAGCGTGCTAGTGCGGGGATCTCTAGACATCTTGTGAAGGAAATCAATAACTTCGGTAAGAGTGCAATTATCAAAATCAAGGTCACTACTATCAAGTAAGGTGGTAGTGGTGTCCTTTAGGTTCACTTGTTTGGTAGTTTCTATAGTCATAGCATCACCATTAATAGGTCCAATGGGACCAGGAGTGCATTAGGTGCTAAGAGTTTGGATATCCTCAACAACTTGGATAGTAGCAACAGTGTGGTGGGTAGGAAGGTTCTTAATTCTATCTTCTTCCTCCCTTTCTCAAGCCCATCTCTCTTTAAGTTTAGCCAACATCCTAATGTTTTCATTAATTTGCACTTGCATAGCATTCATAGGAGTGACCTTCCTCTCCTCAACAGGAGAAGTTCTAATTTTAAGCAATTCTACCTCATTGGCTAAATTGTCTACCTTCAAAGAGAGATCATCTAGTTTGTTTAGTTTTTCTCCTACACTCTTATTAAAGGCTTTTTGGGTAGTGATGAAATCTTTAAGCATAATCTCTAGTTCAGTAGTGGAGTTCTTGGTGATAGGATAAGCATTGTTGTTCCCATAAGAATTAGAGGGGAATGGTCTAGGATTGCTACCAAAGTTACTCCTATAAGCATTGTTATTAAAATTGTTTCTAGAGATAAAGTTCACATCTACTTGTTCTTGAGCAATCAAAGAATTTAAAGGAAGATCACGAGGATCAACAGAAGATTGCTTCGAAAGTAGAGACATGATCAAGTCAACTTTTTCATTTAGGGAGGAAATCTCCTCGACAGAGTTTACCTTCCTACCTGTTGGAGCGCGTTCGGTATGCCATTGGGAATAGTTGGTCATCATCTCATCGAGAAGCTTTGTGGCAGCACCAAGTGTAGTTGACATAAAGTTTCCTCCCGCAGCCGAATCTAACAAGTTCCGCGAGGTAAAGTTCAAGCCTGCATAAAAAGTTTGGATAACCATCCAAGTAGTCAAACCATGAGTAGGGCAGTTCTTGACAAGAGATTTCATACGTTCCCAAGCTTGGGCAACGTGTTCATTATCCAATTGTTTAAAATTCATTATGTTACTCCTTAGTTGGATAATTTTAGCAGGTGGATAGTATTTTCCAATAAAAGCATCTTTGCACTTGTCCCATGAATCTATGCTATTTCTAGGCAAAGATTGAAACCAAATTTTAGCTCCTCCTCTCAAAGAGAAAGGAAAAAGCTTAAGCTTAACAATATTACCATCTATTTCTTGGTACTTTTGCATATCACAGAGTTCAACAAAATTGTTTAAGTGTAAAGCAGCATCATCTCCAGCACCGGAGAATTGATCTTTCATGACTAAGTTCAGTAAAGCAGGTTTAATTTCATACGAAGGTGCTGAAGTGGCAGGTGTAGTGATATGTGTGCAGATAAAGTCATCGTTGTTGTGACTAGTGAAGTCACACAACTTGGTGTTCTCGGTGGAACCCATAGCAGCAAGCAAGCAAGATAACTATTTTTGTGATTTTCGATAAAAGATACTAAAGCAAAAACTGAAAGGTAAACTAACAAGACTAAAAAGCAAAGGTAAAAGATAGCGTGCAACTCCTCTATCTTGAAGAGTGGAGTCCCCAGCAACGGCGCCAGAAAACTTTGCTTGATGGCTTCTCGCCCCTCGTTGGTTACCCCAAGTGGAAGGTTTGAGATGAAGTGTAGCGGAAGTTTTCCCTTGGCAAAGATACCAAGGATCAATTTCCCCTGAGACTCCCAGTTTCAACAAGAAGGTGTCAACTGCTAACGGCGCCAGATATTAGCAATCAACGTGGACCTGCACACAGATACAAATAACTTTGCTCCCAACGAGTACAGAGAGGTTGTCAATCCCTCCGGCCTTGTCGTTTACAAAGGATCAAACGCAAGTGATAATAGTGATAGGTATTGTGACGCCCGAGACCGACGTCCCAGAAGATCCCAGAAGCTTCCAGAAGATTCCAGATGTTCCGGGCTGCCCGTGTGTCCTTTTGTGCTTGTGTTTTTAATTTTTGCATTGCATCATGTCATCATGCCATCATGTCATTTTAATTTTTGCATCTCAACCTAAATAAATCGTGTGGACCTTCGGTCCATTTAAATCGAGGGAAGGTGACTTCTCTTTATAACATATAAAAGTCTCTCATTATTTTAGAGAGCTATAATAAATATTCCATTCGTTGGAATTCATCGTAACACACTTGCATAATTCCCCATTGTCTTTTCACTTCTAGTTTCACCTTCAAAAATCTTGCCAATAATTCTTTTCTCGTTTATCGAGGTTCCTCCGAAAATTTGAACATTTTTGGACACCTCAATAATCAAGTCTTGGTTCAAAACTATCTGAATTAAATTCAAATATGTTTGAATTATTTTCCGTTCAAGCCTTTCTTATTTTTCTCGGACTTTGCTCTTTTTATGATGCCCGAGAAAAATAGTCCTTGTGCTACTTCTGCTCCTAACCCCCCCCCTCTATCTTTTTCTTTCTTTGCCTCTTTTCTTATTTTTTTGGCTCTCTCCTTTTATTCTTATTTCTGCTAAGGAATAAAAATAAAAGAGGCAGCTCCCAGCCACCAGGCTCAGCCCAGCCAGCCGTTTGGCCCATCAGCCCTCTCCTTCCTTGGCCCAGGCCGCCGGCCTTAGGCCCATCTGGCCCGACCGGTTCCCAAACCCTAATCTGCATCGACCGGTTCCCTCACTCCCAGCCGCTGCCAGCCTCGATCTCTCGTTCCCCTCGCCCCGAGCCTCTCCCTCTCGATCCCCTCGCAGGCCCCGCTCCCCTCTCTCGCTCACCCCGCTTTCACTCCTCGCCCGCATCGACAGGGCTGGCCAGGAGCGGCCCCCTCGCGCGAGTCCATCTTCCCATCGAGCAGCCCGAGCGCTCGTCCCCGAGCGGCTCCCTCCGGCGCGGCTCCCTTCCCGCAGCGCCCCGCGACCCCGAGGCCTCCAGCCTCGGCCGAGCCCCGCGGCTTCCCCCTCACCAGCTCCCTCCTGCAGCGCCCGGCCAGGCCAGAGGTCTCCCCAGCGCAGGCCTTCTCTCCTCGCAGCTCTCCCTCGCGACCTCCTCCTCGAGGCCGCGCGCGAGGCCTCTGCCTCGCCAGCTGGCTCCCTCCCCGGCGCTTCCGCGCCCATCCAGAAGCCCGGCCAGGTCCCTGCGCCTCGCCCTCTACGGCCCCTCCGACCGTGCTGCGTCCAGCGCTGCGGCCAGGAGCCCAAGGCCGGCGTCCCTCTCCTCTGCGCCCGAGGGCCCCTTTTTGCTTCTCCGTCCAGCAGGTCGTCCGGCGCTCGTCTCCGTCCGCCGCTGTCCCTTTTGTTGCTGCCGTCGTGGCCTTGTCTCCCTGCCGCTGTTGTTTTTTTCGTTGTTGTGTTTGTTGCCTGTGCTGTAATGTTTGACAGGAGACCCGTGTACCCCTACGAAACATCTTCGACCAAGTACCCCTACGAACGCCGACGCGACAAGTACCCTTCGGAGAAGTGAACAACTACATCCGTGTACGACTACGTGAACGAGTACCACGACGCCGAGTACCACGACGCCCCGAACGACTACCGATGACCGTGAACTACTACCGCCACGTGAACGACTTCTTCCTCTTCGGCCGTGTACCACTACTTCCACTACTACGGCTACTTCCACTACGACCTCGAACCCCTCCGAGAACGATGGTTCCGAAGGTATAACCCCGTCGATGACCCGTGAATGCTTGCTTGTGTTGTATGAAATGTCTCTCGTGTGTGCTTCATGCCCGTTCCACCTTTTGTCATGTTCCTCGGTTGCCTCGTCACCGACTCGTGGGAACCCGGTTACGGGATCACCCCCATCATCTCGTTTGACTCGCTTCGTCACCTTTTGCACCGGTCTCTTAACGAGATACCGGAACCGATATGATGCGTTGCATCATTTTCGGATCGTTGCCGTGGCACCCTTTCGTTTCACCACGGTGACAATACTTCATATCTCCTTTAAGTCAACCTTTTAATAAAACTTGCATAAACTTGAACATGTCATCCGCATCATGTTAACAACATTATAATGTTTAATTGTTGTTTGCTTATAATTATTAAACATGCTCATGGGGATTTTCCGGATATGTTGTTGTTACTTCCGGCCTCATTTAAATTGCCTAGTTAGTATAGTTTTATTATGCTTCACCTCTTGCCATGTTAACAAACTTTTAACCTTGTCTTGTAAATAACAAGAGTCAATTAAATAATTAAATGTGGTGTTTCGTCAATATGCAACTCGTTGCATATTGAGCTCCACTTAACTTGTAGTTTTGTTTGTGCACTTTGCCATGCCATGCATAATTAAACCGGACATGCATCATGCTTGCTTGTGCATCGTATGCCATGTTGATGCTTGTGTGTTTACCGTGTTGTTTCTTTCTTTCCGGTTGCTTCTCTTGTTAGCTTGGTTTCGTTCCGGAGTTGTGAGGATCCGCTCGACTGTTGCTCCGTCTACTTCTTGGATCCGTTCTTCTCCCTTGTGGATTCCCAGGCAAGATGACCGAACCCGGATACCATTACTATTTTTTGCCTCTTGCTAGAAGTCTCGATCTATAGTTTTGCCTCGATGCCCATGTTCTTCTTGTCAGCCTCCTTCTTGTAACCAATTGCCATGTTTAACCACCCTACCTACGCAAACCGTTGCTTGGCTAAGTACGCTTCGCTCAGCCCCTCTTATAGCATTGTTAGTTGCAGGTGAAGATTGAAGATGCTTGCTTCATGTTGAAGTTTGGTTGGGTTATATCACACTATATAAATGCAAAAATGAAATCATCTATATACTGGCAGGGTGGAAGGCTAAGCCTTTTGCTTGGTGTTTTGTTCCACTCATGCCGTTAGGAACCGTATAAACCGGTGTTATGTTCCTTAATTATGCGTTCCTAACACGGTTGGGGTGTATGGGACCCCCTTGATAAACCGCTAAGTGCTAAGTCTTTTCCAGCAAGTCCCAACATTGGTACTATTTGCCTCATAATAACAACTTAATTAATTAATTAAATTTGCATAGGGGGTCGCGTCCCCGAGGATTCTTAATTTCTACATAGCAAGGGGGGGCCAGCGCTGATGGTGTTGGTCCCAAACGGGGGTCCTGCAGGGCCGCCTTGGGGCAACCCGAGGTATCTGGTATACCTGTAGCATCGCCCATCCGGTCGTGTCCTGAGACTTAGATACGCGCGGCTACTATCAGGGTGTCGACACGCCGGGAGGATTTGCTGGATTAGCCTTACCTTAGTTCGGTTTAACTTGAGCACGGGATTCCGAGAATACTCGGGTCTTCCCAACTATGGAGTTGCGACTCCGCGGATCGTGGGCTTGTAATGGGTCAAGTTGGAACACCCCTGCAGGGTTTGAACTTTCGAAAGCCGTGCCCGCGGTTATGTGGCAGATGGGAGCTTGTTAATTCCGGTTGTAGATAACTTGACACAATGTTTCAATACACTACCAGCGTGTGTACCGTGACTGTCAATTTCCGAATAGGGATTCGGGAGTTGAACACGGTGGGGTTATGTTTGACCGGTTTTAGCTAGGATCACTTCGTGATCATCTTTCGACCGATGCTCTTCTCTTCTCGCTCTCTATTACGTAAGTTAGTGCTAGTTGCTGCTGCAGACTCTTGGTTGTTCCTTCACCTCTTTTTCTTTCTTCAGCCTTGTCCTCACCCAAGGCTTAAATAGTCTTGTTACCCGGGAACGGGATTGCTGAGTCCTCTGTGGCTCACAGTTACTCCACCACACCAGTTGCAGGTTCAGCCGAGTTTGATGCAGGAGTTGGATCAGTTCTTCACCAGGAGCTCGATGAAGAGTTTGACCGTTTGCTTGTGACGTTTCGATGTTCAGTAGTGGTTTCTACTAGGATTCGATCCTGACCTGTGGCTTTATGTTGTTTTGGTATCTTTCTTTTGGATCTTCACCCGTAGTCGGGTTGTGATGTTCTGAATGATGTTTGCTTATGTAATGTATTGTGTGAAGTGGCGAGTGTAAGCCAACTATCTCCTTTTGCATTTTAATCCCTCTTTTACATGAGTCGTGCAAAGATACCTAACTTGAGATCATTCTAGGATGGGCTTATATCTTTAAGTCGTGCCTCGACACGTAGGAGATATAGTCCCATCCTGGGCATTACAAGTTGGTATTCAGAGCCTTCTCCGACCTAGAAGCCCCCACTGATTGATCGAATCGTTGACGGTTGAGTCTAGGCACACACTGAAAACTTTTTGAGTCCTATATTTATATCGGAGAGTAGGATTTCTTTGCTTCTCATCCCCTTTCTCTCTGGTGAGGACTCCTGACGTCTACTCTTTTCTCTTCTACTTTAAAAAATTGCACAAATTTTTTTTTTAGGATCCCGCGAGTATTCTGGGATTGTTTCGATGTTCTTGTGACAAGGATATTGTTCTCGATGCCTCCTGTTACCGAGGAGTTGAGCTTCGGGGTATCATTGTAACAAGCATATCGCGGCAGTACTAAATACTTAAGACGGCCGACATCGAAAATCTCTCCTATACGGCCAGTGGCAAGATAACCCCGACATCACCCAGTACTGGGGAGGTAGTTCGAGAGTATTGCCATAGCTTGTTATAGTGGATGCGTTTTCGAAGGTCCGAGGTAAACAGTTTCCGAGAAAGACTGGTTATGTGTTGAAGGATGGATACACCTGGATGTAGGTTTAGAGTTGATTGCGCGGTGCTTCCCGTGTATCCCCAACACCTGATTGCATAACTGGAAACTTTCGGAAATCTATAGGTGGGTTCATCTAGTAGTTCTAGGCATTCTTCCAACGGATGCACGATATGAAGTTTGGGGTTCTACATTGAGTGAAGTGGTTTTATGGACTTGTTCTGATCGGGAGTTGCATCTTAAAGGGTCCTTGGCTATGCTGATCCGGGGATTGCAAAACCCTTTTGTAACATGTTCCATGAGCTTTCAGCACGAAGATGTCGAACGAAACTTCTATCTTGTATTTGTTCTATCTGTTCCTTGTTCCTTTTTATTTATCTTTTGTTCTCCAGTGGCTTCTCAACTAGTTGATGTACCTGCGGAATTCATTCGTTCAATCCTCTGTTCGAATGATATTGTGAAGATCATGTTGCACATCTACCCTTTGTTTTGTTTTGATTCTGGTATTCGAGTTGCTTCGATGTCAAATGTTGATTCCATACCTTTCATAATCGGTATTCTCATATTTCTATGGGAGTGCTAGTCCTTCTTGATCATCAAGATCTTCTTGTTAATTCTTTTTCAACCGGTGTGCCTTCTCTTCAAGTTATTTCCATACGGACTCGTTGAGAAATCTGACGATTTGTCTGTTTCAATCATCCCAAGTTGTCTTTGTTTTTTCCCCACCCTCCCACCCTTTTTCTTCTTGGAGCCAGAAATTCTCAAATGGAGTTTCCATTTTATTCATGTGATGTTTCTTCATTCTTTTCCTTCAATGTTCTTATCCGGTGTTTTATCGTGAAGATGCTCAAGAGCTTCAAGTTCATCATTCTTTTGTTCTCATATTCTTCCGGTGGATGTAATTCAAGATTTCGGTGTTGATCTTATCCTTTTCCTCAATTCACAATGCTTTCTTATTCCGGGGCATCAATTAATCATTCTCCTCTTGCTATTCATATCCGGAGTACTCAAGATTCATAATTCCATTCTTAATCCATTCAAGCCTTTTGAGGATTATCATCTTATTCAAGTCAATTAATTCAACCGGTGCAATATCCCTTCAGCAATATCTTTTCAACGGTGTTTTCTTTAGTGGGCCCTAACCCACAGGTCTTTTCCCAGGATCTTACCTGGCTCTTCTAATTATTCTGGAGTTTTACTCAAATTCTTTTCAAAGTGTGACGTAAGTATGAATCCCATCAGTCACATGCCTTCTCCAAGATCGTTTTCAAATTCTTTTCCATCTTTAGCTCAACCTTCCATCTTTTTATTCTTCCGGAGGCTCAACAATTCTTATGGCATTTCTCGTCTTCATTCTCAACATTTGAAGACCGGAGAAGTGTTTCTCTTAAATCTTGGCCCCTTCTCTTGAAGATTCGTGGTTCTAGCTTCATGCCATCCTCATTATTGTTTTGATTGTGAGGAATTCTTTTATACCCGTCCGGAGCATTTCATGAATTCTTTTTCTTTGTGTTCCTCCGAAGGCCACCTTTTCAGAATATCTCTTCGTTCTCAGTTTTCAACTTCGTCCTCCAAATATTCTTCATTGATGTCTCTTCGTACGTCTCCATATTCTTACGGTGGTTCTCTCAAGTTTACTCTTCCGTTGTTATCGTGTTAATTCATTTGTTCTTTTCATAATCCTACCGGTGCTTCGTTGAAGATTTACCCAAGCTTGTGCTAGATCTCGCTTTAATCCTTTCCAACGAGAATAAGTAGTATGCCAAATCCTTTGGTTGTCATCAATTTAAATTGGTGAAGGAGATGCATAACATAATTCTTATTCTTGTTCCTTCTAAGTGATTTAATTCTTTTGTCTGGAGTTTGTTCATCATATCATATTCTCGCTTCTAAGTTGTTCATCTTGTTTTCCGGAGCTCCATGTTGTTTCAATTATATCATTTCATCCTCCATCTAATTCATCGCAGGCCTTTGAATCTTATTCTTTTCATCTTTCACTTCTCATGCTTTCATTATCGGAGTTCTTCATGGTGGTTCATCATGTTTTAATTCATCCTCGAAGTCTTCTTCAAGATTCTTGTTGGAGCTAAAGCATTCTTCATCATGCTTTTCCAATTGCAATTCTTGCTACCTTGTCTTTTCAGGTGGTGTTATGTCATTCTTGATAATTTTCCTTCATGTTTTACGATTCATGAGTTGTCACGAATGAGATATTTAAACCCATCATTTTTCCTTGTTCAGGAGATCTTTTCAACCTTCAATTTATTCATTGGAGTTATCTTGGGTTATATTTCACCTAAAGCTTTCCCTAAGGTTTGTTGCTATTGTGGTGCGTATAAATAACCCAAGTTCTTCATTTATCATTCCGGTGATTAAGTTTTTCATCTCCTTGTTGATCTCAATCCAATCATTCGTTTATGTCAGTGGCTGGTTTTCACCTCTTAATTTTGAGATGTTTTCCATAAGCCCACATGAAGCTTATTCCTTTTCGTTGTTGATTTTCCTTCAACTCTGTTCAACCCTTCTTCGTAAGGATGCTCTTTCAAATTTCATTTTGAGAGAAGTTGTCATTTTCTTCTCCGTTCTTTCTTCCCAACGATCTATATTCTATTCTTTCATTCCGGAGGCCTTGTGATATTGTTCTCTTTAACCATCATCTCGTTTTTATCAAGATCATATTCTCCCTTGCTTGTTTATTTAACCGGAGTGTTGTATTCTTCATTCAAGTTCTCTCATCTTATCTAGTGTTGCCTCTCTTTTCAACCGGAGTGCTGTCTGAATCTTTCTTGCACCTTGTGCAATTCTTTTAATTGTTTCGGAGGCAATATGTTGTTCTTTTCATCAAGTATCATCTCAACTTGGCAAGTTTTTGTTCTTTTCCTTCAATTTTCAGACGGAGTGCTGTCCAAATTCTGTCATTCTTCTTCCTTGGTTATACCCTTGCAGTTTCATATTCTTTTGGTCCGTGAGCTCTTGTTTCATGTCTTTCAACCTTCAAGGTTCTCATAATGCTCCTAGTTACTCTTTTCTAACGGAGTGCTCTTAACTTCGTTCATCTCCGTTGCTTTCTTCTTTCAACTTGTTTAACCTCTCAAGGTTCTTTGGTTTCACTCGTTCGTCAAAGAAGCAACTTTGTTTTACCTCTTCCTCTTCCGTTTTTACCCGGTGATATCTCTAGGATCTCGGGTCGAGATCCTCTGTTAGTGTGGGAGAGTTGTGACGCCCGAGACCGACGTCCCAGAAGATCCCAGAAGCTTCCAGAAGATTCCAGATGTTCCGGGCTGCCCGTGTGTCCTTTTGTGCTTGTGTTTTTAATTTTTGCATTGCATCATGTCATCATGCCATCATGTCATTTTAATTTTTGCATCTCAACCTAAATAAATCGTGTGGACCTTCGGTCCATTTAAATCGAGGGAAGGTGACTTCTCTTTATAACATATAAAAGTCTCTCATTATTTTAGAGAGCTATAATAAATATTCCATTCGTTGGAATTCATCGTAACACACTTGCATAATTCCCCATTGTCTTTTCACTTCTAGTTTCACCTTCAAAAATCTTGCCAATAATTCTTTTCTCGTTTATCGAGGTTCCTCCGAAAATTTGAACATTTTTGG
This sequence comes from Secale cereale, assembly GCA_902687465.1. Taxonomy (NCBI): domain Eukaryota; kingdom Viridiplantae; phylum Streptophyta; class Magnoliopsida; order Poales; family Poaceae; genus Secale; species Secale cereale. The sequence goes on from LR738713.1 coordinate 325,218,237, forward strand.
ACACCTCAATAATCAAGTCTTGGTTCAAAACTATCTGAATTAAATTCAAATATGTTTGAATTATTTTCCGTTCAAGCCTTTCTTATTTTTCTCGGACTTTGCTCTTTTTATGATGCCCGAGAAAAATAGTCCTTGTGCTACTTCTGCTCCTAACCCCCCCCTCTATCTTTTTCTTTCTTTGCCTCTTTTCTTATTTTTTTGGCTCTCTCCTTTTATTCTTATTTCTGCTAAGGAATAAAAATAAAAGAGGCAGCTCCCAGCCACCAGGCTCAGCCCAGCCAGCCGTTTGGCCCATCAGCCCTCTCCTTCCTTGGCCCAGGCCGCCGGCCTTAGGCCCATCTGGCCCGACCGGTTCCCAAACCCTAATCTGCATCGACCGGTTCCCTCACTCCCAGCCGCCGCCAGCCTCGATCTCTCGTTCCCCTCGCCCCGAGCCTCTCCCTCTCGATCCCCTCGCAGGCCCCGCTCCCCTCTCTCGCTCACCCCGCTTTCACTCCTCGCCCGCATCGACAGGGCTGGCCAGGAGCGGCCCCCTCGCGCGAGTCCATCTTCCCATCGAGCAGCCCGAGCGCTCGTCCCCGAGCGGCTCCCTCCGGCGCGGCTCCCTTCCCGCAGCGCCCCGCGACCCCGAGGCCTCCAGCCTCGGCCGAGCCCCGCGGCTTCCCCCTCACCAGCTCCCTCCTGCAGCGCCCGGCCAGGCCAGAGGTCTCCCCAGCGCAGGCCTTCTCTCCTCGCAGCTCTCCCTCGCGACCTCCTCCTCGAGGCCACGCGCGAGGCCTCTGCCTCGCCAGCTGGCTCCCTCCCCGGCGCCTCCGCGCCCATCCAGAAGCCCGGCCAGGTCCCTGCGCCTCGCCCTCTACGGCCCCTCCGACCGTGCTGCGTCCAGCGCTGCGGCCAGGAGCCCAAGGCCGGCGTCCCTCTCCTCTGCGCCCGAGGGCCCCTTTTTGCTTCTCCGTCCAGCAGGTCGTCCGGCGCTCGTCTCCGTCCGCCGCTGTCCCTTTTGTTGCTGCCGTCGTGGCCTTGTCTCCCTGCCGCTGTTGTTTTTTTCGTTGTTGTGTTTGTTGCCTGTGCTGTAATGTTTGACAGGAGACCCGTGTACCCCTACGAAACATCTTCGACCAAGTACCCCTACGAACGCCGACGCGACAAGTACCCTTCGGAGAAGTGAACAACTACATCCGTGTACGACTACGTGAACGAGTACCACGACGCCGAGTACCACGACGCCCCGAACGACTACCGATGACCGTGAACTACTACCGCCACGTGAACGACTTCTTCCTCTTCGGCCGTGTACCACTACTTCCACTACTACGGCTACTTCCACTACGACCTCGAACCCCTCCGAGAACGATGGTTCCGAAGGTATAACCCCGTCGATGACCCGTGAATGCTTGCTTGTGTTGTATGAAATGTCTCTCGTGTGTGCTTCATGCCCGTTCCACCTTTTGTCATGTTCCTCGGTTGCCTCGTCACCGACTCGTGGGAACCCGGTTACGGGATCACCCCCATCATCTCGTTTGACTCGCTTCGTCACCTTTTGCACCGGTCTCTTAACGAGATACCGGAACCGATATGATGCGTTGCATCATTTTCGGATCGTTGCCGTGGCACCCTTTCGTTTCACCACGGTGACAATACTTCATATCTCCTTTAAGTCAACCTTTTAATAAAACTTGCATAAACTTGAACATGTCATCCGCATCATGTTAACAACATTATAATGTTTAATTGTTGTTTGCTTATAATTATTAAACATGCTCATGGGGATTTTCCGGATATGTTGTTGTTACTTCCGGCCTCATTTAAATTGCCTAGTTAGTATAGTTTTATTATGCTTCACCTCTTGCCATGTTAACAAACTTTTAACCTTGTCTTGTAAATAACAAGAGTCAATTAAATAATTAAATGTGGTGTTTCGTCAATATGCAACTCGTTGCATATTGAGCTCCACTTAACTTGTAGTTTTGTTTGTGCACTTTGCCATGCCATGCATAATTAAACCGGACATGCATCATGCTTGCTTGTGCATCGTATGCCATGTTGATGCTTGTGTGTTTACCGTGTTGTTTCTTTCTTTCCGGTTGCTTCTCTTGTTAGCTTGGTTTCGTTCCGGAGTTGTGAGGATCCGCTCGACTGTTGCTCCGTCTACTTCTTGGATCCGTTCTTCTCCCTTGTGGATTCCCAGGCAAGATGACCGAACCCGGATACCATTACTATTTTTTGCCTCTTGCTAGAAGTCTCGATCTATAGTTTTGCCTCGATGCCCATGTTCTTCTTGTCAGCCTCCTTCTTGTAACCAATTGCCATGTTTAACCACCCTACCTACGCAAACCGTTGCTTGGCTAAGTACGCTTCGCTCAGCCCCTCTTATAGCATTGTTAGTTGCAGGTGAAGATTGAAGATGCTTGCTTCATGTTGAAGTTTGGTTGGGTTATATCACACTATATAAATGCAAAAATGAAATCATCTATATACTGGCAGGGTGGAAGGCTAAGCCTTTTGCTTGGTGTTTTGTTCCACTCATGCCGTTAGGAATCGTATAAACCGGTGTTATGTTCCTTAATTATGCGTTCCTAACACGGTTGGGGTGTATGGGACCCCCTTGATAAACCGCTAAGTGCTAAGTCTTTTCCAGCAAGTCCCAACATTGGTACTATTTGCCTCATAATAACAACTTAATTAATTAATTAAATTTGCATAGGGGGTCGCGTCCCCGAGGATTCTTAATTTCTACATAGCAAGGGGGGGCCAGCGCTGATGGTGTTGGTCCCAAACGGGGGTCCTGCAGGGCCGCCTTGGGGCAACCCGAGGTATCTGGTATACCTGTAGCATCGCCCATCCGGTCGTGTCCTGAGACTTAGATACGCGCGGCTACTATCAGGGTGTCGACACGCCGGGAGGATTTGCTGGATTAGCCTTACCTTAGTTCGGTTTAACTTGAGCACGGGATTCCGAGAATACTCGGGTCTTCCCAACTATGGAGTTGCGACTCCGCGGATCGTGGGCTTGTAATGGGTCAAGTTGGAACACCCCTGCAGGGTTTGAACTTTCGAAAGCCGTGCCCGCGGTTATGTGGCAGATGGGAGCTTGTTAATTCCGGTTGTAGATAACTTGACACAATGTTTCAATACACTACCAGCGTGTGTACCGTGACTGTCAATTTCCGAATAGGGATTCGGGAGTTGAACACGGTGGGGTTATGTTTGACCGGTTTTAGCTAGGATCACTTCGTGATCATCTTTCGACCGATGCTCTTCTCTTCTCGCTCTCTATTACGTAAGTTAGTGCTAGTTGCTGCTGCAGACTCTTGGTTGTTCCTTCACCTCTTTTTCTTTCTTCAGCCTTGTCCTCACCCAAGGCTTAAATAGTCTTGTTACCCGGGAACGGGATTGCTGAGTCCTCTGTGGCTCACAGTTACTCCACCACACCAGTTGCAGGTTCAGCCGAGTTTGATGCAGGAGTTGGATCAGTTCTTCACCAGGAGCTCGATGAAGAGTTTGACCGTTTGCTTGTGACGTTTCGATGTTCAGTAGTGGTTTCTACTAGGATTCGATCCTGACCTGTGGCTTTATGTTGTTTTGGTATCTTTCTTTTGGATCTTCACCCGTAGTCGGGTTGTGATGTTCTGAATGATGTTTGCTTATGTAATGTATTGTGTGAAGTGGCGAGTGTAAGCCAACTATCTCCTTTTGCATTTTAATCCCTCTTTTACATGAGTCGTGCAAAGATACCTAACTTGAGATCATTCTAGGATGGGCTTATATCTTTAAGTCGTGCCTCGACACGTAGGAGATATAGTCCCATCCTGGGCATTACAGGTATTGCTGCAATAGTAAGTAAAAAGTGGAAAGTAAATAGCGGATGTGATCAATGATGGTAATATGGACCGGTGTCCCATGATGTTCACTAGTGATGTCGCTCTCCCAAAAGACGATAAAACAGCTATGTGAGGTGAACGAATTACAGCTGGGCAATTGACAGAATTATGTGCGCAAACCAATGCTAACTATGTTACAAGAAAGGTAGAGGTTCAAAGCATGGGCGGTACGCCAAGGCAAGTAGACCGAAATCCATCTGCATCTACTAGTAATCATCCACCTTGAGATATCTATCCAGAACATCTCGCTGGTATTAAGTTGCGAATCCCACCCATAGTGTAAACTCAAAGCAACAGACAACTGCATTAAAAGAACTTTGCGTAAAGTAAACAATCCTTGCACCCGCGGGCACAAGCACCGTTGTTTTCCCCCTTGTGGCAACAGCACATCCCCTAGACTCATGTTTCTATCACTCAAGCTAGTCATCGAGGGGCATGAACCCACAATCAAGCATAACGTTCCCTCTTGGAGTCACTACCTACTACTTGGCCAAAGCAATAAATAACAACGGAGAACATGCTAGAATTACTTATGAACATAAATATAAAAGAGGTAAATCAAATATATTACTCAAACACAATCTGAACATAATCTCACAATCCATCGGATCCCAGCAAACTCATCATAGCAACAACATAAGGATTACATATGTGCCTCGATCATGTAGGGCAGCTCACGAGGACTAATTAGTGAAGCACAAGAACGGGAGGAGAACATCAGATAGCTACTGGTCATGGACCCATGGTCCAAGGGAGACTACTCACAACTCATCCGGGAGGCGTCCATGGTGGTGGAGAAGCTCCCGGTGGTAATCCTCCCCTCCGGCAGGGTGCCGGGAAGAGTTCTCCTGGCGCTCCCGATCTTGGAAGCGCGGCGGCGGCGGAACAGAGATGATATCGCGAAAAAGGGTTCCCGTCTCGAGGGTTTCGGGACACGATATAAATATATGCCAAAGGGGGGCATCAGCGGAGGCCTGGGGGGCCCAGGCGACCCCCGGCGCGGCTAGGATGGGGGCCGCGCCACTAGGGCGCGTGGAGCCCTGGTGGCCCCCCTCCGGCCCTACTTCGGCTACCGGGAAGCTTCTGGAACGCTGATTTTTTATATAATTTTTCCGGGATTTTTCTGGCAGTTTTCGTAACGGGAAAACCTGAAATACAAAAACAGCAGAAAACAGAAACTGACACTGGGGTGCACTGAGTTAATAGGTTAGTCCAAATATGATCAAAAGTGTATGGAAGTGTATAAATATCATAGCAATATCACCCAAAAGAGGCATGGAGCGAGCAGAAGTTAAAGATACGTTTTGGACGTATCACCGCCCCCAAGCTCGCTCCGGCGTCTGCTGCAACCTCTGTGAGCCCAACTTCGTCCTCCCCCTCTCCGTTGGCTCTCTCCTGCCCTGGAATGCACCGCACGTAGCTCACCTGCACACACCGCCGCGGAGCTCGTCGCCGACGAGGCTCCGGCCATCCAATGGTCCGGCCACCGTGCCTATCAGCTTCACTGTCACGCGTAGGTGCTGTAGGACCACTCCACGCACCTCTACGAGCACCGCACCGTCGTTTTCGACTTCGCCGAACTCTGGCAGCCACTGGACTCGTCGCCGGCGTCATCTCCGGCGACCCCGAGGCCAGCCACCCATCCATTCGATGCGGTTTGCCTCCAGCTACCCGTAGGTGTGCTCCGCCGTCGTTTTGGCACCCGGAGCACGAAACCCGCACCTCACCGCCGTGTTTGGCCTCGCCGATGGCTAAACGCCGACGAGTTGAGCCTGTTTGACCATGGGTTTGACCCCCAGGGTCACTGACATGTGGGCCCTGCGTGCTAGTGAAAGCACATTTGCTCCCTGGGTGGTTTTGGTAATTAATGACAACATACTTTGTGGTTGGACTAATACTTTTATCAAGTATGTTTCAGGAAACCCAATCACATTGGTATGGCAAGATGATTGAAGAAGTGGACCCCTCAAATGCTAAGGCAAGCATTGGCAAAAGCTCAAGACTCCATTTCTGGTTTAGTGATCAAAGATCACATTGAGTCCATAGGAAAAGCCAATACTATTAAAAGGGGATGAGGTTGTGTTGATGATCTGGTTGCTCAAGTGCTTAGTGATTTAGCTCCTTCAACTATCAGCACCTTTCACTATCAAACACACTCATAAGTAATCTCGGACAAACCGATTCTTCCAACTCAGTCCCACCGAGATGAACCACTTCTGCCATATTCCAAACCCTAGAAAAATCGGTCACACCGAGTTTGAGATCGGTCTCACCGAAACTGAACTGCCAACCTTCTGTAACCATTTCACATCATCTCGGAATAACCGAGTTTGTATTATCGGTCTCACCGATATGGGCAAGCTTCTGTCTTGACTCAAATCGGTCTCACCGATAATTCACTTTCGGTCTAACCGATTCTGGCATGTTCCTGCTCTTTCTCAAATCGGTCCAACCGAGTTTTCTTTCTCGGTCCCACCGAAATCTCCAACGTTCATATCATATATACTTTCGGTCCCACCGAGATGGTATTTTCGGTCCCACCGAAAATCCCAACGTTCACTATATTTGAACTTTCGGTCTGACCGAGTTTTCACTTCGGTCTGACCGAGATTGGTCAAATGTGTGTGTAACGGTTGGATTTTGTGTGGAGGCTATATATACCCCTCCACCCCCTCCTCATTCGTGAGGAGAGCCATCAGAAAGTACCACCACTTCTACCATACACTTTCTGAGAAGTGAACCACCTACCCTTGTGTTGAGATCAAGCCATTCCATTCCTACCATATGAAACTTGATTTCTAGCCTTCCCAAGTTGCTTTCTACTCAAACCTTTCTTCCACCACAGCCATATCAGTGAGGAGAGTTGAGTGTTGGGGAGATTATCATTTGAAGCACAAGAGCAAGGAGTTCATCACCATCAACACCGTCTATTACCTTTTGGGGGGTGGTGCCTCCTAGATTGGTTAGGTGTTGCTTGGGAGCCTCCGTCTTCGAGATGTGGAGTTGAACCAAGAAGTTTGTAAGGGCAAGGAGATCGCCTACTTCGTGAAGATCTACCCCGAGTAAGGCTAGTCCTCCGTGGGCGTAGGCCATGATGGAATAGACAAGGTTGCTTCTTCGTGGACCCTTCGTGGGTGGAGCCCTCCGTGGACTCGCGCAGCCGTTACCCTTCGTGGGTTGAAGTCTCCATCAACGTGGATGTACGATAGCACCACCTATCGGAACCACGACAAAAATCTCCGTGTCACCAAACTGCGTTTGATCTTCTCCACCTCTCTTTACTATATATGCAATTTACTTTCCGCTGCCCATACTCTAGAATTGCATGTGTAGTGTGATACTTGATTTGATCTTAATTGTGAAACTGCCTAAAACTTTGCATAATCAAAAGGCAGATTTTTATATTGTCAAGTAGTCTAATCACCCCCCCTCTAGACATACTTCTTCGATCCTACAATTGGTATCAGAGCTTTGGTCTCCATTGCTTTGGTTTACACACCATTGGAGGAAGATGGACGTGTCTACGGATGGGAGTGTTAGCCATAGAGTGCCTGTTCTTGATGGAAGGTTCTATAACTCTTGGAGGGTTGAAATGCTTAGTATCTTTAAAATGTACAATTTGTGCAAATATATTGAGACCCCATATGTGCCTCCTGTTGATCCCTTGCACCCTACCATGGATGAAGAGCTTGATTTGCTTCGTAACCTTAGAACTGTGAATCTTATCATTAGAGGGTTACCTGATGACTTGCTTAATCTTGTTACAAACTTTGAGTGTGCCTATGCTATGTGGAAATTCTTGGAAGAACTTTATCCGGACTACTCTTTGAGAAGTCTTGATGAAATTCTACACAAGACTATTGAATTTGATAAGTTGCACCCCAATGATCCCAACTTTGATAAATGCTTCTTTGAGCTTCGTGATCTTATGAAAAAGAAGGGTGATCCCAGTCTTATCAATATTATCATTAGAAATGCTCTTGCATTGCATTCCGAAGATTATTGTTCCATTGACCAAACTAATGCAAGTACTTATCAAATTGACCTAGGTGTTGATGATGAACAATCTATGGGTCAATATGATGATGAGCATGAGCATGATGATGATTACTCCGATTCGGACACCGAGCTAGACAAGGTCATGAAGAGTCTCAATCTTATGGCAAACATGAGAGACTACATGTCAGGCGGAAAAGAGTGGATTCTTGATAGTGGATGCACCGATCACATGACCGAAGACAAAGACATGTTTCGAGAGCTTGCAAAGAACGATGGTCCACGCAAGTATGTGACTTTTGGAGACAACTCCAAGGGTAAGGTACTTGGCCTTGGTAAGGTGGCCATATCTCATGATAGCTCTATTCAAAATGTCATGCTTGTAGAATCTCTTGGATACAATTTACTTTCCGTGTCTAGATTAGCTGACTTTGGATTCAATGTGTTATTCACCAAAGTAGATTGCCAAGTCTTTCGTCGTGATAATCAAAACATGGCTTTTACTGGTATTCGTAGAGGTGATCTATATATTGTTGATTTCACTAAGAAAGCCCAACCTAGAGCTTGTTTCATTGCTAAATCCTCTAAAGGTTGGTTATGGCATAGAAGGCTAGGACATGTTGGTATGCGTAACCTTGACAAGCTAATCAAAGGTGATCATATTCTTGGTGTTAAAGATGTTTTCTTTGACAAAGATAGACTTTGTAGTGCTTGTCAAGCAGGAAAACAAGTTGGTGGAAGTCATCCCGTGAAAAACATCATGACCACAAGGAGACCGCTTGAGCTTCTTCATATGGATCTCTTCGGTCCCAATGCTTACAAAAGCCTTGGTGGTAACTCCTTTGGTCTAGTTATAGTTGATGATTATTCCAGATTTACGTGGGTATTTTTCCTTGATGATAAATCGCAGGTTCAGAGGATCTTCAAGACCTTTGCCAAAAAGGCCCAAAATCAATTTGAGGTGAAGATCAAGAAAGTTC
>LR738713.1:325227315-325240209 GCA_902687465.1 Secale cereale
CCTCAACAAAATGGAGTTGTTGAGAGGAAGAACCGAACGCTCATAGAGATGGCAAGAACGATGCTTGATGAATACAAGACACCGAAACACTTTTGGGGAGAAGCGGTCGAGACAGCTTGTCATGCTATCAACAGACTTTATCTTCATAAGCTTCTCGGCAAGACATCATACGAGCTCCTCACCGGTAACAAACCCCAAGTGGGATACTTTCGTGTCTTTGGTTCAAAATGCTATATCCTTGATAAGCATCGTCGGTCTAAATTTGCTCCTAAATCTCATGAAGGCTTTCTTCTTGGTTATGGATCAAACTCCCACACCTACCGTGTCTACAATAATTTCACCCGAAAGGTTGAAGAGACGGTAGATGTGAAGTTTGATGAATCTAATGGCTCGCAAGTAGAGCAAATGCCTATTGATGTAGGAGACAAGGACCCATCGGAAGCAATCCAAGATTTATCTATTGGAAAGATTCGTCCCATGGAAGTGAAGGAGAGTACCTCATCTACATATGTGGAGCCACCTACCTCACAAAGAGATGAACCTCAAGGCAACATGGAGGCCTCCACAAGTGGAACTCACCAAGATGAGGAAATGCAACAAGAAGATCCACCACAACCTCCTTCTCCACCACCTCAAGACAACACCGACAACAATGAAGAAGAAGAAGAAGAAGAAGATGAAGATGATGAGGAAGCTGAGCCACAACATCAACAAAGGCTATCCCGAGTTCGAGCAAGAGTCAAGAAAAATCATCCCGTGGAACAAATGATGAACGACATCAACTCCGGGAGAATTACTCGCTCTAAAACTCGCTTAGCTAACTTTTGTGAGCATTACTCATTTATCTCTAGTATTGAACCTATGAAGGTAGAAGAAGCACTTAAAGACCCGGATTGGGTGAACGCTATGCACGAAGAACTACACAACTTCGAGAGGAACAAGGTGTGGACTTTGGTAGAGAAGCCCAACGATGATCAAAACATCATTGGAACCAAATGGGTGTTTCGGAACAAGCAAGATGAAGATGGACAAGTCATCCGCAACAAGGCTCGTCTCGTAGCTCAAGGTTACACGCAAGTCGAAGGTATGGACTATGGTGAGACCTATGCCCCCGTTGCTAGACTTGAGTCTATTCGCATTCTTCTTGCTTATGCCAATCATCATGACATTACTCTCTATCAAATGGATATCAAAAGTGCTTTCCTAAATGGTGAAATTGAGGAGGAAGTATTTGTTAAACAACCTCCCGGATTTGTGAATCCCAAAAAGCCTAATCATGTTTACAAGTTGCATAAAGCTCTTTATGGTCTTAAACAAGCCCCTAGAGCTTGGTACAAATGCTTAACTAGCTTTCTTCTTGAAAAAGGGTTTGAGATTGGAAAAATAGACTCAACGCTGTTCACAAAAAGGGTTAATGGTGAACTATTTGTGTGCCAAATATATGTTGATGATATTATCTTTGGTTCAACTAACCCCCATTTTAGCAAGAAGTTTGGACAACTCATGTCGGAGAAGTATGAAATGTCCATGATGTGTGAACTCAAATTCTTCCTTGGGTTGCAAATTAAGCAATCTAAGGAGGGTACTTTTGTCTCACAAACAAAGTACACCAAGGATCTCTTCAAGAAGTTCAACATGCAAGAAAGCAAAGGTATGAGTACCCCCATGCCTACTAGTGGACATAATGACTTGACAAAAGATGGAGAACCCGTTGATCAAAGGGTTTACCGATCTATGATTGGTTCTCTACTATATCTTTGTGCTTCTCGTCCTGACATAATGTTGAGTGTATGCATGTGTGCGCGATATCAAGCAGCCCCTAAAGAATGTCATCTTAAAGCTGTTAAAAGGATAGTGAGATACTTGATACACACACCAAACTTTGGCATTTGGTATCCTAAGAGGGCCTCTTTCGATCTTGTTGGCTATTCCGACTCGGACTATGCCGGTGACAAGGTTGATAGAAAGTCAACTTCGGGTACGTGTCAATTCCTTGGTCGATCCCTTGTATCTTGGTCCTCCAAGAAACAAAATTCGGTATCTTTATCCACTGCCGAAGCAGAATATATTGCTGCTGGTTCGTGTTGTGCTCAATTACTATGGATGACACAAACGCTTAAGGATTATGGGATACATGTGAGACGTGTTCCCTTGCTTTGTGACAATGAGAGTGCAATCAAGATTGGACACAATCCTGTGCAACACTCTCGAACAAAGCATATTGAAGTTCGTCACCATTTCATTCGTGATCATATTGCCAAGGGTGATATTAATCTTAAGCATGTTCGTACTGACAAACAACTTGCTGATATCTTTACAAAACCTCTTGATGAGAAAGTGTTTTGTCGCTTAAGGAGTGAGTTGAACATCATTGATGCTTCAAACCTGGAGTGATAACTCCATTGATGCATGCAAGGCATGAGCCTCTTGACTAATCCTTGATATTTCTCTTATGATGATGATCATATGTCTTGGACACATTTGCCTCCTTGTATTGCATCTAACTCTTTGCAGGTACTTGGATGATCTACATTCCACAAGATTACCACACACTCAATTCATGAGTAATCTTGTCATTGACCAAGTATCTAGCCCTTTGGGATGTTGAGTTCAAGGAACAAAATTCCACATATCCTTTTTGACATCTTATACATCTAGTATTTCACTCTTGTCATCTTGGATATTCTCGAGTATTTCCTTGCTTGCCTAACCCATGTAGGAAGATGAACTACACAAGTAGAAATGGCGCTCCAACTTCACATTCAATGAGCACCTACATCGAGCTTACCTACATGAGTGAAGCAACAACAAACCCAAGGTATGTTCTTCACATCTTTGAGGAGCTTTGCTCAAAGTCATGAGTACAAGCAGCTTCATAAGATGTGATCACATCAAATGCTTAATCAAAAAATGGCAAACCCATTTTGAGCTTAAACGATGAGTATGACCTATGATCAAATGTCCTCATTTGACTCCTAAGTCAATATACTCAAACATAGGTGACTTTGTCGCCGACCTTTATCTAGATGAAGTACATATGCTTTTGGAGTTTTTCTGTTTTCTCTTATGTTCTCTCATTGAGTTTTCTTTAATCAAAAAAAAAACTTCCTCTAGGAATCTTTTTTATTTCTTTTCTTATGTTTCTTTGTGAATATCCTTTTGGAAATCTTTTTATGGCTCTGATCAATTCCTTGAAAATCTTTTACAAATTCATTGCAAATCTTTTGAAACTTCCCTCGCAGAGTGAGCTGAACTATTTCTGTATTTCCTTGGAATAAATTCGGTGTCACCGATTTATCTTCCAGGATATCAACTTCTGCAGCTCCACTCAAATTTAAATCTTAAAGAGGGAGAAGACTCAAATTTAGACTCAAATTGGTTCTCTGAATGTTCTTATTTGCCCTGTTGTGATTCCTAAGGATCCCACTTCTTTCTTTCTTTCTTTCTTTCTTTCCATCTTTCCTGTCCTACCTAGTTTGCTGTCCTTTTCGGCACTTGATGTCAAAGGGGGAGAGAACTTAGGGGGAGTAGGGGGAGTAGGGGAGAAGAGAAGACTTAAGGGAAGAAGAAAAGCAATCTTATCTTAAGGGGGAGAGAATCACATCAAAGCTTTGTCATGTTTTACATTGGACATTACAATTGGCATCATTCTTTTGATTTTGCTTTTTCCATCACACCCCTTGTTATCACAATTGGTATCTCATGGAATCTTTTAGCTTAAGGGGAGAAGACTTAGAGGAATCTTCACAATTGATATCCTATGAAAAGCAAAATCTCTCAGAGTTCATTGAAAATCTTTTAGTTTCGGAGACATGTTTGCTGATTCAAGCCTGTGCTCAAATATGAGACACTCTTTATACATGTCCTCCCTGGCTTGGTACTCTTGATGTTCTTGCAGTTGGTTGAAGGAATACTCTTGTGTTATCTAACCTTGTTTTCCCAAGTTTATTCTTTCAGGTACAATGCCAAGGAACCTCAAGGTAAGTATATGCATCTTGCAGAATGTGCATGATGGTGACTTGCTTGTAAATACTTGTTTGCAAGAAATCACCATGCACATATGCATTATCACTCACTTCCTTTTCTTCTGCTCTGATGCATATAGCCAAGCTGCATGTAGCACATCTTGCTTATCTCTCTTGTGTGCTTGTGGTAGTCCAAAACCATAATCTATGAAAATCTTGCACACTTGTAGGGGGAGCCTGTGTACTACATGCTTGTCAAAGCTTTCGTGATAATTCTGTCTTTCTTTCAATAAGCTTTGATGTTTTGTTTAAGTATAATTTTAGTGTGTTGCCATCAATTACCAAAAAGGGGGAGATTGAAAGCACATTTGCTCTCCGGGTGGTTTTGGTAATTAATGACAACATACTTTGTGGTTGGACTAATACTTTTATCAAGTATGTTTCAGGAAACCCAATCACATTGGTATGGCAAGATGATTGAAGAAGTGGACCCCTCAAATGCTAAGGCAAGCATTGGCAAAAGCTCAAGACTCCATTTCTGGTTTAGTGATCAAAGATCACATTGAGTCCATAGGAAAAGCCAATACTATTAAAAGGGGATGAGGTTGTGTTGATGATCTGGTTGCTCAAGTGCTTAGTGATTTAGCTCCTTCAACTATCAGCACCTTTCACTATCAAACACACTCATAAGTAATCTCGGACAAACCGATTCTTCCAACTCAGTCCCACCGAGATGAACCACTTCTGCCATATTCCAAACCCTAGAAAAATCGGTCACACCGAGTTTGAGATCGGTCTCACCGAAACTGAACTGCCAACCTTCTGTAACCATTTCACATCATCTCGGAATAACCGAGTTTGTATTATCGGTCTCACCGATATGGGCAAGCTTCTGTCTTGACTCAAATCGGTCTCACCGATAATTCACTTTCGGTCTAACCGATTCTGGCATGTTCCTGCTCTTTCTCAAATCGGTCCAACCGAGTTTTCTTTCTCGGTCCCACCGAAATCTCCAACGTTCATATCATATATACTTTCGGTCCCACCGAGATGGTATTTTCGGTCCCACCGAAAATCCCAACGTTCACTATATTTGAACTTTCGGTCTGACCGAGTTTTCACTTCGGTCTGACCGAGATTGGTCAAATGTGTGTGTAACGGTTGGATTTTGTGTGGAGGCTATATATACCCCTCCACCCCCTCCTCATTCGTGAGGAGAGCCATCAGAAAGTACCACCACTTCTACTATACACTTTCTGAGAAGTGAACCACCTACCCTTGTGTTGAGATCAAGCCATTCCATTCCTACCATATGAAACTTGATTTCTAGCCTTCCCAAGTTGCTTTCTACTCAAACCTTTCTTCCACCACAGCCATATCAGTGAGGAGAGTTGAGTGTTGGGGAGATTATCATTTGAAGCACAAGAGCAAGGAGTTCATCACCATCAACACCGTCTATTACCTTTTGGGGGGTGGTGCCTCCTAGATTGGTTAGGTGTCGCTTGGGAGCCTCCGTCTTCGAGATGTGGAGTTGAACCAAGAAGTTTGTAAGGGCAAGGAGATCGCCTACTTCGTGAAGATCTACCCCGAGTAAGGCTAGTCCTCCGTGGGCGTAGGCCATGATGGAATAGACAAGGTTGCTTCTTCGTGGACCCTTCGTGGGTGGAGCCCTCCGTGGACTCGCGCAGCCGTTACCCTCCGTGGGTTGAAGTCTCCATCAACGTGGATGTACGATAGCACCACCTATCGGAACCACGACAAAAATCTCCGTGTCACCAAACTGCGTTTGATCTTCTCCACCTCTCTTTACTATATATGCAATTTACTTTCCGCTGCCCATACTCTAGAATTGCATGTGTAGTGTATTACTTGACTTGATCTTAGTTGTAAAACTGCCTAAAACTTTGCACAACCAAAAGGCAGATTTTTATATTGTCAAGTAGTCTAATCACCCCCCCCCCTCTAGACATACTTCTTCGATCCTACAGCTAGTCAAACCTAGTTTAAGTGTTAATTTAATTCTAATTAGCTAATTAGTTAACTGTGACACTGACCAGTGGGTCCCACTGGTCAGGTTTGACCTGGGCCGCCCTGTTGACTGACTGACGTCAGCGTGATGTCATGCTGACGCAGTAAAGGGATTTTCTGGGATTTTTAGATTTAAAAATAATTCAGGAAATGCCAGGAAATGCCTAAACTTCAAAAAATCATATAAATTCAACAGTAGCTCAGATGGAAAAGATTTATATATGAAAATTGATCAGAAAAATCCAATCTTTCCAATGGCACTGGTTTCATGCATGTTGGAGCAAGTTAACTTTGCTGTATACATTAAAACATGATAATGCACTTAATTAAATAATAGCTAAAGTGCCAATTTGAATCTTTGATTCAAATAAGCTCAAACCCTTCTGGTTATAGTTGCACTATCCCAAACCACATGCATCTTGCCATGTCATGAGCATGCATCATATTGTTGCATTTGTTTGTTTAATGATTGTATCACCGGTATTCTCCGTGTTAGGTCCTGCTCCCGAGGATACTGCTGCGTATCCAGCTGAAGAGCAGTACCCGACAACCACTTTGTCAGGCAAGCAATCATTGATCATTCCGATACAAACCCAATCTCCTCGCTCCTGCTCTCTTTTACTGCATTAAGGCAACATCGTGTGAACTGCTACTTGCTGCGGTAGTTGAACCCTATTCCCTTGCATGACCTGTCATTGCCACAGTAAATAGTTGAAACCCACCAGCATGTGTAGGAGTTGATTGAGCCATGTGATGTGTGATCCACCATGCTATTTGCTTATGTTGCCTGCTATGCTTAGAGTTGTGTCTAGTCTGGTTCATCTGGGTGATGGATCAGAGTGAAATGATCATACCGATAAAGAGAAGGAAGTGTGGAATATGCTTGGTAAAGGTATTGATGAAAGGCCATGTAGGAGTACATGGTGGGTTGTTTCATTGGAATCGTCCATAGGACCCGAGATCTGTATGTGTGGTTCAAGTTACAACTACTACCACACATTGGGATCCTTAATTGACCCTCTCGGCTTATTAATTACCCTCGATCTCTGTCCAGGAGTTGCAACTAGTTTCTGGTGTTTATAGTTTACTGGAGGTCGTGCACAGCGCTGACCCTCGGGGTGGGTTGTGGTGCGACAGGTACGTGGCACGGTGTACCGGTTGCCCGTTTGGTGACTCGGAAACCCTGTACACATCGTTTGGGGCCGTGAGCGACACCCCGGCCGGATCTCCCCACGGATGGAACCCAAATAGGCGATAAACCTGGACGAGAGACTTGTGTAGTTAGTCAGGTCGTGGCCGACACCCACGCTGGGCTTCCGCTTGAAGGTTGCCGAGTACACGTCGAGTAAATGGCGATAAATGGTGGGAGCGTGTGTGAAGAAGTACACCCGTGCAGGGTTATCAACCTATTCGAATAGCCGTTGTTCGCGGTACAGACTACTTGGTTATTCTTACAATTCATAGACAAGTTGATGGATACTACTAAAAGCCTCAAGGTAAGTGTGAGTGCCGTGGATGGCCCTTCCGTAGGATGACGGAAGAGGATCCTCGGTAGTGTATTGTTGTGGGGAGTAGAGGACTCGTGTTCGTAATAACATGTTGCAATCCGTAGAGAGTTGTAGTATAGGTTAGCCAAGAGTCAAAGCTGGCTTTCTGCTATAAACTCCACTGCCCCCTGTTGAGAATGTTGCATGTATGATAGGTTCTATGGTAAGACTTGCTAAGTACCTTTTGTACTCATGTTTGCTTAATAACTGTTGCAGAGGAGAACCCTGCCCCTGCTGATGGGTTCTACATAGACATTGACATCGACGAGTAGCTTGACACCCAGACGGAGATCTGGAGCTTGTGAAGGGCCTTGTAGATAGTCAGGCTACACCAAGCCTGTTTTATTTTCTAAGTTGTCTGTACTCAGACATGTAGCTTCCGCTTGTGCTTGTATGACTGTATGACTTGAGTGTTGGGTCATCTGACCCCTATCTGTATGGATATGTTATGTATGGCTCTTGGAGCCTCTTAAATAAAGTACTTTGAGTCATAGAGTTCTGTTGTGATGCAATGTTGTATTTGCACATATTGAGCATATTGTGTGTATGATTGAAATGCTTGGTATGTGTGGGATTCGACACCTAGTTGTTTTCCTTTGGTAGCCTATCTTACAGGGAAATGCCTCCTAATGTTTCCAATGAGCCTTGGTAGCTTGCTACTGCTCGGAACACGTAGGCTGGCCGGCATGTGTCCTTCTTCATTCCTGTGTCTGTCCCTTAGGGGAAATGTCACGCGTTGTTCCTTTAAGTCCATGTAGCTTGCTACGACTTGGGTTCATACGTTGATGACCGACACGTTCGTTGCTGGGTCATGGATGCCTGTCTCTGTAATTTAGTGCCACTTTTGGTTTATAACTAGCCATGTCGGCCCGGGTTCTCTGTCATATGGATGCTAGCGACACTGTCATATACGTGTGCCAAAATGCGCAAACTGTCCCGGGCCAGGTAAGGTGGCACCCGTGGGGTTACCGTGCGTGAGGCCGCAAAGTGATATGACGTGTTACAGCTAGATCGGTGTGACTTAGGATCGGGGTCCTGACAACCAGTTCAGTAGTAAGGTGGACATGATAACAGCATGAAACAAACATATATCGTATGGTCACTGTATGGTCTATATCATTCTAGTTTATGTTGCCAAATCAAGATAGAGACAGTTCAAATCATATCTGCTTAAGACAAAGCAACATAGATAGAATATAAGTGTGGGAAATTACACAACACTAACAACACTTGTAATGTGCATGGCATGAGAACATAACTGTTTTATTCAATTGAAACTGGAATCAATATAGAGCAAGTTACAACAGCAAACCCGTTAAAGAAACAAGTTGAAAACATACCTATTGCGCCATTGGAGTTTCAATTGCATGCTTCAAATTTGAAATTAGTTGGTATGAGTAAATACAATGATGCAAGAGCAAAGGAGTATGAACCATAGCTACGGAACCTGACCTAAGAACAATTCTTCTTCTGCTTTAAGTGTTGACTTGGGGTTCGGAGTGGTGGTCCTCGTGCATTGGTTACTGTAGTTGCCTTACTAACTGCTCGTGTTTGGGTGCTCTGAGGTGGAGACGGTGCTGTGTCAACTGGAACTGGGTTACTATCTGCTGGGGTTGGGGTTAGGAGGGGCGTAGCTGGTTCCGTGTCCAACTGGGAGGGGTACAATTTGCATGAGTCTGGGTTATGTGTGGTGGGGCTGGTTCTTGGGCAAGTACAACCGTGGCTCTATGTGCATCGATGGGTAGCACGATCTTTTATGAAGACCCTATTTTTACTCCCATATATACTACCATCACCCTCTCCAATTCAAATGGCTTAGAAACAAGAAAACTAATTGAATGTACTGACATTGTATGATAGACAGGTGCAATGGATAGTAGGGAAGAAAACAGGACATGCAACAATTCACATTTACGTTGTCTAACCAAACATGATAGATGACACAATTTCACATATATGGTGGCTAATTAAACATGATAGTATGACACAATTTCACATATGTGATGACTAACTAAACAAGATAGAATGACGTACTTCAAAATATGATGACTATGTAAACATGATGACGAGATATAACTATATGATGCGTCTATTAAAGTGGTTGGCATGCCATAATTCACATACATGTTGTCGATGCAAACATGATGGCATGATATAATTCACGGATAGAATGACATAAAGTCAAAGTATGATGACTATGTAAACATGATGAGATGATATAACTATATTATGTCTTTAGAAAATGGGTTGTCATGCCATAATTCAGATACATGTTGTCTATGTAAACATCATGTCATGATATGATTGTAATACATGATTTATATACTAAGAAAGTGAGCGGAGGGCAATCGCATATATGATGTGTTAACTAAGCAGATGGCATTCAATATTGTGTACATGATGTAAAAACTAAGCATTACAAGACAACATATGCATGGTATGAGTAATATAACCCTGCCAAGTTTGAGCATACACCTCACGGGGAAAATAGGACTGGTCATCTGTCTCCAAATCCTCCTCTGAGGAGCTATCTGTAACCAGCAAGATATCTGCTTTAGCAGGTAGCTTTGTCTGCTCTCAAGTCCTTGTTTTCACTCCAGATTTTTGCATCACCCATTCAAATGGCTGATGCACAGGAAGAATAGTTTAATATACAAACTT
Organism: Secale cereale; assembly: GCA_902687465.1. Lineage (NCBI taxonomy): Eukaryota > Viridiplantae > Streptophyta > Magnoliopsida > Poales > Poaceae > Secale > Secale cereale. The sequence continues at coordinate 325,237,517 of LR738713.1, forward strand.
TGTCGACAAATGGAATACGTAATACCAAAAAGGATGGCATGATATAATTCACATATATGATGCTTGGCTAAATAGCATGGCATTGCATAATTCACATATATAATGCCTTGCAACAAGATAGCATTGCATAATTCACATATATAATGTCTTCCAACAAGATGGTATCGCATAATTTACATATATGGTAATTAGACACTAAATAAGTGGCATTCACACAAAGCATGTCTAAACTAAGCAAATAACATGGCAATGCAAGACACCATATGCATGATATGAGCAATATAACCCTAACAAAATAGAGCATCCACCTAGGGGGGGGATAGGACTGGTCACCTATCTCTGAATCCTCATTTGAGGAGCTATCCATAACCAGCAAGACATGCGCTTCGCCAGATAGCATTGTTTGCTCTAAAGACCTTGTTTGCACTCCAGATTTTTCCATGACCGTGTCGAATGGCTGATGCATAGGAAGAGTAATTGAATGTACTAACATTGTTGACAATTTTATATGTAATAAAAAATGATGGCATGATATAATTCACATATAAGATGACTGGCTAACCAGGATGGAATTGCAAAATTTACATATATGATGCCTGGCTAAACAAGATGGCATTGCATGATTCACATATATGATATAGAAACTAAACAGATGGCATTCACACAATGCATGTCTAAACTAAGCAGATGACATATTTTATGTATAAAGTAAGCAATGCAAGGCACCATATGCATGATATGACCAACATCAGCATGCCAAGTTAGAGCAAAAGACCTCAGGGGGTAAATAGGAGTGGTATGCTCCCTCTGAATCCCCCTTTGAATAGTTATCTCCCTCTTGATTACAGTCTGGAATGGGGGAGGGGGGTTGCTTTTACGCCCACCATGGAGCGACGTCTGCATGAAATTTTATTGCCACACAAGGCTCGTCTCTTTTGCTCTACATGTTTAGTACCATTGTGTACAATAACTAACAGGCATAGGAATAAAACATAGTGAGATTATGTAAGGAGTGCATATTGTGGACAGACCCAAAACCAATGATAGCAGGCAGATAATAGCTTCAGTTAAAAAATACAGATAATGGCTCCTTTAATGTTTGTTTCCACCCAACATGAAACTCATAGTAGACACCCAAGATTAACCAGATAGTAGACATATAGTGTTGATTGCTGCCCCAATATGTACCCCACAACCATTTAAAAACTCAAGTTTGAGCATTAGTTTGGACCTGACTCGGAGTCCAATCGGTGAACATGACGATAAAGTAGCATGTCATCATATTAAGTGATGCATAACGTAAGCAGACACGAAAGAGTGCGACCTCTCTTGCGGACCCGTGTTGTCCTCAAGGTCATCTACTCAATTGATGATGGTAATGCAGTCGTCATGGCTATCGGCGTCGGGGAAGAAGATCTGAGGCGGCGAAAGACATACTGGAGGGTGGATCCCTGCTGTGGTGAACCCTTCCATCGTTGGAGCAGCCGAGTGCTATTTCTCGAGCTTGCGTTGTATTCCTTTGAAGAGGAAAGGGAGATGCAGCACATTAGCGTAAGTATTTCCCTTAGTTTTTGAGAACCAAGGTATCAATCTAGTAGGCGACCACGCGTCAGTCCCTCGCACCTGCACAAACAAATAAGAACTTCGCAGCCAACGCGATAAGGGGTTGTCAATCCCTTTAAGGTCACTTACGAAAGTGAATTTGATAGAGATGATAGTTTATATTTTTGGTATTTTTGGTTTATAAGAACAACAAATAAAAGTGATAACAGTAAAGTAGATGTAGATTGATATGTTGAGAATAGACCCGAGGGCCATAGTGTTCTCTAGTGGCTTCTCTCATGATAGCGATATTCTACGACGGGTAAACAAATTACTGTCGAGCAATTGATAGAAAAGCAAATAATTATGAAACTATCTAGGCATGATCATTGTATATAGGCATCACATCCGAGACAAGTAGACCGACTCCTTCCTGCATCTACTACTATTACTCCACACATCGACCGCTATCCATCATGCATCTAGTGTATTGAGTTCATAAGAACAGAGTAACGCCTTAAGCAAGATGACATGATGTAGAGGGATAAACTCAAGCAATATGATATAAACCCCATCTTTTTATCCTCGATGGCAACAATATAATACGTGCCTTGCTGCCCCTACTATCACAGGGAAAGGACACCGCAAGATTGAACCCAAAGCCAAGCACTTCTCCCATTGCAAGAACTATAGATCTAGTAGGCCAAACCAAACCAATAATTCGAAGAGACTTGCAAGGATATTATGAGCACACATAAAAAGTTCAGAGAAGAACCAAATATCTTTCATAGATAACCTTGATCATAAACTCACAATTCATCGGATCTCGACAAACACACTGCAAAAAGAGATTACATCGAATAGATCTCCTCGAAGACCGAGGAGAACTTTGTATTGAGATTCAGAGAGAGAGTGAAGAAGCCATCTAGATACTAGCTATGGACCCGAAGGTCTGTGGTAAACTACTCACAACTCATGGTGAGGGCGATGATGGATCCCCCTCCGGTGGAGCTCCGGAACAGGCTCCAAGACGGGATCTCACGGGAACAGAAGGTTACGGCGGTGGAATTAGGGTTTTCTCTCTGTTCACGGAGGTTTTGGGGTACGTAGACTTATATAGGAAGAAGGAGGACACTGGGGGGGGGGGTGCT
>LR738713.1:325240333-325311832 GCA_902687465.1 Secale cereale
GGTGCTCGGGGGCTCCACGAAGCAGGGGGGCGCGCCCCCACCCTCGTGGGCGACCCCTTGATCCCCTGACATGGTTCTCAAGTCCCTCGTGCGTGATTTTCTCCAAAAATATCTCTCGCGAAGGTTTCATTCCGTTTGGACTCCGTTTGATATTCTTTTTCTGCACAACCCTGAAACAGGCAAAAAACAACAATCTGGACTGGGCCCTTGGGTTAGTAGGTTAGTCCCAAAAATGATATAAAAGTGTATGATAAAGCCCATTAAACACCCAAGACTTCGTAAATAATAGCATGGAACAATCAAAAATTATAGATATGTTGGAGACGTATCAAGCATCCCCAAGCTTAATTCCCGCTCGTCCTCCAGTAGGTAAATGATAAAGAAAGAAATTTTGATGTGGAATGCTAACCAACATAGTTTTTCAATGTAATTCTCTTAATTGTGGCATGAATGTTTAGATCTGAAAGATTCAAGATAAAAGTCTATATTGACATAAGAAATAACAATACTTCAAGCATACTAACAAGGCAATCATGTCTTCTCAAAATACTATGGCTAAAGAAAGTTATCCCTACAAAATCATATAGTCTGGCTATGCTCCCTCTTCATCACACAAAATATTCATATCATGCACAACCCCGATTTCAGCCAAGCACTTGTTTTCATACTCTATTTTTTCAAACCTTTCAACTTTCACGCAATACATGAGCGTGAGCCATGGACATAACACTATGGGTGGAATAGAGGTGGTTGTGGAGAAGACAAAAAGGAGGGAGATAGTCTCACATCAACTAGGCGTATCAACGGGCTATGGAGATGCCCATCGATAGATATCAATGTGAGTGAGTAGGGATTGCCATGCAACAGATGCACTAGAGCTAAATATGAATGAAAGCTCAACAAAAGAAACTAGTGGGTGTGCATCCAACTTGCTTGCTCACGAAGACCTAGGGCATTTGAGGAAGCCCATCGTTGGAATATACAAGCCAAGTTCTATAATGAAAATTCCCACTAGTATATGAAAGTGACTAAACATGAGACTCTATACAATGAAGATCACGGTGCTACTTTGAAGCACAAGTGTGGAAAAAAGATAGTAGCAATTGTCCCTTTTTTTTCTTTTTTTTTCTTTTTTTTGGGCCTTTCTTTTTCTTTGGCCTTTTTTTTCTTTTTTTTTGCGGAGGGGCTTTATAGATTTAGCCTTTCCTCCCATGGGACAATGCTCTAATAATGATGATCATCACACTTTCAGTACAACTCGGTATTACAACTAGATACTACAACAACAAAGTATGACTCTATATGAATGCCTCCGATAGTGTACGGGGATGTGCAATGAAACAAGAGTGACATGTATAAAAATTATGCATGGCGTCCTTTCCACAAATACGATGTCAACTACATGATCATGCAATGGCAATATGACAATATGATGTGTGTCATATGAAAGGAACGGTGGAAAGTTGCATGGCAATATATCTCGGAATGTCTATGGAAATGCCATGATAGGTAGGTATGGTGGCTGTTTTGAGGAAGGATATATTGTGGGTTTATGGCACCGGCGAAAGTTGCGCGGTACAAGAGAGGCTAGCAAAGGTGGAAGGGTGAGAGTGCGTATAATCCATGGACTCAACATTAGTCATAAGAACTCATATACTTATTGCAAAAATGTACGAGTCATCAAAACAAAGCAATAAACGCATGCTCCTGGGGGGGGAGGTTGGTAGGAGTTAACCATCGCGCGCCCCCGACCTCCACACAAAGGTTGACACTTTACAAATACCTCATGCTCTAACTTCGTCACATAGCGGTTCACCATACGTGCATGCTACGGGAATCACTAAACTTAACACATGTATTTCTCAATTTCATAATAACTCCACTAGCATGACTCTAATATCATTATACTCAAATCTCAAAACAATTATCAAGCATCCAACATCTCATTCTATTCAATGCACTTGGTGTGATTTTTTTACTACATTGACATTGGATGTCTATCATGTGAAGACTAGTTTCTTTAGCCTAAACACATTACCATGCTGTTTTAATAGACTCTCAAAAGGATATAAGTGAAGCATGAGAGTTCAACAATTTGTACAAAATATTACCACCACCATGCTCTAAAAGATATAAGTGAAGCACTAGAGCGAAAACTATTCATCTCAAAAGATATAAGTGAAGCACATAGAGTGTTCTAACAATTTCTAGGCCATATTTAAATCTCTCAAATAGGTGTGTACAGCAAGGATAATTGTGACAAACTAACAAGCAAAGACTCAAATTATACAAGACGCACCAAGCAAAACACATATCATGTTGCGAATAAAAATATAGCTCCAAGTATAGTTACCGATGGATGAAGACGAAAGAGGGGATGCCTTCCCGGGGCATCCCCAAGATTAGGCTTTTGATTATCTTGAATTTACTTAGGGTTCCATGGGCATCCCCAAGCTTAGGCCTTTGCTACTCATTATTCCATAGTCCATCAAAGCAATACTCAAAACTTGAAAACTTCACAACACAAAACTTAGACAAAAATTCCCGTGAGCTCCGTTAGTATAAGAAAGCAAACCACTACTCAAAGGTGCAGAAATGAATTCATTCTTTGTTTATATTGGTGTTAAAACTACTGTATTCCAACTTTTCTATGGTTCATATCCTCCAATACTATTCACAGATGCATTGAAATAAGCAAACAACACATGAAAAACAGAATCTGTCAAAAACAGAACACTCTGTAGTAATATGCAGGTTTCTCCTACTTATGGAACTCCAAAAAAATTCAAACTAAATTGGTAAATTTGTGGAATTTGTCTACCAATCATCTGCAAAAAGAATCAACTAAATAGCATGCTCCAGTAAAATCTTAAGACAACTTTAGCGAGCGCTAACGATTCCGTTTTTCACAGCAAGATCACATAAACTTCACACAAGTCTTCCCAAAGGTTATACTTGGCACAAACACTAAACAAAACATAAAACCACATCTAATCAGAGTCTAGATGCAATATTTATTCCCTAACAGCAACAAAAACAAAAAAAATATAAAGTTGGGTTGCCTCCCAACAAGCGCTATCGTTTTACGCCCCTAACTAGGCACGATACAAGATAAATCTAGGTATTGCCATCTTTGGAAGGCAATCCATAAGTGGCTCTCATGATAGATTCATATGGTAATTTGATTTTATTTCTAGGAAAGTGTTCCATTCCTTTCCTTAAGGAAATTGGAATCTAATATTTCCTTCCTTCATATCAATAATTGCACCAATCGTTATAAGGAAAGGTCTACCAAGAATAATAGGACATGAAGGATTGCAATCTATATCAAGAACAATGAAATCTACGGGCACATAATTCCTATTGGCAACAATAAGAACATCATTAATTCTTCCCATAGGTTTCTTAATAGTGGAATCCGCAAGATGCAAGTTTAAAGAACAATCATCAAGCTCATGGAACCCTAGCAAATCACACAAAGTTTTTGGGATAGTGGAGACACTTGCACCCAAATCACACAAAGCATAGCATTCATGATCTTTTATTTTTATTTTGATACTAGGTTCCCACTCATCATAAAATCTTTCTAGGTATAGAAACTTCCAACTCAAGTTTTTCTTCCTAAGATTGCATCAAAGCATCAACTATGTGTTTGGTGAAAGCTTTATTTTGACTATAAGCATGCGGAGAATTTAGCACGGATTGCAACAAGGAAATACAATCAATCAAAGAGCAATTGTCATAATTGAATCCCTTGAAATCCAAAGTAGTGGGTTCATCACTATGCAAAGTTTTAATCTCTTCACTCCCACTTTTAGCAATTTTAGCATGAAGATCTAAAAACTCCGAATCATTAGGACACCTTAAAGCAGAATCATCTCCAATCCTATTTTCATCAAGATTTATACTAGAAAACAAGGATCTAATAGGAGACACATCAATAACTTTCAGATCTTAATATTTATTTTCATGATAACTAGAAGAACACGCTTTAATATAATCTTCTCTTTTAGCACGCATCCTAGCGGTTCTTTCTTTGCATTTATCAATGGAAAATCTCATGGCTTTGAGAGACTCATTGATATCATGCTTAGGTGGGATAGATCTAAGTTTCAAAGAATCAACATCAAGCGTAATTATATCCACACTTCTAGCCAATTCATCAACTTTAAGCAATTTCTCTTCAAGCATAGCATTGAAATTCTTTTGCGAGTTCATAAACTCCTTAACACTAGTTTCAAATTCAGAAGGCATCTTTCCATAGGAGTTGTTGTAGGAATTACCATAATTATTAGAGGAATTACTAGGAAAAGGCCTAGGATTAAAATTACCTCTATAAGCATTGTTACCAAAATTATTCCTACCAACAAAATTCACATCCAAAGATTCATTGTTATTCTCAATCAAAGTGGACAAAGGCATATCATTAGGATCAGAGGAAGCACTCTTAGCAGCAAATAATTTCATAAGTTCATCCATCTTTCCACTCAAAACACTAATTTCTTTGATAGCATGCACTTTTTTACTAGTAGATCTTTTGGTGTGCCATTGAGAATAATTAACCATAATATTATCTAGGAGTTTGGTAGCTTCTCCTAAGGTGGTTTCCATGAAAGTGCCTCCCGCGACCGAGTCTAAAAGATTTCTAGAAGCAAAATTCAAGCCAGCATAAAAGTTCTGAATAATCATCCATAGATTCAAACCATGTGTAGGGTAATTACGTATCATCAATTTCATTCTCTCCCAAGCTTGTGCAACATGCTCATAATCTAGTTGCTTAAAATTCATAATATCATTTCTAAGAGAGATGATCTTAGCAGGAGGGAAATACTTAGAGATAAAAGCATCTTTGCACTTATTCCACGAATCAATACTATTTCTAGGCAAAGAGGAAAACCAAGTTTTAGCACGATCTCTAAGTGAAAACGACAATAACTTCAATTTAACAATATCGTTATCCGTATCCCTTTTCTTTTGCATATCACACAAATCAACAAAGTTGTTTAGATGGGTAGCGGCATCTTCACTAGGAAGGCCGGAGAATTGAACTTTCATGACAAGATTCAACAAAGCAGCATTGATCTCACAAGATTCAGCATCGGTAATAGGAGCAATCAGAGTGCTAAGAAAATCAGTATTGTTGGTATTGGAGAAGTCACACAATTTGGTATTATTCTGAGCCATAGTGACAAGCAAGCAATCCAACACACACAAGCAAACAAGAAGCAAGCGAACGATAAACACACGGCGGAAGAAGGGCAAATAAAACAGCAAGTGTGAAGTGGGGGAGAGGAAAATGAGAGGCAAATAAATGTAATGCGAAGGATAAGGGTTTGTGATAGGTACTTGGTATACGACTTTTGCGTAAGCCTCCCCGGCAAAGGCGCCAGAAATTCTTCTTGCTACTTCTCGAGCTTGCGTTGTATTCCCTCGAAGAGGAAAGGGAGATGTAGCACAATAGCATAAGTATTTCCCTTAGTTTTTGAGAACCAAGGTATCAATATAGTAGGAGACCACGCGCCAGTCCCTCGCACCTGCACAAACAAATAAGAACTTCGCAGCCAACGCGATAAGGGGTTGTCAATCCCTTTACGGTCACTTACGAAAGTGAGATCTGATAGAGATGATAGTTTATATTTTTGGTATTTTTGGTTTATAAGAATAGCAAATAAAAGCGATAAAAGTAAAGTAGATGTAGATTGATATGTTGAGAATAGACCCGGGGGCCATAGTGTTCTCTAGTGGCTTCTCTCATGATTGCGATATTCTATGGCGGGTAAAAAAAATACTGTCGAGCAATTGATAGAAAAGCGAATAATTATGAGACTATCTAGGCATGATCATTGTATATAGGCATCACGTCCGAGACAAGTAGACCGACTCCTGCCTGCATCTACTACTATTACTCCACACATCGACCGCTATCCAGCATGCATCTAGTGTATTGAGTTCATAAGAACAGAGTAACGCATTAAGCAAGATGACATGATGTAGAGGGATAAACTTGAGCAATATGATATAAACCCCATCTTTTTATCCTCGATGGCAACAATACAATACGTGCCTTGCTGCCCCTACTGTCACTTGGAAAGGACACCGCAAGATTGAACCCAAAGCCAAGCACTTCTCCCATTGCAAGAACTATAGATCTAGTAGGCCAAACCAAACCAATAATTCGAAGAGACTTGCAAGGATATTATGAGCACACATAAAAAGTTCAGAGAAGAACCAAATATCTTTTATAGATAACCTTGATCATAAACTCACAATTCATCGGATCTCGACAAACACACCGCAAAAAGAGATTACATCGAATAGATCTCCTAGAAGACCGAGGAGTACTTTGTATTGAGATCCAGAGAGAGAGAAGAAGCCATCTAGATACTAGCTATGGACCCGAAGGTCTGTGGTAAACTACTCACAACTCATGGTGAGGGCGATGATGATGATGATGATGAAGACCTCCGTGATGGACCCCCCTCCGGTGGAGCTCCGGAACAGGCTCCAAGATGGGATCTCACGGGAACAAAAGGTTACCGCAGTGGAATTAGGGTTTTCTCTCTGTTCACGGAGGTTTTAGGGTACGTAGACTTATATATGAAGAAGGAGGACACCGGGGGGTGATCGGGGGCTCCACGAGGCAGGGGGCGCGCCTGGGAAGGGGGGCACGCCCCCACCCTCGTGGACCACCCCTTGATCCCCTGACATGGTTCTCAAGTCCCTCGTGCGTGATTTTCTCCGAAAATATCTCTCACGAAGGTTTCCTTCCGTTTGGACTCTGTTTGATATTCTTTTTCTGAAAAACCCTGAAACAGGCAAAAAACAGCAATCTGGACTGGGCCCTTGGGTTAGTAGGTTAGTCCCAAAAATGATATAAAAGTGTATGATAAAGCCCATTAAACATCCAAGACTTCATAAATAATAGCATGGAACAATAAAAAATTATAGATACGTTGAAGACGTATCACTGAGCTGGGGTGGACCACAACGCAGCAGGAGCGGGACGAACCACACAAGGTTTTCTTTGACACATATCTGTAACAGAAGTAATTATGTAAGGGCTTGTTTAAACTGGAGGATTCTAACAATGCAGGGATAGGAAATACACATGAATATGATAGGAATGCACATGCAAAACAAAGAATTAAAAAACACTGGATTTCTGTCAATCTGGGTGTTTGGTTCACAAGAATTGGAAGATCACAGGAATGCAAAGAAGCATGGTGAAATTAAGTCAAACCACAAGAAAATGTATAGTTATAAGGCTATTATGCTACTATCTCATAGTCTTGTGCTTCATGAATAGGAGTTTCAAAAGGAGGCCAAGTGGATATTAAAATTCCTACGGTTTTCTTTCAAGGAGACACTAAAGGAACAAATCCTACCGTTTTCCTTTGCTCCATTCCTTTGAACCAAATGAATGAATAGTAGTATCATAGTAAACTTTCCAATTCCTATGTTTTCCTTCACTTTTCCTTTCAACCACTGGTGATTCTAGTAGGAAGGCTTGAACAGGGAAAAGCCTACACTCCAAAAATGTTTGTGTGCTACTTCTACTAGGTTGAACCCAGGCCACCGCCCTACTAGCTCAACTCCCAGGCCCAAACGCACAGAAATAAATAATTATGGCTTTTGAGAGAGTCCATCACGGATAGCTAGGTTGCCTGGTACCTCACTGCCTGTTATATAGGAGACACTAATCGTATTTCACGTAACTACATGTGCTCAGTGGATAATATATATATAACATGTAGAGTAAAAAAGCGATGCAGCAAGTGTACAACCTCTTTCGCGAAGCCATGTCGATCTCAGCATCATTGGGTTGGTCGCTGAGGATGCTGCGACTGATGTGGCAGTCGGAGGAGGGGAAGAAGATCTTAGGCGCCTGGAGATGGAGCCAAGGGTACTGCTCGGCTATGATGGAAGGTTTCATCGTTGGAGCAGCTCCGGTGAGTTTTACGATGGCGAGGCTAGAGCAGGACAAGAGAGACAACGTTTACCTGAGTGCAATTCTAATAGAATCTCCAGTAGATGATGTAAAATACATAACCACAAAGTGCTAGATGTCAAATACATCAACTGCTCATCTCTGAACTTAACTGTCAAAACTGAATTTTAGTGTCTGCATTAGTAGTAGAAAAGCAGTAGCAGCAGTAACTGCCAGAGCAACAGCGTGTGCAAGAGCCGGGGCAGTTGGTCGTATAACAGCTGCAGGGGCTCGAGCGAGAGCAGGATCTGCTGCTCGTGCAGTAGCAACACGAGCAAGAGTAGAGCAACAATGAAAGCAAGAGAAAGAGCAAAAGCAGACCAGGCAGGGGACCAAGAGCAAGAGCAGAGTAGCAGCGTGAGCGAGAGCCAAAGCAGTAGAAACTCCTACTGATGTGGACGTCGCCGCCGAGGGAGCAATGTCACACCCAGCATTTTGTAACATGTCATTTGCATCAATAAAGCATGAAAATTTGGACCAGCAATTTTTTTGGCATCATTTGGCTTTTATTTGGATTTGAGTTTTTCTTCCTATGTTTTTCATCTGCTCATTAAAGTCAACTATTACCTCTTGTAGAATTCATCTCCTTACCCAAAACTTCTGCCCAATGATCATACCAAGTGTTTATAGCAGTATAGTATTTTCTTATAAAATCAATTTGGCCAAATTGTATTTTCAAAAATTAGTATTCCAAAAAATCCCCGAATTGAGATTTGCACTGCAAGTACTTGATTTAGGGTGAGAAAATTATTTCAAAAAGTATATTTGAGACCTAGTAGTCATAGGACTCCCAGAAACCACAAAAGTATAATTTTAAAAGTTATTTTCCTATTTTATTTAAAAGCTTTTTCTTAAGGCCAGAAATGGTCTTTAATAGGGAAAAATTATTTAAGTATTTCAAAAATATTTGCCAAAATTCAGGGAGACTCATCGGACAAATATTGTCCATATATAATAGTTTCAACACTTGGTCATGTTCAAAATAATGGGCTAATCCCTCAGAAACCCTTTCTGGATATTTCAAGCTTTTGAAATATTTACAAAGGAAATATTCTCTAAAAATTCCAGGGAAATTCTATCATGTGATATATGACATATTTGATGATCTTGCCAAGCCCCATGCCTTGGGAAGCAAGAAAACATCATCAAAACCCTTCAAAACCATTCTGTCCATATCTGAAGTTTGAGCAACTTTACATTGCCAAACTTGTCCAAATGCTCTCAAACTTGGTGCACATGCTGGAATGGTCTAATAAGGCATCTAGACCAAATGGCACAAGCTTTGGAGTAGGGTAACTTGGTCAGAATACCCCAAAACCATTTCTGTTCAAATTCAAATTTGAACAACTTTACATTACCAACTTTTTACCCGGGGCTTCAAACTTTGTGGGCATGATCATAACCCCAAATGATGAAACTACACCAAGTGGTGCATCAAGGGGAGATGATTAGCTTGACTTAAACATGGTGAAACCATTTCTGTTGATTTCTACGGTTCATCAAAGTTACATTGGCAAGTTTCTTCAAACAAGCCCAAATTTGGTGAAACACCCTATTTCCATATGACATTCAATCCTGTTAAGTGTCATAGCTAGTGGAGATCATTTGCTTGCCCAAAACAAAATCAAACATCTTCTGCCATATTACCAAAATCCTTGTTCTGACCTCTTTTATTATTTACTTTTGCTTCAACTTTCTACCACAGCCTCACCTAGTCACCTTCTACCCCCAGTAACTTCCCCAGGACCAGAGCTCCAAGATTGAAGGGTGAAAACCCCAATTTACCTTGCTGGACAGCCCAGTTCTTACCATCTACCAGCTTCCCTCCTCTCTCACTGGACATCTAGAGCATCCAAGGCCACAGCTAGGTTGTTTACTCCCTACTGGACCCTCCAGACACGGCGGACACGCCCAGATAGCCAACGGCATGCCATGGCATGCAATAAGCACGCTCTAGAGCGCGCTACAGTGCGCACCCGCACTGTAGCCTCGCCCAATCCATTGCCCCCGACCACCTCGTGCTTCCCCCTCGCGCCATTCGATGCGCCTCGGCGTCCACAACTCCCCCCGACGCTGTCCCCCTCCTCCTTCTCCCTCCAATGGACATCCTCGCACGCGCGCCGGCCGCCCGCAAGCTCCAGTCGTCGGCCTCGCACGCGCGCAGCTCCAGAAGCATCCCCCGCTCCCCCTCTTCCTCTCCTCGACTCTAGAACTCGTCCAGCAACACCGCAGACACATCCCCAGCACGTCCCATGCACTGTGGCGACGAGCAGAGGCTCGCTGGCGCATAGGTCCACGGCACCTCGCCGTCCTCCTATAAATAGGGCCCCCGAGCCCCTCTTCTCTTCACCAAGAGCACTCTCCCCCTCTCAATCTCCCCAGAGCCACTCGCCCCCACTCCAGACCAGCCCGAGCTCGAGATCGAGCTTGAGCTCCGCCGCGGCGGCTCCCCGTCGCCTGCTCGGTACATGCCACCCTAGCCTTCCCTCTCGCTCGATCTAGCACCACAACACGTCTCTGATGCGTTTTCCCCTCTTTCCCCTCTCTGCAGCTGCCGGAATCGACCGGAGCAGCATCCACCCGAAGCTCCTCCGCCGCGTGTACTCGCCGTCGGCGAACCAGGCCCCTCCGGCGACCCGCACCACCACCACTAGAACGGCGACATCCTGCTGAGTCCATTCCTGCCCTCAGCTCGCCCCGCCGTGCCCGGAAACGCCGCCGGTGAGCTCGCCGGCTCTTTGCCGGAGGGTTAGGGATGACAGGCGGGCCCCGCCTGTCAGCCTCCCCTCGCCCTCGCTCCTCTCTCCTCTCACTGACGCCGGGCCCCGCCCGTCAGGTTTAAAAAACCCTGGCGCGCGCTGGCGCCGTGCGGTGGGCTGTATTTCGCCCCGGGCCGTTGCACTATGGCCATTCTGGCCCAGTGGCACAGAGCCTTTTTCTTTTTTCTTTTCTGTGGGATTTCAAATAATTCCATAGAATTAAATATATATCCAAATGAATTAATTCCAGTTCCTAAAAACTTGTAAAAATCCAACCTATTTAATGATGTCACTTTCACACATGTCCATGGACCTTTTCTGTTCTGTTCAAATTTAAATTCATATTTGAACATTAAAAGTTCTGTTCAAATATTCATGGACCCATTCTGCCACTCCAAAACTCAAACTAAGAATTTTTGCCATCTTAGTTTTCCCTCTAGTATTTAACAAAAATAAGTTGACATTTTTCTGAGCACTTTGATTTTTCTGTTTTTATTGTGGTCTTATTTTTCTATTGTTATTTTGCGACGATTAGATACCGTATTTGACGAAGTTGCTGAAGAAGAAGGAGGGGAAGGATTTGAAGACTTTGAAGACCAAGCCAATCCAGGCAAGCAGCCCTTTGACCATGATACACTTGTGTTCTTCGGAACCCATTTATTTCCGAATGCATGATGATAAAAGTGACGGTGGTGACCTAGATGAGAACCACCACTTGATGCATGCTTTACTCATGATCTTGCTATGTGCTAGATGCAATGCAAAAGACTAGTAGTAATGCTTAGAGATGCATGTGTGCCATGATACCTTCGTGGTTGCATTCTTTTTAAGACCCCATCGGGTGCCACTTATGACCGGGGAAAAAAGATGAGATGGGTAACCACTTGATGACGAAGTGGTGTACCAAGACAAGTGTGTGTGATGTTTTTCAAAAGGATTGGTTTAAGTTGCGACCGTTATTCCAACCTTACATGTGCAACCACTCTACCCCTTATGGGACGGGGCATTATTGATTACTTAGGCCGATACTAGCATGGTGCCCACATTACTAGTGACGGGAAGACTTGAGGTCTTTCCCGGGACGGGGTCGTTCTTGGATAGGCGACCATGACTGTTTTCACAGGGCACCGGACACACCGTTGGTCCCTTCGTGTACGCGTGACATTGAAAATAGGGCAAGTCCCATGATCTATTGTTTGTACTCGAGGGCTGTGCACCAACGAGTGGACCCTATGTTAGTGTCGTCTAGGGAAAGATAATGACTGGGTGCTTCCCCCGAGTACTTGAGGTACTGCGGGATCGTGGGTGACACAAAAGCTTCTCGGATCTTGTGGGTAAAGTGCGCAACCTCTGCAGAGTGTAAAACTATTCGAATAGCTGTGTCCACGATCAATGACAGTTGGGTAACCGCTCTTGGACTACGTCCAATGTTTGCAAAACCCTGTGTGTGTGTGTAGAGTCAAGGTGGTGACTTGACTCGTTGAGTTGAATCCTACTCATGTTGATATCGGTAACCTGTCCTCGAGGTTACATGAATTATTTGATGCACATCCTTGATGGTAGAATATTTATTCTAGCTTGTAGCTAGATTGCTCATTGTTGTACAATTGCATTATTCTCTTGATCCAAATCATGGGTTGCTTGCGAGTACATTCAAAGTACTCATTGGCTTGCCACTGGTTATTTAATTGGCCAGGCATGGAGGAACAGGAATATGAAAAAGAATTATATGGAGATGAACATGCGAACTAGGACGCTATCCCAGTCAGAATGCCTGTAGGGTTAAGGCAGATGGCATGGGTTCTACTTATCTTTGAAGACTTCCGTTATTTGAGTTATTTGCTATTCAGCCCGTGAGGCTTTATCTATGTAAGACTTGGCCATAATGTCCATAATTTGTGTAAGGCGATATGTATGGATGTAAGACTCTTGTTATTCAGCTTCTGTGTGTTCAGTGAGCATTGATCTCTGGGATCACTGTACACGTGGATTCGGTGATCTCGACTCTTAAGTCGGGGTCCCCACAGAGCTGGTATGAGAGCCATCCTGACTGTAGGAAGCCTTAGTTAGCATGGGCGTTAGTTAGATGAGACCCCTTTTCAAAAACCTTCTGAACCTCTCTTCTTTTCTAAACCTTACCAACCTAAGTTATCATCAGCTTATTAACCTCTCCTATTCACCCTTTGTAGATGGCCGCTGTACCCGAAGAGCACCTGACCACTGGGTTTCCCTTGCTTCTCGAGGATAGCCTCCAGGAGTGCCGGTTCTACCGAGCGCCCATCCTCACCTACCTTGAGCATTGGGTTAGCGACACTGAGGTGGAGTACCATGTGGAAGTGATCGTGAAGGCAAACGATCCTCCCACAAGTTGGTTCTTCGAGGGACCCCAGATGGCAACACTACCTCTCGCTGTCGAGGCTGCTGCACTCAAGGCACTAACCCGTCTCCGCGAGCTTCTTCCAGAGATGGCAGCCAAGATGACAACCCGCTTCCTGCCTTACCGGAAGGAAGGTGAAGATGAAAGCAGCGCACTAGCCCCTCCACTAAAGGAAGGACTCCCGCTTCGATTCCAGACCTACTTCAGGCTATGTGCCGACAGCTTGGCACAAGATTTGGCCTCGGAATCGATGAAGCTCCGAGAAGAACTTTACAAGACCAATGCCCTTCTTCGTCGAGCACAAGAGAAAACAGATAGGATCAAGAAGGAAGGTGCGCCTCCCGGACAGTCCGCTATCGCGTACCGTGGTGGAAGGCCCTCAGGAGATGTATCTTCCAAGGATGAAGAACCACCCCGGCGATGCCGTATGACGGCAAGGGAATATCACAAGCTTTTCCCTGCACCACCGACGAAGCACCGTCGTATCCAACTCCTCCACTCCCCCACACCCTCAAGTGACAAGGGGGCTCAGAAAGATGAAGACAAGGAGGAAGACCCAGATGAGCCAGAATGCGCGACCGAGCATTCCGCCGCTTAGGAATTATTCGCAACTCGGATATGCCAGTTTGTGACCTCTACGGTAGGATAGGTCGTGTAACCCCTATGCACAGTCGAGTCCTTGTATGTTTCATATGAAAACATCTAGTGTTGCTTTTGTTGTGTTTGGATGTATGTCGTATTCTTCCCTTCGGGAATATGTAAACCACTACATCACCCATTTGAATTTTAATGAATGTGTTTGGCCCTTTCGGCCCTTCCATGATTTGATTAGTGTCACACCCACCCCCTTACTAGGCACCCATATTTATTGCTTTCCCTCTTCCAATCATGAGACCTTTTATCGCTCCAACAGGATGCCTGTTGTAACTCATACTGGTACCTCTACCCAGCAGCCTGAAGCCGGAGCATTCGCTCAATCAGAGGCAGGCCACGACCAAACCAACGACCAAGCTCCACCACCACCTCCTCCGAACATGGACATGGCTCAGCTTCTCCAAGCTTTCCGAGAGGAACGCCAAGCCAACACCGCAGCCTTTCAGTTGATTGCTCAAGCTGTCACCAACAACCGCCAGCCGACGGGGAATGGCAATGGACGTTCCACGTTGGCAGAGTTCAAGAAGCATGCACCGCCAACTTTCATCGAGACTGCTGAACCCCTGGATGCAGACGACTGGGTCCGCACCATTGAGGACTTGCTGGAACTAGTCGGATGCACCAAAGACCGCGAGAAGGTGGCTTATGCAGCCCACTGCCTCGGGGGGACTGCTAGAGCTTGGTGGGATGGATTCAAGGTCATGCATGCTGGACAAGACATCACTTGGGACAACTTCAAGGCAGAATTCCGCAAAGCCCACATTCCTTCCGGAATCATGGCTATCAAAAAGCGTGAATTCCGAGCCCTGAAGCAAGGAAGTGGCACTGTCAAAGAATACATGCAGAAGTTCAGTGTTCTGTCAAGGTATGCCCCTGAAGATGTCATCACTGATGCTGCAAAAAGGGAGCGCTTCATGGAAGGCCTCAATCAGACTCTGCAGTACTCGCTTGTCGTGTGCGACTGCCCAACCTTCCCTGACCTGGTGAACAAAGCACTCATGCTTGAAGACAAGCGGCATGCTCTGGAAGACACTCACAAGCGCAAGATGGTCAGCAAGGGAAGTTCCAGCAACCAGAAACCTTGCCCATGGCAGTGAGCCCCGGTCAAGCCAACCTATCAGCAACCAAGAGCTCCTGCACCTCGCACCAACTATCAGCCTCAGCAGTATGCCAACCCAAGGCCAGCATTCAACCCCAATAAAAGTGGTGGCAACAAGATCAATAATCCAAACCAAGTCACTTGCTTTGGATGTGGTCAGTCGGGACACATCTCAAGGGTGTGCCCCAACAAGAAGCCTGATGCCCCGCGCCCCAATGCGCAGAACCCAGGACAAGGCCGCGGGATGCCACCAAGGAACCCAGCTCCTCGCAACCCGCCTAACCATGGGAAGGGGCGTGTGAATCATGTCACTGCTGAAGAAGCCCAGGAAGACCCGGACGTCGTGCTGGGTACGTTCCTTGTCAACTCAGCACCTGCAACTGTCTTGTTTGATTCTGGAGCCACGCATTCATTTGTCACTCAAAGATTTGCATTAAAAAGTGGCATGACCCCTACACCCCTGAATAACCCCATGGTGGTACAAACCCCTGGAGCAGAGATGAGAGCCAAGATAGGCTGTAAAGGAGTCAGTATTACCATTAACGGTGTAGATTTCCTAGCAGACCTCATCATACTAAGATCGCAAGGCTTGGATGTGATCTTAGGGATGGATTGGCTCAGTAAGCACCAAGGCTTATTAGACTATGCCAATCGGACTGTCACTGTGACCAATGACCAAGGAGTCGAAGTTAAGTTTGCTTCCAACTCCTCTTCCGCTCAAGCCGCTCAAGTCAACTGTCTGTCTGAAGTTGGGCTGGAGCAAGTACTGGTAGTTTGCGAGTATCCCGATGTCTTCCCAGATGAGCTACCGAGAATGCCCCCTGACCGTGACATTGAGTTCATCATCGAGCTCGTGCCCGGGGCAGGACCCATCTATAAGAAGCCTTATAGAATGGGGACGGAAGAATTAGCCGAGTTGAAGAAGCAACTGGAAGAGCAGCTGAGGAAGGGATTTATCCGCCCAAGTGCCTCCCCTTGGGGATCACCTGTTCTGTTTGTGGCAAAGAGGGACGGTACCATCCGCTTATGCATTAACTATCGCTCCCTCAATGAGGTTACAATCAAGAACAAGTATCCACTTCCCAAGATTGAAGACCTATTTGATCAGCTCAGCGGAGCCAAGGTGTTCTCCAAGATCGACCTCAGATCTGGGTACTACCAGCTAAAGATCAGACACCAAGATATTCCGAAGACGGCATTCGCAACCAGATATGGCCTGTACGAGTGCACGGTCATGTCATTTGGGTTAACCAATGCCCCAGCTTACTTCATGTATCTCATGAATAAAGTCTTCATGGAATATTTGGACAAGTTTGTTGTTGTCTTCATCGATGACATTCTTGTCTTCTTGAAGACGGAGGAAGAGCACGAGCAACATTTGAGGATGGTCCTAGACAAGCTTCGGGAGCACCAACTATACGCCAAATTCAGCAAGTGTGAGTTCTGGCTGCATAAAGTTGGATTCTTAGGTCATGTCTTGACCCAAGAAGGATTGTCAGTTGATCCCGCAAAGATCGAAGCTGTGACCCAATGGCAATCTCCAACGACCGCCAAGGAAGTCAGAAGCTTCCTCGAACTTGCGGGCTATTACCGCAAATTCGTGGAAGGATTCTCTAGCATTGCCCGGCCAATGACTCAACTCCTCAAGAAGGACAAGAAGTTCGAGTGGACGCCAAAATGCGAAGAGAGCTTCCAAGAGCTCAAGAAGAGGTTGACCACCGCCCCAGTTCTGGCAACACCTGATATTCACAAGGAGTTCGTGATATATTGCGATGCCTCTCGTACCGGATTGGGAAGCGTTCTGATGCAAGAAGGCCGAGTCATAGCTTACCTCTCCAGGCAGCTACGACCTCATGAAGAGAACTACGCTACTCACGATCTTGAGTTAGCAGCAGTGGTTCATGCCTTGAAGACATGTCGGCATTACCTCCTAGGGAAACGGTGTGAGATATACACAGACCACAAAAGTCTGAAGTACATTTTCACCCAAAAGGAATTGAACATGAGGCAACGAAGATGGTTGGAACTCATCAAAGACTATGACCTCAGTGTTCAGTATCACCCCGGGAAGGCTAACGTGGTGGCCGATGCCTTAAGCAGAAAGGCTTGCTCCTTGAATGCCATTATTCAAAAGAGGCAGCCAGCCCTGTTTAAGGAACTCGAACAATTCAGTTTGGAATTGGTCACCCCTGGATTTCTGGACCATCTGGAAGTCAAACCAACCCTGATTGATGAAGTCAAGAAGGCGCAAGGTGGGCACGCAAGCATTGAAGGCATCAAGAAGAAGATGAAGCTAGACAAGGCCCCAGGATTCTCCGAAGACGAGCACAGGATTGTTTGGTACAAAGGTCGCATCTGCGTACCAAACAAGATGGAGCTGAAGAACCTGATTCTGCAAGAAGCCCATGACACTCCGTATTCCATCCACCCTGGAGGAACCAAGATGTATCAAGACTTGAAGGAAAAATTCTGGTGGCACGGGATGAACAGAGAGATTGCAACCTATGTTGCAAAGTGTGATGTGTGCCAAAGGGTCAAGGCTGAATATCAGCGACCCGCTGGATTGCTCCAACCACTTAAGGTTCCTGAGTGGAAGTGGGATAAAGTCGGAATGGACTTCATCACGGGATTACCAAGGTCGAATAGAGGACATGACTCCATCTGGGTCATAGTCGACCATTTGACCAAAGTAGCCCATTTCATTCCTGTCAAGACTACCTATACAGGCAACCAGTTGGCAACTCTCTATATCAACCGAATCGTGAGCCTCCATGGTGTTCCACTAGAAATTGTGTGAGATCGAGGCACCCAGTTTACTTCAAGGTTCTGGAAAAGATTCCAAGAAGCCTTGGGAACCAAGTTGTCTTTCAGCACAGCTTCCACCCACAGACCGGAGGTGAGACAAAGCGAGTAAATCAAATTCTCGAAGACATGCTCCGAGCTTGTGTTTTGGCCTATGGAGCCAAGTGGGAAGATTGCCTCCCTTTTGCCGAGTTCTCCTATAACAACAGTTATCAGTAGAGCCTTCAAATGGCACCATTTGAGGTGTTGTACGGACGCAGATGTCGCACACCCCTCAACTGGTCAGAGACTTGAGAAGGGCTAGTCTTTGGACCTGACATTCTCCGTGAAGCAGAAGAGCAAGTCCAACTAGTCAGAGAACGCTTGAAGGCCGCCAAGTCAAGGCAGAAGAGCTATGCTGACACTCGTCGCCGAGACATGAGTTTTCCGTGTCGGAGACCATGTGTACCTGCGAGTAACTCCTCTGAAGGGAACCAAGCGTTTCCACGTTAAGGGGAAACTTGCACCAAGATTTATTGGCCCTTTCAAGATCATCGACCGACGAGGAGAAGTGGCTTACCAGTTGGAACTACCACCTGAGCTATCCGATGTGCACAACGTATTCCACGTGTCACAACTCCGGAAATGTCTCCAAGTTCCGAACAAGCCTGATCTCTACAAGGATGTTGATCACCAAGCCATTGATCTCCAGCCTGATTTGACCTACCGCGAGAAGCCCATTCGCATTCTGGATGAAGCAGAACGACGGACACGAAGCCGCACCATCAAGTACTTCAAGGTCCAGTGGAGCAACCACACGGAAGCAGAAGCAACCTGGGAACGTGAAGACTATCTTAGATCCGAGTATCCCGATCTCTTTTAAGACCTAGTTTAGGAATCTCGGGGACGAGATTCTTGTAAGGGGGGTAGGTCTGTCACACCCTGCATTTTGTAACATGTCATTTGCATCAATAAAGCATGAAAATTTGGACCAGCAATTTTTTTTGGCATCATTTGGCTTTTATTTGGATTTGAGTTTTTCTTCCTGTGTTTTTCATGTGCTCATTAAAGTCAACTATTACCTCTTGTAGAATTCATCTCCTTACCCAAAACTTCTGCCCAATGATCATACCAAGTGTTTATAGCAGTATAGTATTTTCTTATAAAATTATTTGGCCAAATTGTATTTTCAAAAATTAGTATTCCAAAAACCCCTGAATTGAGGTTTGCACTGCAAGTACTTGATTTAGGGTGAGAAAATTATTTCAAAAAGTATATTTGAGACCTAGTAGTCATAGGACTCCCAGAAACCACAAAAGTATAATTTTAAAAGTTATTTTCCTATTTTATTTAAAAGCTTTTTCTTAAGGCCATAAATGGTCTTTAATAGGGAAAAATTATTTAAGTATTTCAAAAATATTTGCCAAAATTCACGGAGCCTCATAGGACATATATTGTCCATATATAAGAGTTTCAACACTTGGTCATGTTCAAAATAATGGGCTAATCCCTCAGAAACCCTTTCTGGATATTTCAAGCTTTTGAAATATTTACAAAGGAAATATTCTCTAAAAATTCCAGGGAAATTCTATCATGTCATATATGACATATTTGATGATCTTGCCAAGCCCCATGCCTTGGGAAGCAAGAAAACATCATCAAAACCCTTCAAAACCATTCTGTCCATATCTGAAGTTTGAGCAACTTTACATTGCCAAACTTGTCCAAATGCTCTCAAACTTGGTGCACATGCTGGAATGGTCTAATAAGGCATCTAGACCAAATGGCACAAGCTTTGGAGTAGGGTAACTTGGTCAGAATACCCCAAAACCATTTCTGTTCAAATTCAAATTTGAACAACTTTACATTACCAACTTTTTACCTGGGGCTTCAAACTTTGTGGGCATGATCATAACCCCAAATGATGAAACTACACCAAGTGGTGCATCAAGGGGAGATGATTAGCTTGACTTAAACATGGTGAAACCATTTCTGTTGATTTCTAGGGTTCATCAAAGTTACATTGGCAAGTTTCTTCAAACAAGCCCAAATTTGGTGAAACACCCCATTTCCATATGACATTCAATCCTGTTAAGTGTCATAGCTAGTGGAGATCATTTGCTTTCCCAAAACAAAATCAAACACCTTCTGCCATATTACCAAAATCCTTGTTCTGACCTCTTTTACTATTTACTTTTGCTTCAACTTTCTACCACAGCCTCACCTAGTCACCTTCTACCCCCAGTAACTTCCCCAGGACCAGAGCTCCATGATTGAAGGGTGAAAACCCCAATTTACCTTGCTGGACAGCCCAGTTCTTACCATCTACCAGCTTCCCTCCTCTCTCACTGGACATCCAGAGCATCCAAGGCCACAGCTAGGTTGTTTACTCCCTACTAGACCCCCCAGACACGGCGGACACGCCCAGCTAGCCAACGACATGCCGTGGCATGCAATAAGCACGCTCCAGAGCGCGCTACAGTGCGCACCCGCACTGTAGCCTCGCCCAATCCATCGCCCCCGGCCACCTCGTGCTTCCCCCTCGCACCATTCGATGCGCCTCGGCGTCCGCAAATCCCCCCGGCGCTGTCCCCCTCCTCCTTCTCCCTCCAGTGGACGTCCTCGCATGCGCGTCGGCCGCCCGCGAGCTCCATTCATCGGCCTCGCACGCGCGCAGCTCCAGAAGCATCCCCCGCCCCCTCTTCCTCTCCTCTGCCCTAGAACTCGTCCAGCAACACCGCAGACACATCCCCAGCACCTCCCGTGCACTGTGGCGACGAGCAGAGGCTCGCCGGCGCACAGGTCCACGGCACCTCGCCGTCCTCCTATAAATAGGGCCCCCGAGCCCCTCTTCTCTTCACCAACATCACTCTCCCCCTCTCAATCTCCCCAGAGCCACTCGCCCCCACTCCAGACCAGCCCGAGCTCGAGATCGAGCTCGAGCTCTGCCGCGGCGGCTCCCCGTCGCCTGCTCGGTACAGGCCACCCTAGCCTTCCCTCTCGCTTGATCTAGCACCACATCACGTCTCTGATGCGTTTCCCCCTCTTTCCCCTCTCTACAGCTGCCGGAATCGACCGGAGCAGCATCCACCCGAAGCTCCTCCGCCGCGTGTACTCGCCGCCGGTGAACCAGGCCCCTCCGGCGACCCGCACCACCACCACTAGAACGGCGACATCCTGCTGAGTCCATTCCTGCCCTCAGCTCGCCCCGCCGTGCCTGGAAACGCCGCCGGTGAGCTCGCCGGCTCTCTGCCGGAGGGTTAGGGATGACAGGCGGGCCCCGCCTGTCAGCCTCTCCTCGCCCTCGCTCCTCTCTCCTCTCACTGACGCCGGGCCCCGCCCGTCAGGTTTAAAAAATCCTGGCGCGCGCTGGCACCGTGCGGTGGGCTGTATTTCGCCCTGGGCCGTTGCATTGTGGCCATTCTGGCTGATGACCCTCAACCGTAAGGGATCTGTTGCAGCGTTTTCGATAAGTAAGAGTGTCGATCCCAACGAGGAGCAGAAGGTATTGATAAGCGATTCTGAGCAAGAAATTACTGCAAGCACTGAAAGATAACTTTTAGGGGTTTTCTCGATATAAGCAACAGGAATGTAAAGGCAAGTAATGTAAAAGGTACTGAGAGTAACAAGCGGCCCAATCCTTTCTTAGCAAAGGAGAGGCCTAGCAACTGAACTTATAAAGACTAAAGCGTTCTTGAGGACACACGAGAGAGGTAGTCATGTGCTTTCGCCATATTCCGTATCGATACTATGTTATGTGTTGATAAGTGTTGAGTGGGTGGATCTATGCTAGTGCACTCTCTAGACTAAGATGAATGCACTCTTATGATTAAACACCTTGCAAGCATCCGCAAATACAAGATAGAATTTAAGGCAAAAGCCTAATCATAGCAATACGATCGAGGATCCATTATTCCCTTATGCAAAAGCGTGCGAACTGGGGTTCAGGTTTCTATCACTCCGGCAACCCACCATAAGCATTCTTTATACACAATGTATTCCCCTAGGTCCTTAATAAGGCGAAGTGTTGGGTGTTCGACTCACGCAACACCACTAGTAGAATGACAACGCAACTTAAGTACCAAACAACACATATTACTTCAACAGCATATGACTACTAACAACAAGACTTTCCCCATGTCCTCAAGAACTAAGGTAACTACTCACAAGACATAAAAGAGATCATGATCAGTGGGGATAAATATGTGATAAACAATCTGGACATAATAATATTTCTCCCACAAAACTCAATAGCATTCACCACAAAGTAGTAATCAACACCGATGGAGTAGAGAGGATAGATAGTACGAGTTACAACACGAGTTGTGATGGGAAGATGAGATTTGGATGAAGATGGAGATGGTGCCGGTGTTGGGGATGATGTTGATGATGATCTCGATGATGCCCGTGACGATGGTGATGACGATGGCGACGATCTCCCCTTCCGGGAGGTGATCTCCCCGGCGGAATCTGCCCACCGGAGATGCCCTTTTCTTCTCTGTAGGTTTCCACCTCGAAGCGGCGGCGGAACTCCGTAAAAAGTCCCGTGCCTAGGGTTTTCGGAGGACGGAGAACATATATGCAAAAGGGGGCGACCAGAGGTGGGCCAGGGGCTCCAGGCGCCCCCCCGGCGCGGCCAGGGGGGCGCGCCCCCAGGCCGCCTGGGCACCCTGTGGCCCCCCTCTGACTCCCCTTTTGCGTGTCTTCGTTATTCGTCTGAAAAATACCTCCCGTCAATTTTCAGGTAATTTGGAGGTGTTCTTCTTCAGCAACTCAGCATCCACTTTTTCCTGCTGAATCCTGCGTCTGCTGTTCTGGTATCGGAAAGTTGCAAACTGTGTAAAATAGACCAAAACAACATAAGAACATCATCATAACGTGAAATATATCAATGAATAAGGATAAATTATAATACAAAATAGTGATGCATTTTGGACGTATCAACACCCCCAAGCTTAGACCTCGCTTGTCCCCAAGCGAATATGAACTCGGTAAACCTGTCCACAAGTTTAGAGAGTGAAGTGTCGATAAATAGAATACGAACAAGAAGCATCATAGTCTCTTCACCAACTCAAATATCCTCAGCAGCAATCTTCAACTCATAAGGCTCTTATGAAAGAGTGTTAACACTTATATTCGAAAGTAGGACCAATGGAAACTCATTATATCATGGCAAACATGTCCTTTGGTCAAAGAACAACAAATAATTTTAACTTTTGCTCTTATATTTTGATGGGATTAATTGAAGCTTTTTGGAATAACATGTTAATAAGCAAGAGGTGAAAGTGTTTACACAAAGGAAGATATTTTCCTTAGCTGGGTATGACAAACAACTTACTTATCAGATGATAATGTCAACAAGGATATGATATGACAAATCTTAATGCAGCTTTATATGAATGAATCCTTATCAACATCAAACGTCTGCTCTCTTTGGGAAATAGAGGGAAGTAGGAATAACTGACTCATCTTAAAATTAAAAGATAGGCCCTGCTCTAGGGTAGTAGGGAAAACTCATGTGCTATCCTCAAATCAAACAGAATGAAAACAAGTTTTGAGAGGTGCATGATTCGTCAACGAATGCTAATAAATAACTCAGTTGCTTCATGAACTGGACAAGTTTCGAGGAACGGCTCCCGTATGAGGACGATAACATCCTCTTATTCTCCTTTGTTTATCATTGCCAAAGTTTTCTGATTTCTCATGAACAAAGCGTGAAGGAGGGTTGTTTGTTTATATTATTCTTAAGCCGGGCGCACTCAATGCCAGTTCCTTTTTGTGTTATGGGTTTGCACATTATACATGCAATCCCGGGGTGAAGCTTGTCCAACTCAACAAGACTATGAATTAGCTATTACTTCCTCATGAGCTAAAGCAGAGGCACAAAATAAAAGATTTTGAACATTTAAGGATAACACATAAATTATATACTTTAGGAGGTGGTAGTGGAGTACCACGAGTAGGTAGGTATGGTGGACTCATATGGAAGGTATTGGCTTAAGGGTATGGACGCACAAGCAGAATTCCGCTTAGTACAGAGTTAGGCTAGCAAAGGTTTTGAGAGAGCAGACAATTGATGATGACTAAGATGCAAAGCAATATAAAGCATGAACATTGAAATAAGCATAACACATCAAGTTGTCTTCCTTGTCAACATAACACTTCAAGCATAATAACATAAAGGTTTTGGCTATGTTGATACTTTAATAAAATCATGCTTGTTGTTATGACCAAAGCTATGTTTGCCAAGATTAAATAAAGTTTCATAGCCATACCTGACATAAGGTCAATACTCCCCATAAGAATCATCATATAAGGTCGATTGCATGAAGAGAATACCGAGTGCAGCAAAAAGAACCGATAAACTTCTCATTAATATTCCATCATAGACGACTCCACACTCTCGGATACACTTCTTCACCAAAGGGGCGATAGACCTCAATGCACACACCTATCTCATATAATAACCTCCCTAGACATGATACGACTCTACTTGACTTCTGAAAGACAAAAGGTAAAAGATAAAGATACGGGGCACTCCCCCAAGCTTGGAACAAGCCAAGGGAATGCCATTACCCACGGAGATTTCACCCATGCTTGTTGGCGTTAATCACGTAGTCCTTGGCGAAACGCTTCCATGGATATCTTGCTAAAGTCTCTTGTGAGAGGCTCATCTCCTGAATCCTGCATTCAGCACCCAAACTCATGCGCATAAATCTTAGTTCATACTCACAGTTCTGGTTATATAAATCATCAATTTGCCCTTGGAGTTCTATAATTCTGTCTTCAGACGCGGCGATTCTTTCCCACATCTCCTTCAGAAAGTAGCTCTTCAGCTCATTGGTGATGTCAAAGTTAGCTTCAACACCACGCTCGATCATCTTCTTGTACTCGAAGACTTCCTGCTCCACTTCTTCCAGCCTAGCCTGGATGCTCCCCTCCTTGATAGGTCCCTTCAGATCTTCTTGGTGAAGGACGCCTTCCTTCATCTGAACAACCTGAGGGTGCTTCTTCACCTCGGCGAGGTAAGGGTTGATGACGTTGACGGCGAACGTGTCCTTTGGGGAACTTGGAGAAGCCATGGCACCTAAATTTAGCTGAAAGATTTCCTGGCAGAAACAGATCGAAGAGAAAACACGCGAAATCGCAAGATACGTTGCCGGAACAACCCGGGCAAATATATATGAAAAATTTATGCACAGAAAGGAAGGTAACGGACCAAAGCGGGGTCGGAGACGGGCTCCAGGGTGTCCAGGCGGCCTGCCGGCGCGGCCCAGGGGGGGGGGGGCGCCAGGGGGGCGCCTGGACTCCCTGGTGGTCGTCTCCGGCTCCACTTCGACTCGGAATTTTACTAATTTTACAAAAACTCGTAATACGGAACTTTTATGATGGTTTGCGGTGTTTTATTATTGTACTACATACCTTTTCTTTATTCTGCTTCTGCTGGCGTCTGAAACAAGGCTGCAACATGCTCTTCGTGGGTTGTTGTGTATATTATATTCACATCAACATCGACAGGGTCTCCTGCTATGTAATGTTTAAGTCTTTGCCCATTCACAACTTGAGGTTTGGTGCCTTCAAAATTATTAATCTTAATTGCACCAGACCGATAAACTTCTTCAATATGAAATGGTCCTTCCCACCTGGAAAGTAGTTTACCTGGAGAAAACCTGAAACGGGATCTAAACAACAAAACTTTATCACCAACATTAAATTCACATTTCAGAATCTTCCTATCATGCCACCTTTTTACCTTTTCCTTGAACATTTTAGCGCTCTCGTAAGCTTCACTTCTCCATTCATCTAGAGAAGTCAAGTTCATGAGACGCTTCTCACCAGCTAGTTTTGGATCAACGTTAAGCTCTCTAACAGCCCAGAAAGCTTTGTGCTCTAGCTCTAATGGCAAATGGCAAGCCTTGCCATACACCATCTTATAGGGAGACATGCCCATGGGGTTTTTGTAAGCAGTTCTATATGCCCACAAAGCATCTCCTAATTTATTTGACCAATCCTTCCTATTTCTATTTACTGTTTTCTGCAAGATCAACTTAATCTCTCTATTGGTGAGCTCAACTTGCCCACTAGTTTGAGGATGATACGGTGAAGAAATTCTATGATTAACATCGTATTTAGCCAGAGCTTTTCTAAAAGCTCCGTGCGTGAAGTGTGATCCTCCATCGGTCATGAGATACCTTGGTACACCAAACCTAGGAAAAATTACATCTTTAAGCATTTTCAAAGATGTTTTGTGATCAGCACTTTCAGTGGGGATTGCTTCAACCCACTTGGTCACATAATCAACAGCTACTAAAATGTGAGTGTACTTGTGCGAAGAAGGAAAAGGACCCATAAAATCAAAACCCCAACAATCGAAAGGTTCAATCACTAGTGAGTAATTCATAGGCATCTCATTCCTTCTACTAATGTTACCAACTCTCTGACATTTATCACAAGCTAAAACATAATTTCTAGCATCTTTAAAGAGAGTAGGCCAATAAAAACCTGATTGAAGAACCTTATGTGCAGTCCTCTCACCGGCATGATGTCCTCCATAGGGACTATCATGACATCGTCGGAGAACGTCCTTCTGCTCATGTTCCGGAATGCATCTTCTCACGATCCCGTCAGGACCTTCTTTGAAAAGATGTGGGTCATCCCAAAAGTAGTGCCTCAAATCATGAAAGAACTTCTTCCTTTGCTAAAATGTTAGACCTGGAGGCAAATACTTTGCAACAATAAAATTAGCATAATCTGCATACCAAGGATCGGAAAGAGATTGTACTTTTACAACGGCAAGTTGCTCGTCTGGAAAACTATCGTTAACTGGGATGGGGTCGTGCGGTATATCTTCCATTCTTGAAAGATTGTCCACCACTGGATTGTCTTCCCCTTTCCTATCAACAATCTGCAAATCAAATTCTTGGAGAAGGAGTACCCATCTGATAAGCCTTGGCTTGGCATCCTTCTTTGTCATAAGATATTTAATGGCAGCATGATCAGTACGAATAATAGCTTTGGAATCAACAATATACTGCCTAAACTTATCACAAGCAAAAACTACAGCTAAGAATTCCTTCTCAGTAGTAGCATAATTTCTTTGAGCACTATCAAGGGTTTTACTAGCATAATGTATAACATTCAATTTCTTATCAACTCTTTGTCCTAAAACAGCTCCAACAGCAAAATCACTTGCATCACACATAATCTCAAAAGGTAAATTCCAGTCAGGTGGTTGTACTATAGGAGCAGTTATTAAAGCTTTCTTAAGGACTTCAAAAGCTTCCTTACAATTTTCATCAAACGCAAAAGGAACATCCTTCTGGAGAAGATTAGTGAGGGGTCTCGAGGTATTAGAGAAGTCTTTAATAAATCTTCTATAAAACCCCGCATGACCGAGAAAACTGCGAATACCTTTGATGTCCCTTGGATAGGGCATCCTCTCAATAGCTTCGATCTTGTCTTTGTCCACTTCAATTCCCCTTTTGGAAATCTTGTGACCAAGAACAATTCCTTCATTAACCATAAAGTGGCACTTCTCCCAGTTGAGTACCAAATTTGTCTCCTCGCATCTCTGCAAAACTTTATTAAGGTTGTGAAGACAATGGTCAAATGAAGTTCCATAGACGGAGAAATCGTCCATGAAGACTTCCATAATATCCCCGCAGAAACCATGAAAGATAGCAGACATACACCTTTGAAAAGTAGCAGGGGCATTACATAAACCAAAAGGCATACGTCTGTAAGCATAAGTACCAAAAGGACAAGTAAAAGTGGTCTTCTCTTGATCGACAGTGTTAACATGAATTTGAGAGAAGCCAGAATAACCATCGAGATAACAAAAGTGGGTATTTTTGGATAACCTTTCAAGCATTTGGTCGATGAACGGCAACGGGTAGTGATCCTTCCTGGTTGCCTTGTTCAACTTCCTGTAATCGATACACATTCTATATCCAATAATAATTCTCTGAGGTATTAGTTCATTTTTATCATTAGGAACCACAGTTGTACCACCTTTCTTAGGAACACAATGTACCGAACTTACCCACTTACTGTCAGCTATGGGGTAGATAATACCTGCGGCTAGAAGCTTGAGAATCTCAGTTCTCACGACATCCATCATCTTCGGGTTCAACCGTCGTTGATGATCAACAACTGGTTTAGCATCAGGCTCAAGGTTGATAGTATGTTGACAGATAGAAGGACTAATCCCCTTAAGGTCATCAAGGGTATAGCCAATTGCGCCGCGGTGTTTACGAAGTACTTCCAATAATTGCTCTTCTTCATATCCTGAAAGGTTAGAATTGATAATAATAGGATATACTTTCTTTTCATCTAAATAAGCATACTTGAGCGTATCGGGAAGAGGTTTAAAATCGAACACCGGGTCTTCTTTTGGTATTGATAAAATTCCCAAAGGTTCAACCGGAAGGTTGTGCTTTAGGATAGCAGGTTGCCTCAAGAATATTTCATCTAGTTCATTTCTTTCCTGCATATGCAAATCATTCTCGTGGTCCTCCATGTATTGCTGCAAAGGGTCATCAGGGGGAATAGCAATAGAGGCAATACTTTCAATAATTTTATCATCACTAGGTAAATCAGTACCACGAGGCTGCTTAGAGAACTTAGAAAAATTAAATTCATATGGCTCACCATCGAATTCAAAAGAAACTTTACCTTTCTTGCAATCTATTATAGCTCCACAAGTTCTAAGAAAAGGTCTACCAAAAATGATGGGACAAAAATTGTCCCTGGCTGAACCAAGTACCAGAAAGTCGGTAGGGTATTTTACCTTTCCACATAGGACTTCAACGTCCCTCACAATTCTGATGGGAGAGATAGTTGATCTATTTGCAAGATGAATAGTAACATCAACTTCTTCAAGTTCACAAGGGGAAATCTCACCGATGATTTCCTCATAAAGTGAATAAGGAATAGCACTTGCACTCGATCCCAAATCGCATAGCCCATAATAATTGTGATCTCCTATTTTAACAGATACCACCGGAGTACCTGAAATTGGGCCTTTGTTCTTGGCTGTGACAAGGTTAGTGGAAACAGCACAAAAAGTTATATTGGAATCCAAAACATCATCAGTAGCAAGGTCTTTAATCAATGCAACTTGAGGATCGACCCTGATCTGGTCCTCAGGTTCATCAACTCTTCTCTCACTTTTATTTATTATGCCTGTCACAAGAGAGTGTTCCTTTATCCTCGTGGGAAAAGGAGGCTTTTCATATATGACTGCAGGCAAAATAGGCTCAGCAACATAAATATCAATAGGTGGTTCTTTAAAAGGTGCATGGTGCTGGTCCCTATTCTTTTTAAAAGAATCAACGTGAGAGGCAAAATTCTTACACAAATCAATCACTAGATGGGAATCAAGACCAATCTTAGAGCAAAAAGTATTGAAGTAATCAGTTTCCACATAGCTCTCAATATAATCATGTTCATAATTTATAGCGGGTTCAATACCTTTATCAATTTCCCAATCTTCGGTATTCCTCTGGATTCTTTCAAGGAGATCCCACCTTTCTTCAACACTCTTCTTCTGAAATACCCCACTAGAGGAGGCATCCAACATCTCCTTATCCTGACGAGAAAGCCTGGCATAAAAATTTGTAAGTATAATTTCCTTGGAGCGCTTATGAATTGGGCATTCGAGCATTAGAGACTTCAATCTCCCCCAAGCTTGAGCAATGCTTTCTCCGTCACGAGACCTAAAGTTATAGATATAATTCCTGTCTCGATGAATTTCATGAAGAGGATAAAACTTAGTATAAAAGAGAGACATAAGCTCCTGCCAGTCCAGCAAGTGTGAGTTATCGAGAAGCCCAGACCAATCTGAAGCTTTATCTATAAGTGATACAACAAACAATTTCCTCATGACAAACTCCCTCGATACACCTGCAAGATTAAATAATGAACATAGTCGTGACAAATATAGCAAGTGTTCACCGGGATGTCTGTCTCCTGCATAACGATTAGCCAAAACATAATTGATAATGCCAGCTGGTATTTTATAAGGCACAATTTCAGTAGGGGGAGGATCAACCACCACAGGTGTGGGGCATCTTCCCGCAAGCAACGCTCCAATAATAGGGTTATCCATAAGGACAAAGAGCAGCAATAGCAAAAATAAAAACAGATATATAAAAAGACTTTCTTACCAGTTTCACTTTACCAATAGCGCTACGCTCCCCGGCAACGGCGCCAGAAAACGTTACTTGATGACCCTCAACCGTAAGGGATCTGTTGCAGCGTTTTTGATAAGTAAGAGTGTCGAACCCAACGAGGAGCAGAAGGTATTGATAAGCGATTCTGAGCAAGAAATTACTGCATGCACTGAAAGATAACTTTTAGGGGTTTTCTCGATATAAGCAACATGAATGTAAAGGCAAGTAATGTAAAAGGTACTGAGAGTAACAAGTGGCCCAATCCTTTCTTAGCAAAGGAGAGGCCTAGCAACTGAACTTATAAAGACTAAAGCGTTCTTGAGGACACACGGGAGAGGTAGTCATGTGCTTTCGCCATATTCCGTATCGATACTATGTTATGTGTTGATAAGTGTTGAGTGGGTGGATCTATGCTAGTGCACTCTCTAGACTAAGATGAATGCACTCTTATGATTAAACACCTTGCAAGCATCCGCAAATACAAGATAGAATTTAAGGCAAAAGCCTAACCATAGCAATACGATCGAGGATCCATTATTCCCTTATGCAAAAGCGTGCGAACTGGGGTTCAGGTTTCTGTCACTCCGGCAACCCACCATAAGCATTCTTTATACACAATGTATTCCCCTAGGTCCTTAATAAGGCGAAGTGTTGGGTGTTCGACTCACGCAACACCACTAGTAGAATGACAACGCAACTTAAGTACCAAACAACACATATTACTTCAACAACATATGACTACTAACAACAAGACTTTCCCCATGTCCTCAAGAACTAAGGTAACTACTCACAAGACATAAAAGAGATCATGATCAGTGGGGATAAATATGTGATAAACAATCTGGACATAATAATATTTCTCCCACAAAACTCAATAGCATTCACCACAAAGTAGTAATCAACACCGATGGAGTAGAGAGGATAGATAGTACGAGTTACAACACGAGTTGCGATGGGAAGATGAGATTTGGATGAAGATGGAGATGGTGCTGGTGTTGGGGATGATGTTGATGATGATCTCGATGATGCCCGTGACGATGGTGATGACGATGGCGACGATCTCCCCTTCCCGGAGGTGATCTCCTCGGTGGAATCTGCCCACCGGAGATGCCCTTTTCTTCTCTGTAGGTTTCCGCCTCGAAGCGGCGGCGGAACTCCGTAAAAAGTCCCGTGCCTAGGGTTTTCGGAGGACGGAGAACATATATGCAAAAGGGGGCGACCAAAGGTGGGCCAGGGGCTCCAGGCGCCCCCCCGGCGCGGCCAGGGGGGGCGCGCCCCCAGGCCGCCTGGGCACCCTGTGGCCCCCCTCTGACTCCCCTTTTGCGTGTCTTCGTTATTCGTCTGAAAAATACCTCCCGTCAATTTTCAGGTAATTTGGAGGTGTTCTTCTTCAGCAACTCAGCATCCACTTTTTCCTGCTGAATCCTGCGTCTGCTATTCCGGTATCGAAAAGTTGCAAACTGTGTAAAATAGACCAAAACAACATAAGAACATCATCATAACGTGAAATATATCAATGAATAAGGATAAATTATAATACAAAATAGTGATGCATTTTGGACGTATCACTGGCCCAGTGGCACAGAGCCTTTTTCTTTTTTCTTTTCTGTGGGATTTCAAATAATTCCACAGAATTAAATATATATCCAAATGAATTAATTCTAGTTCCTAAAAACTTTTAAAAATCCAACCTATTTAATGATGTCACTTTCACACATGTCCATGGACCTTTTCTGTTCTGTTCAAATTTAAATTCATATTTGAACATTAAAACTTCTGTTCAAATATTCATGGACCCCATTCTGCCACTCCAAAACTCAAACTAAGAATTTTTGCCATCTTAGTTTTCACTCTAGTATTTAACAAAAATAAGTTGACATTTTTCTCAGCACTTTGATTTTTCTGTTTTTATTGTGGTCTTATTTTCCCGTTGTTATTTTGCGACGATTAGATACCGTATTTGACGAAGTTGCTGAAGAAGAAGGAGGGGAAGGATTTGAAGACTTTGAAGACCAAGCCAATCCAGGTAAGCAGCCCTTTGACCATGATACACTTGTGTTCTTCGGAACCCATTTATTTCCGAATGCATGATGATAAAAGTGACGGTGGTGACCTAGATGAGAACCACCACTTGATGCATGCTTTACTCATGATCTTGCTATGTGCTAATGCAATGCAAAAGACTAGTAGTAATGCTTAGAGATGCATGTGTGCCATGATACCTTCGTGGTTGCATTCTTTTTAAGACCCCATCGGGTGCCACTTATGCCCGGGGAAAAAAGATGAGATGGGTAACCACTTGATGACGAAGTGGTGTACAAGACAAGTGTGTGTGATGTTTTTCAAAAGGATTGGTTTAAGTTGCGACCGTTATTCCAACCTCACATGTGCAACCACTCTACCCCTTATGGGACGGGGCATTATTGATTACTTAGGCCGATACTAGCATGGTGCCCACATTACTAGTGACGGGAAGACTTGAGGTCTTTCCCGGGATGGGGTCGTGCTTGGATAGGCGACCATGACTGTTTTCACAGGGCACCGGACACACCGTTGGTCCCTTCGTGTACGCGTGACATTGAAAATAGGGCAAGTCCCATGATCTATTTTTTGTACTCGAGGGCTGTGCACCAACGAGTGGACCCTATGTTAGTGTCGTCTAGGGAAAGATAATGACCGGGTGCTTCCCTCGAGTACTTGAGGTACTGCGAGATCGTGGGTGACACGAAAGCTTCCCGGATCTTGTGGGTAAAGAGCGCAACCTCTGCAGAGTGTAAAACTATTCGAATAGCCGTGTCCACGGTCAAGGACAGTTGGGTAACCGCTCTTGGACTACGTCCAATGTTTGCAAAACCCTGTGTGTGTGTGTGTAGAGTCAAGGTGGTGACTTGACTCATTGAGTTGAATCCTACTCATGTTGATATCGGTAACCTGTCCTCGAGGTTACATGAATTATTTGATGCACATCCTTGATGGTAGAATATTTATTCTAGCTTGTAGCTAGATTGCTCATTGTTGTACAATTGCATTATTCTCTTGATCCAAATCATGGGTTGCTTGCGAGTACATTCAAAGTACTCATTGGCTTGCCACGGGTTATTTAATTGGCCAGGCATGGAGGAACATGAATATGAAGAAGAATTCTATGGAGACGAACATGCGAACTAGGACGCTATCCCAGTCAGAATGCTTGTAGGGTTAAGGCAGATGGCATGGGTTCTACTTATCTTTGAAGACTTCCACTATTTGAGTTATTTGCTATTCAGCCCGTGAGGCTTTATCTATGTAAGACTTGGCCATAATGGCCATAATTTGTGTAAGACGATATGTATGGATGTAAGACTCTTGTTATTCAGCTTCTGTGTGTTCAGTGAGCATTGATCTCTGGGATCACTGTACACGTGCATTCGGTGATCTCGACTCTTAAGTCGGGGTCCCCACAAGCAACATCGTAAAGGAAGTGGCCGGCGACGCCGCCGTAGATGGAGCCACGCCATGGCGGCTCGGGACCGAGCGCAGGCAGCACCGTGAGATCGAATCCAGAAGAAAATGCAGCAATTACTGTAGAACCTCTTTGGTGGCATCGACTAGGCTGCAGCTTCATCCGAGGAATCGGTGATGGTACTGCTCTTCCGATAGTGCATGGTGTGGGAATGGAGGTGGCAGAAAAGACGAGGCTAACATCGGGGCAACTCCTTGGAGGTGGAGGATGGGGTGGCTGAATCGGCGAGACGACAAGATCGACGACGGATCCTCATCCGGTGTGGTGGATGAGGGATGTTGAGTTGTTGTGATGGACGATGTCGTTGGGGAAGAGGCTCCGGCTGGGTGGCGGACGAAGGAGGGTGTGGGGCTTCGTGGGTTTTCATGGCACCAATGTACAAATGGGGGGACAGAGGGGATGGGAGGGGGGGGACCATGGCTTAGGGACACGCTTGTGCGAAATGTGGGGTAAGTTATGAAAATGCCTCCACCAATTTGAACTAGGTGGTTCTTTCGGTTCAGGGGTATCACGGGAATTTCGTGTGTCAGGATCTCGCAGGAGGTGGGAGTTTTTGCGCATGTTGTAATTTTGGGATGGCAAGGCGTGGGTTGAGACGGAGGGAGTTTTCCGAGACAACGAGACAAAGAGATATCTTAAAATTTCTGGATAACAAGGCGCGGATTGAAGAGGCGGGAGTTTTGCAGCACAATAGATAGAGATGCTAGCTTGAAATTTCGGCATTACAAGGGGCGACTTGAAATTTCGAGAGAACAAGCTTAAGGTGTACCAAAAAAGACAATTCACACCGCACTAGAGAGAGCCATGTCCCATTTTACTATATTACTAGAAATGCCATTCAAAAACAATAACAAAAAACTAAAAAAATGGGACAACAAGCTTAACGTGTACAGTACCAAATCAATTTGCACTTCCCTCAACAATAAAAACAATCATACTATCTAGCATATGGACTAAATTTGAGTACATTTTCCGTGTTTGAATGGGATTGTACTCTGTTAGTTATACAACCATCTAAATATTATCTTCACAACACATGGAAGTAATGTGGGAGTACTAAATTCCCATATAAAATGAACTACATGTACATACGATCTCGAATTAAAATGTATGTATCCATTTTATGTTGAATTCAAATCATAGTACATGTATGCTGTAGCTAGATGTTCGGAATCTAAACCATGTACGATACTATGTACAATGTGTTTAACATGCACACCACACCACACACACCATTTAGATATGTGCTGCGAAAGCCACCCATCATCTCCAATTTGAATAGTGTGTCCATGCATGGATGGAATGTGGCCAAACAATAGGTGCCCTCGGTATCTCAAATTCAAATCAGTCTGACCTTGTTCAATGTGTATACAGTATAACATGCTCATTTCAAAACCACACCACACATATCTCAGTTATATTCATGCATGCATGGGTTTCAAACATCACGATCTCTTATTCAAATATTTGAATTCAAATTTACATTGATTATGACCTCACCTAGTCTTTTACACCCACACATTCGTCTTCTCTTTATATTTGTACCACTAACTTTCTCTCGTGCATGCATCCACACACACTACCACTCGGCATTATCCATCGCACACTCGATATATCGCGCGGTCGACCCCTCCCCTCCCTTCTCGAATATCACTCGGCCCCATGCACGTACATGTATGTATATAGGCCTCTCATTCACACAAATTGCATGGACACGTATTCCCTCACCATATCTTATTGGTATCTTTCTCACACACAGACTACACGTGCGAAAGAGAAGAGGTAGCGCACACACACGCACTTGTTCCCACATACAAACGCGCGGGTGCACGGTGGAGCACATCCGTACTCTTATAAAAAAACAAAGTTGGTGATGATGGTGTGCCTGCCATCCTGCAATGTAGGCCGTCCAGTCTATATCTGACGGATATGAAGAAAACTATGACAATTTTGCAAAAAGATACCCGCACTCCTCTCCACATTTGTAGATAAGGCCTTCACTCGTTCATCCTTATCTCCCACAAGATAAACTACTCATATAAATGCATCTTAATGTTCCGTGCAACACACGGGCATCTTGCTAGTTTGTACAAAAAATGAGCGTTTAGAAAGGCTTTAGATGATGTGCCACTAGTCTATATCTATACCTCTATATCTATATCTACACCCCTATATAGTGTGCGAATAACTTTGAAAGATGGTCGATGGATGAAGCCAATCCGACGGTGCAGAGATGGCAAATCCGAGCAGTACTGGCCGTTGGATATCATCTACATTCCACCAGATTCTGCCACATGTACAATTTACAAGACTCCATGGTTGAACTTAAGCATAATGCACAAACCTCAAAACACAAGCACTTCTCCTTTGTTCTAGAATCTTCCGTATCATAATTGCCCAAACTTTTTTATTTCTTAATTGCCATTATCAGTTTTTTACTTTATGCTTTACAACGCAAAATTCCATGAATCTTAAAATAGATTAACTTTTTAATAAAAACTAATTGATTTTGAATGACATGAACTATAAGAATTAAACAAAGATCTACATTGTCATGCATATATGACTCAAAGCTGGCTTGCTATAGTGTGGTATTTATTCCTAATTTGGTTGCCAAATCTCATGCGTGCAATGCACGTGTATCTAACTAGTACTTCCAGTATGTGCAAAACACGTAAATTAGAATTCCAATGGCACACTACACAGTGTCTCTCGCTTTTTTAGTTAATATATTATGATTAAAATGATGTGGGGGGCATCCATGAAGCCACGTGGTACATTTGGAGGTGTTGTTGCAACCTTCTTGTGTGGATTGATCATAGTGACGTGTTGCTGGTTCTAGAAAAATGTAGTCGTCCTCTCTCACGCACACTAATAGTACATGCGCGAAGCAAAAATGTGCACACACGCACTCATTACCTCGCATGCACACGTCGGGACACATTTTTTTTACGAAGATCCACCCCATGTGATAATTTGACGCGTGTAAAGTCGTTCACTTAATTGATGGCCAATTGATACATCACATGCAAATTGAGTGGACGTGAGGGAGGAAGTAGTTGAGAATGACATTACTACCCCACTGCTTGCATACGAGTAGTTAAATCATGGGTTGCTACTTCCATTGGTCTCCTTCGTATTTTGTGCCAATTTTTGACCATAATTTAAGTAACACAACATTTATGGATGTCATAAAAATTAATATCATCGAAAAGTATGTTCAAATGTGATTCCAACGATATAATTTTTGGTGACATGCATTAACACTTTCTTAGTTCATTTTTTGGTAAAAAATTGGCACAGAATAAAAAGGGGGCCAATAAACCAGGACGCAGGCAACATGATCATTTTTGCCTGGGTTACTGTTGGTGGTCTTTGTATTTAAATATGGACGGGGTGGAGTAGTACTATATTTATCTTAGCCTCGTAGGGCTCTCCCAGTGCCTACGCTCGCCTCCCCTCCTCGCCCGCCGGATCCCGCCATGGATAATTGATACGTCCAAAACGTATCTATAATTTCTGCTTGCTCCATGCCACTTTTGGGTGATATTGCTATGATATTCATACACTTCCATACACTTTTGATCATATTTGGACTAACCTACTAATCCAGTGCACCCCAGTGCCAGTTTCTGTTTTCGGCTGTTTTTGTATTTCAGGTTTTCACGTTACGAGAACTGTCAGGAAAAATCCAGAAAAATCATATAAAAAATCAGCGTTCCGGAACCTACCTTGCGCCCGAAGTACAGCCGGGGGGGGGGGGCACCAGGGCTCCAGGCGCCCTGGCGGCGCGCCCCCCCTGGGCCGCCCCGGGGGGGCGCCTGGGCCCCCCGAGCCCCGTCTGGTGCCCCCCTTCAGCATATATTTAGAGCGTCCTTCGAAACCCTCGGGACGGGAACTCTTTTTCACAATCTCATCTCTGTTCCGCCGCCGCCGCCGCTTCCAAGATCGGGAGCACCAGGAGAACTCTTCCCGGCACCCTGCCGGAGGGGAGGATCACCATCGGGAGCTTCTCCACCACCATGGACGCCTCCCGGATGAGTTGTGAGTAGTCTCCCTTGGACCATGAGTCCATGACCAGTAGCTATGTGATGTTCTCCTCCCGTTCTTGTGCTTCACTAATTAGTCCTCGTGAGCTGCCGTACATGATCGAGGCACATATGTAATCCTTATGCTGTTGCTATGATGAGTTTGCTGGGATCCGATGGATTATGAGATTATGTTCAGATTGTGATTGAGTAATATATTTGATCTACCTCTTTTATATTTATGTTCATAAGTAATTCTTGCATGTTCTTCGTTGTTATTTATTGCTTTGGCCAAGTAATACGTAGTGACTCCAAGAGGGAACGTTATGCTCGATTGTGGGTTCATGCCCCTCGATGACTAGCTTGAGTGACAGAAACATGAGTCTAGGGGATGTGCTGTTGCCACAAGGGGGAAAACAACAGTGCTTGTGCCCGCGGGTGCAAGGATTGTTTACTTTACGCAAAGTTCTTTTAATGCAGTTGTCTGTTGCTTTGAGGTCACACTATGGGTGGGGCTCGCAACTTAATACCAGCGAGATGTTCTGGATAGATATCTCAAGGTGGATGATTAGTAGTAGATATTGATGGATTTCGGCCTACTTACTTTGGCGTATCTCCCATGCTTTGAACCTCAACCTTTCTTGCAATGTAGTCAGCATTGGTTTGCGTTCGTGGTCCTGTCAATTGCCTAGCTGTAATTCGTTTACCTCACATAGCTGTTTTATCGTCTTTTGGGAGAGAGACATCACTAGTGAACATCATGAGACTCCGGTCCATATTACCATCATTGATCACATCCGCTATTTATTTTCCGCTATTACTTACTATTGCAAAATATTATCTATCACTACTATCATTTGCATTTAATCCTTTGTGAACTACAAGGCCGGAGGGATTGACAACCTCTCTGTACTCGTTGGGAGCAAAGTTATTTGTATCTGTGTGCAGGTCCACGTTGATTGCTAATCCGGCGCCGTTAGCAGTTGACACCTACTTGTTGAACCTAGGAGTCTCTGGGGATTCGATCCTTGGCATCTTTGCTACGGGAAAAACTTCCACAACACTGCATCTTACACCTTCCACTTGGGGTAACCAACGAGGGGTTAGATGCCCATCAAGGAGTTTTTCTGGCGCCGTTGCCGGGGACTCCACTCTTCAGGATAGGGGAGTTGCATGCTATCTTTTACCTTTGCTTTTTAGTCTTGTTAGTTTGCCTTTCAGTTTTCTTTATGTCTTTTCACCAGTTATGCTTATGGACAACCTTGCTATTGGATCGTTGCTTGCGGGAAGACGCCCCACACCTGTGGTGGTTGCTCCTCCCCCTACTGAAATTGTGCCCTATAAAATACCAGCTGGTATTATCGATTATGTTTTGGCTAATCGTTATGCAGGAGACAGACATCCCGGTGAACACTTGCTATATCTGTCACAACTATGTTCATTATTTAAGCTTGCATGTGTATCAAGGGAGTTTGTCATGAGGAAATTGTTCACCGTATCACTTATAGATAAGGCTTCAGATTGGTATAAGCTTCTCGATAACTCGCACTTGCTTGATTGGCAAGAGCTTATGTCTCTCTTTTATACTAAGTTTTATCCTCTTCATGATACTTATGTGGAGAGTAAGAGTACCTTTTTTGCATGTGGATCATTGTAAAAATGCTTTATGTGATGCTTATATTGTTGAGTTTATTCGTGATCCCACTGAAAATTATTATGAGAAGGGAACATATGCTTATAGATATTTCAATAATATCAAGTTCCCTTTCTTTATGTTGAAGGTTTTGAAGCTGCACTTGTTTTGTCTTCCTATGCTTATTGCTTTGTGCTTCAATGAATTATTCTATTGCAATATTCCTATGCATAGGAAGCATGTTAGGCTTAAATGTGTTTGGTATTTGCTTCTTGATGCTCTCTTGTTCTTCTACACTTATTCCTACGAGAGCATCATTAAAGTCTTATGCCTAGCTTAAAGGCATAAAAGAAAGCGCTTTTGGGAGGCAGCCCACATGAATAAATTTTTATATTTTGCTTTTGTTGTGTCTTGATGTTGTTTACTACAGTAGCATCATCATTGTATCTTTTCTTTTCATATTTTGTGCCAAGTATAGCCTCTGATTGCTAGAAAGTTCAAAAGTTGTGAGGTGCTGTCCAGGAAACAGATTCTGTCATTAGATAGAAAAATTCGTATAAAATCAC
This sequence comes from Secale cereale, assembly GCA_902687465.1. Taxonomy (NCBI): domain Eukaryota; kingdom Viridiplantae; phylum Streptophyta; class Magnoliopsida; order Poales; family Poaceae; genus Secale; species Secale cereale. The sequence continues at coordinate 325,279,893 of LR738713.1, forward strand.
CAGATCATCTTTTTGGTCTGAATTTTTTCGACAGCGTTCTCTATATAATTGTATTTCGTGCATCTGTTCTGAGTTTTTTTATTTGAGTTGCAGAAGTGCCCCGAACAAATCATTTACTACCCGCTATTCTGTTTTTCACAGATTCTGTCCTGTTTTGCCTTTCCTTCATTTTGCAAACCAAGAGCTTGCTTTTTCTTTGCAAAAACCTTTTGGCAATCTTGAGAAACAGTAGAACTTCAAGAATATCTTTATTTCCAGCAAGGAACAATTATTTTATTAAGGGTACTAACCTCGCTAATCAGATTATAATGAGTTATGTATGAAGGGAGTTTTCAAGTTTGCGAGGGAAGATGATAAAAAAGATTCAGGAGTGTCAAGCGCTCAAGCTTGGGGATGCCCCCGTGCACCCCAAGAAATATTCAAGGAGACTCAAGCGTCTAAGCTTGGGGATGCCCCCGTGCATCCCCATCTCCATCAACATTATCAGTTCGTCTTTTGTTCCGCTATATTTTTATCACTTCATGTGTTATGTGCTATGCTTGGAGCGTCTTGCTTTTAGTTTTCTTTTTAGTTTTTCATAACAAGTCGGAACTCAGCGTTCTTTATGTGGGAGAGAAACACGCACCACTTCTACCAAGAACATAACATAGAATTTTCATGTCTATCTTTGCCGTGTGTGTTCTTTGTCTTTTAATAGCTACTATCATGCTCTGCTCTTAGTATTCATGCTTACCTTTTCAAAGAGCTTTTGTTTAGTTGGTTGCTTGAACTCTCTTTAATTATCATGCTCATCTTATTAGGGGAGTTTGCTTCCATTGCATTGGTTAATATGTCTATGATAAAGATGCTACGTGCATAGTGGCGCTTAGTAGTTCTGGTTTTCTTATGGTTAGTCTCAAATAGCTGGGGGATTCCCAATGTGTTATTGGAGTACCAACTTGATTTGTTTGCCGATGATGTGGTATGGTTTAGTAATATCTTCCTTCGAGAATTTATTTTGATCGACTTGGCGTATGCTCACGCATATTTAAGACTGTAAAGAAAGTCTGTCAAGCCTTGATGATCTTTTATTTCTGAGTAGCGATATAACTACCATGCCTGATTCAATATTGCTTTGTCGCTCTGCATGATTATGACCGTCATTGCTCTCTTAGTTGGTCGCTCCCAGTCTTTTGCTAACCTCCACCTGTACTAAGCAGACTAACCTTGCAATACATAACTCATGGGAAAGTAGCTTAAAAACTATTGTGGTAAAGAATATGTTGCTTATGTATCTTATTTCTTATAAGTTGCTTGCTGAGCGATAACCATGTTTCTGGGGACGCCATCAACTGTCACACTTTTGTTGAATGTGAGTTGCTATGCATGTTCGTCTTGTCTGAAGTAAGGGTGATTTGCCATGGGTTGAATGAGTATGCATATTGTTAGAGAAGAACATTGGGCCGCCAACCAAAGCCATGTATCATGGTGGAAGTTTTAGCTTGGACATTAATCCTCAATCTCTTATGAGAATATGCTTATGCATTAAAGAGGAGTCCATCATCTATTTTCTATGTTGTCCCGGTATGGATGTCCTCAAGTTGAGATCTATCAAAAACGAGAAATCAAATGCGATTTATCTCCTTGGACCTTTGTACAGGTGGCATAGAGGTACCCCTTTGTGACACTTGGTTGAAACATATGTAATGCAATGATAACCCATGGAAATCCGAGCTAATTAGGACAAGGTGCGAGCACTATTGGTATTCGATGCATGAGGCTTGCAACTTATAGGATGTCTTATGCATGACACATATGAAGTACTACTACCGTTGACAAAATTGCTTCTATGTTTTCAAAATAAAAAGCTCTAGCACATAACCATTCTTTTACTTTTATGTTGAGTCTCCACCTTCTTTCTTCAAGCACCAACTACTGAGAGCATGATTGTCATTCTAAGTTTAATGTGCATTGTTCCAAAGTAGCATTGTCTTTTGCATGATTGTGATATCGTTTATTTTGAAATCATTGTATCTAGTCATCACTTAAACCTTGAAGGTGCCCCTACATTTATGTTTTGCTTCACTAAGGGGGCAAGCTAGATATCACTTTATCATATTTGCACATCATGTTCATTGCAAATCTTTTTGATGCTTCAATGTCATGTTGTAAAACTTTCAGTCATTTGTGATTTTCTCATGAGGCAACTTAATTACTATAGAATCATTGTCTCAGTAAGCTTTTGTCATATGACTATGAAAAAGTCCTATATGGTTAATAGCATGTCACCACAGAAATTATCCTTGTTATCATTTACCTACTCGAGGACGAGCAGGAATTAAGCTTGGGGATGTTGATATGTCCAAAACGTATCTATAATTTATGCTTGCTCCATGCCACTTTTGGGTGATATTGATATGATATTCATACACTTCCATACACTTTTGATCCTATTTGGACTAACCTACTAATCCAGTGCACCCCAGTGCCAGTTTCTGTTTTCGGCTGTTTTTGTATTTCAGGTTTTCTCGTTACGAGAACTGTCAGGAAAAATCCAGAAAAATCATATAAAAAATCAGCGTTCCGGAACCTACCTTGCGCCCGAAGTACAGCCGGGGGGGGGCGCCAGGGCTCCAGGCGCCCTGGCGGCGCCCCCCCCTCGGGCCACGCCGGGGGGCGCCTGGGCCCCCCGAGCCCCGTCTGGTGCCCCCCTTCGGCATATATTTAGAGCGTCCTTCGAAACCCTCAGGACGGCAACTCTTTTTCACGATCTCATCTCTGTTCCGCCGCCGCCACCGCTTCCAAGATCGGGAGCACCAGGAGAACTCTTCCCGGCACCCTGCCGGAGGGGAGGATCACCATCGGGAGCTTCTCCACCACCATGGACGCCTCCCGGATGAGTTGTGAGTACTCTCCCTTGGACCATGAGTCCATGACCAGTAGCTATGTGATATTCTCCTCCCGTTCTTGTGCTTCACTAATTAGTCCTCGTGAGCTGCCCTACATGATCGAGGCACATATGTAATCCTTATGCTGTTGCTATGATGAGTTTGCTGGGATCCGATGGATTATGAGATTATGTTCAGATTGTGATTGAGTAATATATTTGATCTACCTCTTTTATATTTATGTTCATAAGTAATTCTTGCATGTTCTCCGTTGTTATTTATTGCTTTGGCCAAGTAATACGTAGTGACTCCAAGAGGGAATGTTATGCTCGATTGTGGGTTCATGCCCCTCGATGACTAGCTTGAGTGACAGAAACATGAGTCTAGGGGATGTGCTGTTGCCACAAGGGGGGAAAACAACGGTGCTTGTGCCCGCGGGTGCAAGGATTGTTTACTTTACGCAAAGTTCTTTTAATGCAGTTGTTTGTTGCTTTGAGTTTACACTATGGGTGGGGCTCGCAACTTAATACCAGCGAGATGTTCTGGATAGATATCTCAAGGTGGATGATTAGTAGTAGATATTGATGGATTTCGGTCTACTTACTTTGGCGTACCGCCCATGCTTCGAACCTCAACCTTTCTTGCAATGTAGTCAGCATTGGTTTGCGTTTGTGGTCCTGTCAATTGCCCAGCTGTAATTCGTTTACCTCACATAGCTGTTTTATCGTCTTTTGGGAGAGAGACATCACTAGTGAACATCATGAGACTCCGGTCCATATTACCATCATTGATCACATCCGCTATTTATTTTCCGCTATTACTTACTATTCCAAAACATTATCTATCACTACTATCATTTGCGTTTAATCCTTTGTGAACTACAAGGCCGGAGGGATTGACAACCTCTCTGTACTCGTTGGGAGCAAAGTTATTTGTATCTGTGTGTAGGTCCACGTTGATTGCTAATCCGGCGCCGTTAGCAGTTGACACCTACTTGTTGAACCTAGGAGTCTCTGGAGATTCGATCCTTGGCATCTTTGCTAAGGGAAAAACTTCCACAACACTGCATCTTACACCTTCCACTTGGGGTAACCAACGAGGGGTTAGAGGCCCATCAATAATCCCTTAGATCCTAGGATCCCTCGGGCTGCTGTCTCGCTATTGCCTGCAACAGTGCCGCCTTTGAGAGAAACCCACATGTGTTTCAGAGGGGATCCATTGCTGTGGAATCACATATCGGTGGCACCGGAGGACATACCAGGGATGTATTTCAGGTGGTGGGCAGCAAGGGAAAATCATATCGAGGAAGCGTTGCATCGATTGGAGACAAGTTCGAGCTGTGTCTAGCGAAGCACAAGGCGGAGGCACAAGTTGATCTCAGGGGAGAGATGCTGAGGATGTCACCATATGGCAGCGTCGCGTTGATTTTGAGCTGGGGCTAATGGTAGAGATCATATTCACGGAGTCGACTACGGAGGAATGAACATGCATGCCTGCGGGATGGGATAAGCAGCCGGTGCAACTGTTCAAATGGGCGGTAGGAGAAGCCAAACGCAAAGCCAACTGCGGCAGCGGTGCTGGGGATGCATCATAGGTGGTCGAGCTGCCCTCCTTCCCCGCTAGCGATGTAGTGACCTACTCGGTTACTGTTGGAGTGAACTTGCGGTGCCATGGCGGTTTGCAACCGTGACAATCACTCCATCTATATGTATTGTATTTCTGTCAAAATACTTGGTCGTTTGGAAAAAGTTGGTAACTGATTTATCATGAGTTTTTGAATGCTTGGTCGTGACAATCACCCGAAGCCACAACCACAAGTCTCCATCGTGTAATACTTTGCGGACGATCGCACCAACAGACGGTCGGTCGGACCCGCGTCTCCCCGAAGGGACATGCATCGGCTTCGTCTGACATGTATGGCCAATTACATCACTGACTTGTGCGACCGCATTTGGGTAGTAGTAGTACATGAAATTTGTGTTCCAGAAAACTCATCAGGAGCCGTTTCGGGCCTCAAAAACAAAATCATCAATTAATCTTTAGCTTGACATTCCAAAGTAGTACTACCATGCTATAATTAAGTGCAAACCTGTTCACACCTATGTATCAAACCTGAACATGTTCATACTATGCAGGTTTTAATACTAGTGCTAGTAGGTTATAAAAAGGGGAACTACCTAGCCAAAATTTACTCTACCTTCCTCCTCATAAGTCTTTCTTGTTCGTCCGTCCTTGGCATGGCCGGTGTGCAATGCTCTAGGTCGAGAACTACTAGTAACAAGGGAGCGGCGACCAAGGCTGCCAAAAAAAGAGAGGGCTCACCGCCTTGAAGAGACCTCAAAAGATCTCTCACAGGAAGGCGAGGGCTCCCAAGAGCGCCCTAGTGGCGGAGGGGAATGTGCCGAGCTGGTGGTGCTGGAGTCGTTATCTGATACGTCTCCCAGTATATATTAGTTTTTATTGTTCGATGCTATTATATTATCCTTCTAGGATGTTTTATGGGCTTTATTATACACTTTTATATGATTTTTGGGACTAACCTATTAACCCAGAGCCCAGTGCCAGTTTATGTTTTTCTCCTGTTTTAGGGTTTTGCAGAAAAGGAATATCAAACAGAGCCCAATTGACCTGAAATTCAACGAAGATTGTTTTTATACCAGAAGAAGCCCACGGAGTACCGGGGGAGGACCAGGAGATGCACGGGCTGCCCACGAGGGTAGGGGGTGCGCCCCCCTACTAGGCGCGCCCCCCTGCCTCGTGGGCAGCCCGTAGACCCCCATTGCTTGGCCCTGACTCCAACACCTCCTATATATACTGAAACCTCCGAAAAATAACCTAGATCAGGAGTTCCGCCACCGAAAGCCTCTGTTGCCACCAAAAACCAATCTAGACCCCGTTCCGGCACCCTACCGGAGGGGGAATCCCTCTCCGATGGCCATCTTCATCATCCCTGCGCTCTCCATGGCGAGGAGGGAGTAGTCCACCCTCGGAGCTGAGGGTATGTACCAGTAGCTATGTGTTTGATCTCTCTCTCTCTCTCTCTCTCTCTCTCTCTCTCTCTCTCTCTCTCTCTCTCTCGTGTTCTTGAGACGGCACGATCTTGATGTATCGCGAGCTTTGCTATTATAGTTGGATCTTATGATGTTTCTCCCCCTCTACTCTCTTGTGATGAATTGGGTTTTCCCTTTGAAGTTATCTTATCAGATCGAGTCTTTAAGGATTTGAGAACACTTGATGTATGTCTTGTGTGGGATACCTGTGGTGACAATGGGGTATTCTATTGATTCACTTGATGTATGTTTTGGTGATCAACTTGCGGGTTCCGTGACCTTGGGAATCTATGCATAGGGGTTAGCACACGTTTTTGTCTTGACTCTCTGGTAGAAACTTTGGGGCACTCTTTGAAGTTCTTTGTGTTGGTTGATTAGATGAATCTGAGATTGTGTGATGCATATTGTATAATCATGCCCACGGATACTTGAGGTGACAATGGAGTATCTATGTGACATTAGGGTTTTGGTTGATTTGTATCGTAAGGTGTTATTCTAGTATGAACTCTATTATAGATCGAACAGAAAGAATAGCTTCGTGTTATTTTACTACGAACTCTTGAATAGATCGATCAGAAAGAATGACTTTCAGGTGGTTTCGTACCCATAATCTCTTTGTTTGTTCTCCGCTATTAGTTACTTTGGAGTGACTCTTTGTTGCATGTTGAGGGCTAGTAATATGATCCTATTATGTTATCCTTGTTGAGATAACTTGCACTAGTGAAAGTATGAACCCTAGGCCTTGTTTCCTATCATTGCAACACCGTTTATGCTCACGTTTACCACTTGCTACCTTGCTGTTTTTATATTTTCTTATTACAAAAACCTATATCTACCATCCATATTGCACTTGTATCACCATCTCTTTGCCGAACTAGTGCACCTATACAATTTACCATTGTATTGGGTGTGTTGGGAACACAAGAGACTCTTTGTTATTTAGTTGCAGGGTTGTTTGAGAGAGACCATATTCATCCTACGCTTCCCACGGATTGATAAACCTTATGTCATCCACTTGAGGGAAATTTGCTACTGTTCTACAAACCTCTGCACTTGGAGGCCCAACAACGTCTACAAGAAGAAGGTTGTGTAGTAGACATCAAGCTCTTTTCTGGCGCCGTTGCCGGGGAGGTGAGTGCTTGAAGGTATATCTTTAGATCTTGCAATCGAATCTTTTAGTTTCTTGTTTTATCACTAGTTTAGTTTATAAAATAAAACTACAAAAAAAATGGAATTAAGGTTACCTCATATGCTTCATCTTTTTAATATCTTTCGTGAAAATGATGGGGAGGAAAATTGTGCTCAAGTACTAGAAGAAGAATTACATAGAATGCTTGGCACTAAAAACTTGAATGATGAGCATGATTGCAATGTTGTTAGTGTGAATCCTTTGAATATCCATGGTACTAATGATGATTGCACTAGTCATGATGAAAATATCTCATATAAGCATGTTGATTTTTGTGGAGTGCATAGAGTTTGCATGTACATACCAAATAGGGAAGATAGATTTTGCGAGGCATAAGTATTTAGAAACTAAATGGTTGCTACAGAGGCTAGATGATTGTGCTAAAAATTTAAAATTCCTTTGCCATCCTTGTGAACTTTGCAATGAACGTGATCACTTAAATCCCTAATGTGAATTGTTTCATGATCGAATCATGTCCAAAAATTGTGATGACTTGATCTCTCTTGCACATCATAATGAACTCAGTTCCCACGTTGGTTATGAAGGAATAAAACGTTTGACTAAGGATCTTCCATAATTTGTCCTTGATAAAGTTCTTGATTTTGATCTGGAGGAAATTTATATGTATTGTGCTGTGAATTGCATTGAAAATCCTTATATTTCCAATTACATAAAGTCAAGAAAACAAATAGGAGATGAAGAGAATACTAATGAAAGGGAAGAGATTTACCAATATCTTCCTATTCTTTCTTATGATGAATCAGGTAACGAGGAGGAGCCTTCTATTCAACCAATCTCATTAATAAGGAGCTCCAAAAAGAAGATTAAACCCATACCTAATGAGAAGAAGAAAAAGAAAAGACGGAGAAGCAAAGATAAAAAGGTATCCCTCCCAAACGATGTTGCTCCTATTACTCATTGTGATGATGATAATTGCTATACTATCGGTGCTATCCATACTATTAATGATGAGAGTGATTATGCTTATGATATGAAAAGGCCGAAGCTTGGGGATGCTATGTTTGATGAGAATGATATATTTGAGAATTTATTTGCTGCAATTAATGTTTGTCCCAAGCTTGGGGAGGCTACGTTTGATGAAGATGATATTTTTAGCCTCCCAAGTTTTGATGTGCAAATCTATTATGATGAAAGCATGCCTCCTATTTATGATGATTATTGTGATGCCACTTATGCTATAAAAAGTAGTGATGATTATATTTATAAAACTTGTCATGATTATGATTACCCTTCTTCTGAACATTACTCTTTTAATGTGGAAACAATCTATAGTATTCAAGTCTCTTATGATACTCCCACTATTCCGAATGAGGAGAAATTCGCTTATGTGGAGAGTAATAAAATTTATATGATTGGGGATCATGAAAAGAATGCTTTATGTGATAGTTACATTGTTTAATTCATTCATGATGCTACTGAAAATTATTATGAGAGAGGATCTTATGCTTGTAGGAATTGCATTAATACTAAGTTTCCTCTCTATGTGCTTAAAGTTTTGAAGTTATGCTCGTCTTCCCTTCCTATGCTAGTTGATTATCATTCCCCTAAGTTGTTTGCTCACAAAATCCATATGCATAGTAAGTGGGTTAGACTTAAATATGCTAGTCATATTCTTCATGATGCTCTCTTTATGTTTCAATTATTATCTTTTATGCGAGCATCAATGAAATCATCATGCCTAGCTAGGGGCGTTAAACGATAGCGCTTGTTGGAGGCAACCCAATTTTATTTTCTTTGTTTTTGTTTCTGTTTAGGAATAAATATTGCATCTAGATTCTGTTTAGATGTGGTTTTGTGTTTTAATTAGTGTTTATGCCAAGTAGAACCTTTGGGAAGACTTGTGTGAAGTTTATATGATCATGCTGTAAAAAAACAGAAACTTTAGTGCTCACGACATTAGCTACCATTTTATACTGGAGAGTGCTTTTTAAGTTGATTCCTTTTGCAGATGATTAATAGACAAATTCCTCATGTTTACCAATTTATTTCAATTTTTTTGGAGTTACAGAAGTATGCGAAAGTTACAGATTACTATAGACTCTTTTGTTTTTCGTGTGTTGTTTGCTTATTTCGACGAATCTATGAGTAGTATTGGGGAGTATGAATCATAGAGAAGTTGGAATACAGTAGGTTTAACACCAATATAAACAAAGAATGAGTTCATTACAGTACCTTTGAGTAGTGGTTTGTTTTCTTATACTAAGGGAGCTCACGAGAATTTTGTCTAAGTTTTGTGTTGTGAAGTTTTCAAGTTTTGAGTATTGCTTTGACGAACTATGGAACAAAGAGTGGCAAGAGCCTAAGTTTGGGGATGCCCAAGGCACCCCAAGGTAAAATTCAAGGACAACCAAAAGCCTAAGCTTGGGGATGCCCCGGGAAGGCATCCCCTCTTTCATCTTCATCTATCGGTAACTATGCTCGGGGCTATATTTTTATTCACCACATGATATGAGTTTAAATTGGAGCGTCATGTATAATTTGAGTCTTTGATTGTTAGTTTTCCACAATTATCCTTGCTGGATACACGTTTTTGAGAGAGATAAATATGGCCTAGGAATTGTTAGAACACTCTATGTGCTTCACTTATATCTTTTGAGTTGAATAGTTTTTGCTCTAGTGCTTCACTTATATCTTTTAGAGCACGGTGGTAATTATATTTTGTAGAAATTGTTAATCTATCATGCTTCACTTATATCCTTTTGTGAGTCTATTAGAACGGCATGGTAATGTGCTTTGGCTATAAAACTAGCCTTCACATGATAGGCATCCAATATCAATGTAGTAAAAACTTTCATATAAAGTGCATTGAATATGATGAGAAGTTGGATGCTTGATAATTGTTTTGAGATATGAGGATAGTGATATTAGAGTCATGCTAGTGGAGTTATTATGAAATTGAGAAATACTTGTGTTAAAGTTAGTGATTCCCGTAGCATGCACGTATGGTGAACCGCTATGTGACGAAGTTAGAGCATGATGTATTTGTAGAGTGCCATCCTTTGTGTGGAGGTCGGGGGCGCGCGATGGTTAACTCCTACCAACCCCCCCCCCCCTAGGAGCATGCGTTGATTGCTTTGTTTTGATGACTCGTAAATTTTTACATGAGTTCTTATGACTAATGTTGAGTCCATGGATTATACACACTCTCACCCTTCCACCATTTCTAGCCTCTCTTATACCGCGCAACTTTCGCCGGTACCATACACCCACTATATACCTTCCTCAAAACAGCCACCCTATATCTTCCTCAAAACAGCCACCATACCTACCTATCATGGCATTTCTATAGCCATTCCGAGATATATTGCCATGCAACTTTCCACTGTTCCTTTCATATGACACGCTTCATATTGTCATATTGCCATGCATGATCATGTAGTTGACATCGTATTTGTGGAAAAGACACCATGCATAACTTTTCATACATGTCACTCTTCATTCATTGCATATCCCGGTACACCGCCAGAGACATTCATATAGAGTCATACTTTGTTCTAGTATCGAGTTGTAAGTCAATAAAAGTGTGATGATCATTATTATTAGAGCATTGTCCCATGTGAGGAAAGGCCAAATAAAAAAAGGAGATGGCCCAAAAAAATAGAGAGGGGCTAAATAAAAAGAAAAGAAAAAAAGAGAGAAAAAGCACCTCCAAAAAAAATTGAGAGAAAAGAGAGAAGGGACAATTGCTACTATCTTTTTCCACACTTGTGCTTCAATGTAGCACCATGTTCTTCATGATAGAGAGTCTCATGTTTAGTCACTTTCATATACTAGTGGGAATTTTCATTATAGAACTTGGCTTGTATATTCCAACGATGGGCTTCTTCCAATGCCCTAGGTCTTTGTGAGCAAGCAAGTTGGATGCACACTCACTTAGTTTCTTTTGTTGAGCTTTCATACATTTTTAGGTTTAGTGCATCGGTTGCATGGCAATCCCTACTCACGCAGATCGATATCTATTGATGGGCATCTCCATAGTCCGTTGATACACCTAGTCGATGTGAGACTATATCCCTCCTTTTTGTCTTCTCCACAACCACCACTCTATTCCACATAGTGCTATATCCATGGCTCACGCTCATGTATTGCGTGAAAGTTGAAAGGTTTGAAAGAATAGAGTATGAAAACAAGTGCTTGGCTGAAACCGGGGTTGTGCATGATATGAATATTTTGTGTGATGAAGAGGGAGCATAGCCAGACTATATGATTTGGTAGGGATAACTTTCTTTAGCCATAGTACTTTGAGAAGACATGATTGCTTTGTTAGTATGCTTGAAGTATTATTATTTCTTATGTCAATACAGACTTTTGTCTTGAATCTTTCAGATCTGAACATTCATGCCACAATTAAGAGAATTACATTGAAAATTATGTTAGGTAGCATTCCACATCAAAAATTCTGTTTTTATCATTTACCTACTCGAGGATGAGCAGGAATTAAGCTTGGGGATGCTGATACGTCTCCAACGTATCTATAATTTTTGATTGTTCCATGCTATTATATTATCCTTCTAGGATGTTTTATGGGCTTTATTATACACTTTTATATGATTTTTGGGACTAACCTATTAATCCAGAGCCCAGTGCCAGTTTCTGTTTTTCTCCTGTTATAGGGTTTCGCAGAAAAGGAATATCAAACGGAGCCCAATTGACCTGAAATTCAACGGAGATTGTTTTTGGACCAGAAGAAGCCCACGAAGTACCGGAGGAGGACCAGGAGATGCACGGGCTACCCACGAGGGTAGGGGCGCGCCCCCCTACTGGGCACGCCCCTTGCCTCGTCGACAACCCGTAGACCCCCTTTGCTTGGCCCCGACACCAACACCTCCTATATATACTGAAACCTCCGGAAAATAACCAATATCGGGAGTTCCGCCGCCGAAAGCCTCTGTTGCCACCAAAAACCAATCTAGAACACGTTCCGGCACCCTGCCGGAGGGGAAATCCCTCTCCGGTGGCCATCTTCATCATCCCGGCGCTCTCCATAACGAGGAGGGAGTAGTCCAACCTCGGGGCTGAGGGTATGTACCAGTAGCTATATGCTTGATCTCTCTCTCTCTCTCTCTCTCTCTCTCTCTCTCTCGTGTTCTTGAGATGGCACGATCTTGATGTATCGCGAGCTTTGCTATTATAGTTGGATCTTATGATGTTTCTCCCCCTCTACTCTCTTGTGATGAATTGGGTTTTCCCTTTGAAGTTATCTTATCAGATTGAGTCTTTAAGGATTTGAGAACACTTGATCTATGTCTTGCGTGGGATACCTGTGGTGACAATGGGGTATTCTATTGATTCACTTGATGTATGTTTTGGTGATCAACTTGCGGGTTCCGTGACCTTGGGAATCTATTCATAGGGGTTGGCACACGTTTTCGTCTTGACTCTCCGGTAGAAACTTTGGGGCACTCTTTGAAGTTTTTTGTGCTGGTTGAATAGATGAATCTGAGATTGTGTGATGCATATTGTATAATCATGCCCAAGGATACTTGAGGTGACAATGGAGTCTCTAGGTGACATTATGGTTTTGGTTGATTTGTATCTTAAGGTGTTATTCTAGTAGGAACTCTATGATAGATCGAACAGAAAGCATAGCTTTGTGTTATTTTACTACGGACTCTTGAATAGATCGATCAGAAAGAATAACTTCGAGGTGGTTTCGTACCCTACCATAATCTCTTCGTTTGTTCTCCGCTATTAGTTACTTTGGAGTGACTCTTTTTTGCATGTTGAGGGCTAGTAATATGATCCAATTATGTTATCCTTGTTGAGAGAACTTGCACAAGTGAAAGTATGAACCCTAGGCCTTGTTTCCTATCATTGCAACACCATTTATGCTCACATTTACCACTTGCTACCTTGTTGTTTTTATATTTTCTTATTACAAAAACCTATATGTACCATCCATATTGCACTTGTATCACCATCTCTTCGCCAAACTAGTGCACCTATACAATTTACCATTGTATTGGGTGTGTTGGGGACACAAGAGACTCTTTGTCATTTGGTTGCAGGGTTGTTTGATAGAGACCATCTTCATCCTACGCCTCCCACGGTTTGATAAACCTTAGGTCATCCACTTGAGGGAAATTTGCTACTGTCCTACAAACCTCTGCACTTGGAGGCCCAACAACGTCTACAAGAAGAAGGTTGTGTAGTAGACATCATTATCCCTCGATGACATGCCTGCTCAGCTCAATAAGCAGAAGGAGTTGACCGACGGCTTGGTGAAGCTGCTAAAGGAGAGCCTCGACGACATGCCCGCTGAGCTCAATAAGCAGGAGGAGTTGACCGCCGGCTTGGTGAAACTGCTGAAAGAGAGCATTGCCTCGGGTAAGAAGGCGACCGAAGAAATCCTGCAACTTCAGGAGGACAAGGCAAAGCTCCACCATGAGCTCGACCTGCTGAAGGAGGAGAAAGCCGGCTGGAAGAAGCTGCATGAGAAGAGGAGTTCCTCGGTGAAGATGCTGAACACCGACGTCATGGAATAGAAGGAGGAGTTGGTGAAGCTCCGCATCGAGCACCCGATTGATGTAAAGGTACGTAATGCAGCCATGGAAGTGATGATTAACGCTCGCCTCGAGAAATACTGCATCATGGACAGAATGAAGAAGATGGCGGTGGAGACGAGCGAGGAGATGAAGGTCCAATGAAGAAGCAGTTAGGACTCCGCGGTTAACTCTTCATGAAGTAGGGAGCAGCGCCCCAGACTTTTGTCTGCTTCTTCCTTCTTTTTTTGGGGGTAATCTTCGTTATTCTTTTGCTCCTGTGTTTCTTCTTTCGCTTTGGGTGTTTCGCCGCATGTGTCATGTTCTCCGCGAGGCATGAATAGAACAATGCTAACGATGAGTGGGGCCATGGGATCGATGACTAGCAAATTAGATCATTTTTATCGCCATATCGCACTGGGTTGCCGTGTTTCGCGCTCCTCCGTCGTACTACTCCTACTCAACTGCATGGTTCTTTGCTCCTCCTCAGGTCGTTGGCAACATTTATGCGAGCAGTCAAACCACAAGGCCCCACCTTCCAGCAGTAATGAGCCGTCAAATCACAATGGCCCCACCTCTCGTGAAACCGACCAAGCGAGACTGCCCCGACCTCTAGCCTTTTAAATGTACTCTGTACAATAGTAGTATCGATGGATTGCGCCATGGAGCAAAACTAGCAAGATGAAATTAATGAAAAAGGTGGTACATATAGAGAACGCTCGTCACCAAATTATGCATACGGTATTATTAAAAAAGCTAGTACGTTCTTAGATGGGGTGGTAAAGTCTATTAAAGAAATTAGCATACTTATTTAATTCTTTGACAACTAGACTCCTTCATGCTTCGGGTACACTTCTCTCATTTAAGTTTTATTAGAATTACGTATCTCATTTAAGTGTTTTGCGTATGTGGCATGCTTAGAGGGTGGTTAATAGTATATCCAACTACAAGCTATATGATGTTGGCCATATCATTGTAGCAACCTCGATCCTAATGGATCGGAGTCTCTGTGCTTAAGTGTCATCCCTGGATCGGTATGCTGACACACACAATACTTGAGGATTTATAATAGAGTTTTAATCACACATTTATTACATCGAAATCCTCAAAAAGAGTCTTATTACAAAAATATATGGCTGAAGGCCATCTAACAATAATTAAACTAAACTGAACTGCGGAAGCATCAAAGATAAGTTGAGTCCATCCAACTCCACGGCAAACATTGAGTGCATGAAAACGACGTATCGCACCTTAATGTTCGTCGGAAAACTCTGCAACATGAGATGTTGCAGCTGTGTAGGTCAGCACATTGAATATGCTGGCAAGAACACACTGTAGCAATGATGATGAACAAGTATCTACAACTATATGCATATTTGGCTGGTGGAGGCTGTAAGGTTTATTTTTGCATAAAGCTAATTTTTCCCTACAACAAAGAAATAAATTTATTTACTACTAAGTTGAATTAAAAAATATTGAGAGTGGTTCCTCCATCTCAATCCCAAAATCACCAATGTCATTAATAACCCAACAAGTTAACTAAAAGAGTGATGAGATCAGTCCATAATTCAAATACCAGGATACTCAAAATGTCCATAACCGGGGACACGGCTACTCATGAATAGATTGTACACTCTGCAGAGGTTTGTGCACTTTTCCCCACAAGACTCGACCGCATCCATGATCGGAAGATCGAGACATAGTCTTTCAGAAGCATTCACTCTTTACCTTGGGTAGACAGGTACACCTACTTTCCCGTACATCTGCTAGTCCACCACTTAAAGAGTTCACACAACATACTCAACTATGCCAGAGCCCATAATGGCTTGTGGCTGCACACGGAAGTTTCTAGGCATGAATGATATATGATCCCTTTGAGCCTAGGTGGCATTCCATAGGATGATCACACAGTTCCTCCAGGATATCCTAGGACAACACTGGGTTCTCCAGGTGCCCTGCAACCAATCCACCCAGGTGTGTATTAAAGTTGCCACCTTAAAATTTTCCCTTAGTTGTTATTACACTCACAGCTTTCATGAATCTCACGTACCAATCCACGTCTACGAGCATGGCTAAGCAATAAGTAACAAAGCGTATATTCCCGGGGTTGATCACAAGTCATAGGTTCCTACCTCATGAACTACTCAGCAATACCACATGTAATCAAGTCCTACTCATGCAAATCTTTGAGGATAGAAGTAATGCAACAAAACTGGGTATTGAAAACTAGGATCAAACTATGAAGTTACCTTGCTGATGATCGTTGAATCCTAGAGATTCGTAGTAGCAAGCTTCGCACTCCGGAAATTCTATCGCAATCAAACAATAGCATACATAAGCAATCATGCAACAGAATCAAAGAACAGATCTCGAAAAACTTCGAAAACAAGCGAATAACTCTTGCAACAGGAAACAATTTCTAATAGTACCAAAATTAAGTGAATTTGGCATTATCAGAAAGTTTAGGTTAAGATCTTCAATTTGCAAAAAGAATCAACTCAAACGGACTTACAAAACTCAAGTTACGACCAAAAGAAGTTCAAATACAAATCTGTTTAAAATCAAATTTCAAAACTTTCAAAAATAAATTTGAGTTGGACTCCTAGATAGATGAGATCAAAACGAAGAGTTTGGCGTTGGTGTCATCAAATTCCGACTAACGAGTAAAAACTTAAATCACAAATAGATCCCTAACTAAAAAGAACAGAAACAGAAAAAGACTAAATAACGAATGTTCATTTTCTAAAACTAAACAATCAACGTTCACTATATAGTAAAACCTAAAAAAACAGATCTAGGGTTTTAAGAAACACCGAAAGAAAACCGAAAAAACCGGATATGTTTATTATCGATTCGGGTCGAGCGGATCGGGTTCGACGACGGGTCGGGCGGCGGGCGGTTGCAGGGCTCGTGGGCGGTTGCGGGTGGCGAGCGGCGGTGGCAGGGCGCTGTGGGGAGGCGGTGCGCCGAGCTGGCGCAGGCGGCGGCTCAGGCCGCGGCAAGCGGCTTAGGCGGTGGCGAAGCTCGGCAGTGGCGGCGGTGTCCGAGGCAGCAGGGTTGGAGGAGGGGAGAGGGGGCGGCGGCGGCGGCTATTTAAGGAGGGCATGGCGGCGACTTGCCTTGGGGGAGGGGGCGGCGGCTGCCGTGTGCGCGCAGGACCCCGGCGAGTCCGAGCCGCGCACGAGAGGGAGAGGCGACGCAGAGCTGGGCCGGCTCGGGCCGCTGGGCTTCGGCCCAGCCGGCTCGGGCCAATTTTTTTTATAAATACATTTTTCTGAAAATACCAAAAATAGAAAAATACATTAAATATATTTTTATAAATTACAGAAAGATTCACACGTACTTAGGGCCTTATTATCGACCTCGTGAACATTTTTCTGGGCCTAAATGCCTAAAAATAAAATAAAATTTTTACTGCAAATAAAATACTAAAAAGAAATACTTTGGCAAATAAAAAGCCAACAAATATATTTTTAATCAAAATTTAAATTTCAACTTTTTTCTTCTGTTTTGAAGAAGTCATATTATCTTCTCTCCTTATTATAAAAATATTGAAAATGAAAATTGGTAAAATAATATTTGATCCAACCCACTTGGAAAAATAATAAAATTGTGGTTCCTCTTTGGAAAACTTCCAACTCTCTCACTTGGGTCCTTAAGTTTCTTAAAGTCTTTGGATCAATTTCCAAATAAAGTCAAATTCAAAATGCTCAAATGGTGAATGCATATGAATGATCTATGATAACATCCAAATTGAAAATTGGGATGTTACAAACCTACCCCCCTTAAGATGAATCTCGCCCTCGAGATTCAGGTTGGCTAGAAAATAGGTGTGGGTGGTCCTGTCGAAGGTCTTCTTCTTGTTCCCAGGTAGCTTCATCCCCTGTATGGTGACTCCATTGAGCTTTGCAAAACTTGATGACCTTGTTGCGGGTAACTCTATCAGCAAACTCGAGAATCTTGACAGGCTTCTCCTCATAAGTCAGATCACTCTCCAACTGAATAGCTTCCAGGGGCACTGTATCTTGTAGCGGAATATCGACCATCTCTGCATGACACTTCTTCAACTGAGAAACGTGAAACACATCATGAACTCCGGACAAAGTTCCGGGTAACTCTAGCTAATAAGCTACTTCTCCTATGCGCTCCAAAACTCTGTACGGTCCCACAAATCTTGGTGCCAGTTTACCCTTAACTCCAAAACGCTTAAGCCTTGAAGTGGGGATACATGAAGATATGCTCTATCCCCAACTTCGTAGGTTACCTCCTTGCGTTTTGTATCTGCATAACTCTTTTGTCAGGGTCACGGATCAACTTGACCTTCTCCTCCAAATCTCTGATTACATCGGGTCCAAATAACTTGCGGTCTCCGACTTCATCCCACATCAATGGTGTCCTGCACCTCCTTCCGTACAAAGCCTCAAAAGGGGCCATCTGCAGACTGGTCTGATAACTGTTGTTGTAAGAGAACTCTACGTAAGGCAAGTTATCATCCCAACTAGATCCATAATCCAACGCACAAGCTCTCAACATGTCCTCCAAAATCTGATTGACTCTCTCTCTCTGTCTGTCCATCTGTCTATGGATGAAAGGTTGTACCGAACTCTAGCCTCGTACCCAAAGTCTCGTGCCACTACTTCCAAAACTTTGAAGTAAACTGTGTTCCTCTATCTGAGACAATGGTCCTCGGAACTCCATGCAGACATATGATCCTGGTCATGTATATCTTGGCCAACTTAGCACTCGTGTAAGTGGTTTTCACAGGATTAAAGTGAGCTACCTTAGTCAAGCGATCAGCTATACCTAGATAGAATCGTACCCTGAACGTGTCATGGGTAGTCCTGTGATAAAATCCATCCCAAGTTTATCCCACTTCCAATCTGGTATTGGTAACGACTATAGCAACCCTGCTGGTTTCTAATGTTCTTCCTTAACTCTCTGACAGACGTCACATACTACTACATACTCGGCAATGTCCTTATTCATACCGGTCCACCAGAAATTTTGCTTCAAATCCAAATACATCTTAGTGTTGCCTGGATGTATCGAGTAAGGCGAATCATGGGCCTCATGAAGAATCAACTTCCTGATCTCCGGGTCACTGGGCACGTAAATACACTCCTCGAACCATAGTGTTTCTTGTTCATCCTCACGAAATCCTTCTGCCTTTCCTTTGCTCATTATGCCCTTTATTTCTGCAATTTCTTCGTCCGTCTTCTGGGATTCTCGAATCTTGCTCAATAAAGTGGACCGAATTTCCAATGTGGCAACATAGCCTCTAGGGACTATCTCCAACTGTAAATCTCAGAGATCATCTGCCAACTCCTGGGGTAACCCTTCGTTTATGATAGTGTTAACATAACTCTTGTGACTTCTGCCACGACATTGGCTTTGCCTGGATGATAATGCAATCTTTTATCGTAATCCTTTATGAGCTCCAGTCATCTCCTTTGCCTGAGGTTTAACTCCTTCTGTGTGAAGATGTATTTCAAACTCTTATGATCCGTGTATACATCACAACAGTTTCCAATAAGAATGTGCCTCCAGGTCTTGAGTGCGTGCACTACGGCTGCTAACTCCAAATCACGTGTGGCATAGTTCAACTCATGGGGTCGAAGCTGACGTGAGGCATATGAAACAACTCTTCCTTCTTGCATGAGAACGCCTCCAAGTCCTTGACGTGAAGCATCACAATACACTTGAAAATCCTTGCGAATATTCGGGAGAATCAACATTGGGGCTGTGACCAAACGTTTCTTCAGCTCCTCAAAACTGGCCTCACATTCTTCGGTCCAATTATACTTACTTCACTTTCCAACAACTCTGTGATGGACTTTGCAATCTTGGAGAAATTCTCAATGAACCTTCGATAATATGCTGCGAGTCCAAGAAAACTGTGAATCTCTCCAACTAAGGTGGGTGCTTTCCACTCCGTGACGACCTCTACTTTGGAGGGGTCTACTGCTATACCATCCCCTGATATAACATGTCCGAGGAATCCGACTTCCTTCAATCAAAACTCACATTTGCTGAACTTGGCATATAACTGCTGTTCCCTGAGCTTCTCGAGAACTAAATGCAAATGTTCCTTGTGATCCTCTTCATTCTTGGAGTAAACCAATATGACATCAATGAAAACTACCACAAACTTATCCAAGAACTCCATGAACACCTTGTTCATCATACTCATAAAATAGGCAGGGGCGTTAGTCAAACCAAATGACATAACCGTATACTCATAAAGCCCGTACCTTGTGGTAAAAGTTGTCTTAGGTATGTCCTACTCTCGGATCTTCAACTGATGATATCCAGATCATAAATCAATCTTAGAGAAAACTTTGGCTCCTTGCAACTGGTCAAATAAATCATTGATCATCGACAGAGGGTACTTGTTCTTGATCGTCACCTCATTCAGCGCACGATAGTCCACAACCATCCTTAGTGAACCATCCTTCTTCTCGACTAAGAGCACGGGGGCTCCCCAAGGTGAAGAACCTGGTCGGATATAACCTTTCTCCATTAACTCATCGATCTGCTTCTTGATCTCTTCCAAATCATTTGCGGGCATCCGATACGGTCTCTTGGATATTGCTCCGATGCCTGGTAATAACTCAATCAAGAACTCGATGTCTCGATCCCGGGGCATGCCTGGTAACTCCTCCAGAAATACATCAGGGTAATACTTCACAATTGGTACTTCCTCCTGAACAACTCCCGAGAGTGCATTCACTTCCGTCTTCCGGGTTGTGTGCCTCGACACATACTTGATCCTCTTTCCTTCCAGTGTGGTGAGGAGAATAGATTTACTGGCGCAATCAATGTTTCCCTCAAACTTGGATAAACAATCCATACCTATGATTACATGCAAACCCTGGGATTCCAAAATGATGAGATCAGTGGGGAAAACATGTCTCCCAATAGTCAAGGGCATTTGGTAACATCCTTGACTAGCCATGTACTCTGCTCTAGGGAAACTGACTAACATAGGCGACTTAAGGCCATGGTTGGCAAATTATAATTTTCCACAAAACCCCTTGATATGTATGAATGAGATGCACCAGTGTCAAAAAGAACAAGGGCGGTAAATGCATTAACCAAAAACTTACCAACCACTGCGTCGGGCTGCTCGTCAATCTCCTCCACATTGACGCGATTCACCTGTCCTCTAGTGAAAGGGTTGGGCTTCTTTCCTGAGCTTCCATTTCCATTTCCATTCTTGGCTTCAGGACACTCCGTGGAATAATCTTCAGTCTTCACGCACTTGAAACAAGTAATGTGACTCAGATCCTTCTTGGCGGGTGTTGAGGGAGTGGAACGGTTCTGATTGTTGTTTCATCCATTCCCATTGCCATTCCTAAGGCCACTATGGTTGTGTGAATTTCCACCATTGTGAGAATGGCCTCCATGGGTGAGATGGTTATGTCCTACTGAGTATGGGGAATAGCGGGGCTTCTGTTGAGCTCCAGAGTTATACTTCCCCTGTCGATACTTCTTCTTGCGGCTAGCAATCAGCTGCTGCTTTCCTTCAATCATGATGGCCTTGTCTACTAGCTACTGGTAGTTGTTGTAGGTTGCTACCATCAGCTGCATACTCAACTCATCATTGAGTCCCTCAAGAAACTTCTCCTACTTCGCGACGTTAGTGGCCACATCATCTGGCACATAGCGAGCTAACTGCCTGAAATCATCCACGTACTGCCCCACAGTACGGTTCCCTTGGCGCAACTTGCGAAACTCACGCTTCTTCAGGTTCAAGGCTCCAGCTGAAACATGTGCAGTGGGGAAGGCTTGCTGAAACTGATCCCAAATAACTATAGCGAGGGGATAAGTGGCGGTGTAGTTCTCCTACCAAGCGACTGCTGGTCCCTCAAGCTGATGTGTGGCAAAGTGCACTCTCTCTGCATCTGTGCATCCTGCAGCTGCTAGCTCTCTTCCCATCTTGCGGAGCCAGTCATCTGCAACAATCAGCTCGGTGCTACTAGAGAATACCGATGGATTCAACCTTAGGAAATGAGTCAGGTTGTCGTGGGGAGGAGGAGGTGGGTTGTTGTTATTGTTGTTGTTGTTGTTGTTGCCTTAATTCTGAACAAGTAGTTGCATCAATGTGTTCTGCAGCTGGATCAACTGAGTGAGCTCAGGTGAGAACTGGAATCCGGGCTCACATCTTGGAGGCATCTGATGGGTTAGAGGGATGAGAAAATAGAATAGAATGAGGTATAGGGGGATTTCACTACCGATATGCACATGAGGCAAACATATTCATATCATATCACTCAATTCAAACAAGGTCACACAAAAGATTCTAACTACTGATACAAAGCTTGCGAACGATTCTAACTACTTGGAAGAAATACTAATGATTACAGGGTGGTCATCTAATAGCTGTCATCGGAAGAAGACTCCATAATATATGCTCCAGCTTCGTCTTCATAGTAACTGTCATCACTGTCGGTGTCGTCTATCAAGATGTAGTTTTCCGAATGAATGCCCATCTCTGGTTCTGGCTTCACCATGGGTGATCCAACCTTCTTCTTCAGCTCTGCTCCAGTAGCACAGCAATTTCCTCTTCATATCCATCACGTGTTTTCTTGACTTCCTCTTCTAGCTCGATGTTCCGTGTCATCACCATCTTAGTCTTTAGCATGAGCGTGCACATTTGATTCTCATAGCAACGAATGTGTTGGTCCATCTCCTGTATGAATGCTGCAATGGACTTGTCTTTCCAGGTGCGAATAATCTCCCATTGCTCATCTCGGCGTCCACAGATCTGGTAGATGGTGTCTTCAAGATCCTTGTCGTAGACTTCACAAATGCGTCCAAAAGTGATGTGTGCGGCCATACTCTTTCCCAAGCTCCAAGTTGGTGCATCAAAGGCAAGCTTGAGAGGTTCCATGACTGGTGCAATAGTCCTCCCAGGAACACTAACTTTGATCCTCCAGCACTCCTCTTCCGGTAATGTTGCAGTGAAGGTTCCTGTGAAACTGGGTATTCCGATGTGTAGGTACCTCATACTTCATTCAAGTGTCTTCCGAAAGGGGTGTCGTCATCAGGCTGAGTAAACTTGTTCCCAGGGTCTGACATCTATAGAATAGAAAAGGAGAAGGATTAGAAATGAGTAGAGAAGAGCATCTTGTGGCTTATCCTAGTGGTCGTGTCCTACAGTCAATGTGAGTCTGATACCATCTTGTAGCGACCTCGATCCCAATGGATCAGAGTCTCTGTGCTTAAGTGTCATCCCTGGATCGGTATGCTAACACACACAGTACTTGAGGATTTATAAAAGAGTTTGAATTACACATTTATTACATCAAAATCCTCATAAAGTCTTATTACAAAAATATATGGCTGAAGGCCATCTAACAATAATTAAACTAAACTGTGCTGCGAAAGCATCGAAGATAAGTTGAGTCCATCCAATTCCACGGCAAACATTGAGTGCATGACAACGACGTATCGCACCTTAATCTTCGTCGGAAAACTCTGCAACATGAGACGTTGCAGCCATGTAGGTCAGCACATTGAATATGCTGCCAATAACACACTGTAGCAATGGTGATGAACAAGTATCTACAACTATATGCATATTTTGCTCGTGGAGGTTGTAAGGTTTATTTTTGCATAAACCTAATTTTTCCCTACAACAAAGAAATAAATTTTAGTTACTACTCAGTTGAATTAAACAATATTGAGAGTGGTTCCTCCATCTCAATCCCAAAATCACCAATGGAATTAATAATGCAACAAGTTAATTAATAGAGTGATGAGATCAGTCCATAATTCAAATACCAGGATACATAAAATGTCCATAACCGGGGACACGGCTACTCATGAATAGATTGTACACTCTGCAGAGGTTTGTGCACTTTTCCCCACAAGACTCGACCGCATCAATGATTAGAAGATCGAGACATGGTATTTCAGAAGCATTCACTCTTTATCTTGGGTAGACCGGTACACCTACTTTCCCCTACATCTGCTAGTCCACCACTGAAAGAGTTCACTTAACATACTCAACTATGCCAGAGCCCATAATGGCTTGTGGCTGCACACGGAAGTTTCTAGGCATGAGTGATATATGATCCCTTTGAGCCTGAGTGGCATTCCATAGGATGATCACACGGTTCCTCCGGGATATCCTAGGACAACATTGGATTCTCCAGGTGCCCTGCAACCAATCCACCAAGATGTGTATTAAAGTTGCCACCTTAAAACTTTCCCTTAGTTGTTATTACACTCATAACTTTCATGAATCTCACATACCAATCCACGTCTACGAGCATGGCTAAGCAATAAGTAACAAAGCGTATATTCTCGGGGTTGATCACAAGTAATAGGTTCCTACCTCATGAACTACTCATCAATACCACATGTAGCCAAGTCCTACTCATGCAAATCTTTGAGGATAAAAGTAATGCAATAAAACTGGGTATTGAAAAGTATGATCAAAGTATGAACTTGTCTTGCTGACGATCATTGAAACCTAGAGACTCATAGTAGCAAGCTTCGCACTCCGGAACTTCTATCGCAATCAAACAATAACATACATAAGCAATCATGCAACAGAATCGAAGAACATATCTCGAAAAACATTGAAAACAAGCGAGTAACTCTTGCAACAAAAATATATATTCTAATAGTACCAAAATTAAGTGAATTTGGCCTTATCGGAAAGTTTAGGTCAAGAGCTTCGATTTGCAAAAAGAATCCACTCAAACGGAGTTATGAAACTCAAGTTACGATCAAAAGAAGTTCAAGTACAAATCTGTTTGAAATCAAATTTTAAAACTTTCAAAAACAAATATGAGCTGGATTACTGGATAGATGAGATCAAAACTAAGAGTTTGTCATTGGTTTCATCAAATTCCGACTAACGAGAAAAAAGTAGTGATTGTTTTAAGATTAGGGACTAATTTGTAAAAACTTAAATCACGGATAGGTCCCTGACTAAAAATAACAGAAAAATAAAAATACTAAATAAATAACGTTCATTTTCTGAAACTAAAGAACAGACGTTCTGGAAGTGGGTTATATCGACTAGAGGGGGGGTGAATAGGCAATTTTTACAAATTTGTCACTGAGGAAATACTAGCTCAGGAATTTCCTAAGCAATGAACTACTTAGCAGCGGAATAGATACTCAGGTGCAAGCATAACAAAACTGTAGCATGGTTATCATGATGGAATGAAAACAAGCACATAGTACAAGTAGCGTGTAAACAGGATAAGCAGGCTGAGGACTAAAGAGTGAAGAAATTGGGTTGAGAAATTTGAGAAATTCTTCAGCAAAAGTCTTCAGACTGTATAGATCAAGTTCATCAAAACAAGAATGAGTAAATTAAAGGGTTGAGGTAATAGAACCAGTAGGCTTGATGAAGATAATGATTTGTTTGACGAGTTCGAATTGCTGTGATAGTTGTACGTCGGGTTGGGGCGGCTAGGTATTTAAACCTGAGGACACACAGTCCCGGACACCCAGTCCTAGACACACAGTCCAAGGCACCAAGTCCTCACCGTATTCCCCTTGATCTGAGGTCACACAGACCTCGCCCAATCACTCAGGGTAAGTCTTCACAGGTGACTTCCAAACCTTCACAGACTTGGTCACCCGGCGACCCACAATTCCTCTTGGATGCTCTAGACCATTGACACCTAACCGTCTGGAAGATCACAATCTTCAAAGGTAACAGGCGTCGGTTCCACACACGAACAATCTCTTCAGTTATGCTCAATCACTTTGGGGTTTTAGGTGTTTGGGTTTTGGGTTTTTCCTCACTTGATGATTTTGTCTCAAAGTCTTCGGAGGATGGGTTGCTCTAATGACAAGTGTTAGTTTCTCTTGGAGCAACCAACCAGCTAGTGGTTGTAGGGGGCGGCTATTTATAGCCTAGGGAGCAACCCGACATGATAAGACATAAATGCCCTTCAATGATATGACCGTTAGGTGGGTAGATATTTTAGGACAGCTCGCGCATAGCACATCAACGGTCGAAAATTTGAGTATCAAATTCCTCAGGATTATCATGTTCCTCACTGGCAGGCAATCCGCACACGCGAATTCCTAACTCCTTAGTCAGAACAAATTCCTTAGAGACCAAAAGAACTTCGTCTCTGTCACTGAAGAAATTTGACTGAACTGTATGAGATTTCCAATGGCTTCACTCGAAAGGATTGGTTAGTGTAGGCTTTGAGTTGAGCATCACTTGGAATATGTTTCCTTAGTTTTTCCTCACCCCCTTTAACAGTACGGTGTCTCCTATGACTCAAGAACGAGAAAATGAAACTACGAAAACAAAAGTGTTCACGCTTCATAATCCGCGCATGAATATCCAAGTCGTCAAGGTCACACCAATTTCTTCACTTTCCAAATCTTCAGAAAGTCTTCAGAAATCCAAAGTCTTGAGTTGAAGACATTCATTTTTAGGGGTCGACTTTCTCTGTAAATATCAAACTCCTCATAGACTTATAGACCTGTGTATAGTCACAAACGCATCAGTCCCTTAACCTATAAGTCTTCAATACACCAAAATCACTAAGGGGCACTTGATGCACTTACAATCTCCCCCATTTTGGTGATTGATGACAATATAGGTTAAGTTTTCAACGGGGATAAACATATGACGTGTAAATACTGTTATTGAGGAATTTGATTGCAAGATATAGAAGAACTCCCCCTGAAGATGTGCATAGTGAGGAATTTGCTTTTGAAGCAATGCACATTTGAAGAGTAGTATCATGGAAATCCCCCCTATATCTTGTAATTCATACACACATTTAACGTATGTTATGAAGAATTTGAAATGCATGATGAAATATGGTGACTGATGTAATTCAGCATGCGTGCATTAACATATATGAGGAAATAGCATGCAGAAGAACACATCGAAAGTATCAGACCACCATCAGGTTTAAGTTTACAACTCGATCCAACAAAGTCTTCAAAAGAATGAGAGTTGTAACTTTGCAAAAAAAAACGCCCATATATAAAGACCCGCTTGAAGACTAACTCAAATCCCCCCCTTGTCATTGAATGACCAAAAGGGACGAAAAATGAGGACTAACGCACCTGAAGAATATCACGAAGACGATGGAGGAGCGCCAGTGTTGTTGGGGTCGGTTGTTGAAGTAGGGAAACATTTGCCAAAGTCCTCATGAAGAAATCATGATAGTTGATGGGGATCCCATGCATGATATTAAATAGCAGATTCTTCATGATGCCAACGACCTCTTCTTCATTCGAGTCGTGGCCTTTGATTGGACTCAATGTCTGTGTCAGAATGCGATAGACAGTCCGAGGCACATATAGCAATTCCTTCATGAGGAATTTGGTTCTTGGGGCTTGACCACGCTTCAACGGCTTCATCAACACTTGCATATAATGGTGTCAGTGAGTTCAGGTTCATAATATATACACCGTGCACCTTCAAGGGGAGGACTGTTAGATAGGGCATGAAGTAATTCACAGGCCGGTGCTTTGAAGTGAGTGTTTTCTGTCATCCACTCCAACACCCAAGAGTTCACATCTTCCGCAGTTCCTGTGATGTGCAGTGTTGCATAGAACTGAAGAATGAGCTCTTCATTCCAATCACATATATCTGTGCAGAGGGTGAGCAGTTTAGCAACGTAAAGAACGCTGAGGACCGGCATGAAGCAAGGAAGTGATTCCATGTCCACATGAGGAATATGTGCATGGTCAAAGACTTTGTCCTTATCAAAAAGCAGTGAAGAATAGAAGTTTGATTGGCTGGCAGTCCAGATGCGCTTCCTTCTAAGACGAGCAGAGTCATATGGGTTGAAGTCTGTGAAGAACACATGCTCGTGGTAGAAGTCATCAGCCTTGAAGTTTTTCTTCTTAGAGAAGGGATCCTTCGGCTTGGGCTGAGGAGTATCAGTTAATTGCATCACTGCCGCAGGAATTACGGGCTGAGGAATTTCAGTTTCCGCTTCAGTTACAGCCTGAATCTTTATTTCTTCAGCAACATTTTCATCAGCACTAGTGGCTGAATTTCTTCAGGTATGGAAGTAGTGGTGCGAGGTTTGTCAGTGCCCGTTTGAACTTCAGTATGCTCTGGGGACTAAGGAATTTGTTCCAATGGCGTGAAAAATGGAGAGTTGGGGTGCTGACTTTCCCAAAAGTCATGATTCATCACAGGAGTTGTGCTTCCAATGTCCACGTCTTCATCATCTTCTCTTAATTCTTCAACGCCTGCCTCTTCAGCTGTGAACTGAGGCATAGACGATGAGATCACCGGGGTTGAAGGGATATCATCCACTTCAATTTCTTCGTCCAAATGCTCTGAAGAAGCAGCAGAAGGAACATCTTCATCAGATCTGCTTGGGATCACATATTCTTTACCCAAAGGAATTATTTCCTTTGATGGCATGCTTGAGAGAGGAACATCATCAATGGGATTCTTGACCAAACTAGTCAATTTCTTCATCTTCTTAGGGGCAACGGACTCTGAAGAAGCACATGCTTTCCTTTTCTTCACTGCTGCTCGTTCTGCAGCCTTTGTTTTCCTCACTTCTGACGTAGAAGGAAGAACTGGACTTGGTGTTGCTGCAGGAGGAGCAGAGGAAATTGGTTCAATTACCTCAGGCACAACTGTTTCAGTTTGCCTGGCTTGGTCAGTTTCTTCAGGCACAGCGGTTGAAGTCTCAGCTGGCCTGGCTTGTTCCTCAGGCACAACACTAGTGGTTGCCCTGGCAATTTCTTCAACGGCTGGAATATAGTCATCAGCCCTGGTAACTTCAGTTTCATCAACATCCTAATTTTCATCAGCGGTGCCGGCATGTTCTTCAGTGGGCTAAGCAGATGATTCAGCGTAAGGAGATGCATGTTGCGTTG
The DNA here is from genome assembly GCA_902687465.1 of Secale cereale. NCBI lineage: Eukaryota > Viridiplantae > Streptophyta > Magnoliopsida > Poales > Poaceae > Secale > Secale cereale. The sequence continues at coordinate 325,308,346 of LR738713.1, forward strand.
GTGCTGCAATGTTTGAGGTGAATCCCTTGGTCAGATTGACGAATCTGACTTTGGCTCCCAGCCAATCAGCACAGTAACTTTCAAATTCATCATTGAGGTTTTTTATCTCAGCTTGCAGCTTCACAAGTTCCTTAGGAGACATATTCACAACAATTTTGTTCAAGAGTCTTTCTTTCTTGTACTGATCCTTCTTTGTTTTCCTGGCCTGTTCAAATTTCCATTTTTCCTCACCAATGAAGGCAGTCAACATATGCCTTTGACCAGGAGTGAGGTTCATCTCGAGCAAAGGAGTGTTGGGGTCCTTATGCCATAGGTCGATGAAATCGAGGATCAACTTTGGATCCACCATCAATGGCACATTGCTGCCTTTGGCTTTAGCGGCCCTTTCCTGTCTGTCTCTGATGATTTTGGCGAGTTCCTCATCATCAACTTTGTCATCACTGGACGACACATGGAAGGCGACTTGCTTCTTGTGAGGACTTGGTCTAGCGCCACATCCTCCAGTGGCCTTAGACTTCAGAAGAGTGGGGCCTGTTGAGGAATGCCGAGGAGCCGAAGAACTTGCAGAAGCTCCTGAGGCAATAGAGATGCATGTTGTCCTTTGGCACGAGGTGAGATGCGCAGGTGCTGAGAACTTTGGTGGAGCTGGAGCAGCTTGAGGAATTAGTCATGAGGGATTTGCAGAGCTGGGCTGTGAGGGTATTGCTGAGGAGCTTGGCTGTGAGGCAGAAGAACTGGGCTTGCGAGCTGGTTTCTTGGGCATAGCCTTTTTAGGCTTGCTAGCAGAGGCCTCAGTAGCAGCAGACGCAAAATCTTCATTGAATTTCCTCACTACCTCTTTGGCCATTCCAGCCAACTTGGCTTGACGCTTGGCCCATTCCTTGGGAAATTCCTCACCTCTTCAGATGCTAGAGGGATTAGCAACTTGGCCAGGTGCCAATGGAGGTCTTGGTCATGGAGCGTGTACAACGAATTTCTTCATGTACTTGGGTGTGACATAGCGATATTCCCTCCATTTTCTAACCCATCTTCTCTCTATCATTTGTATGCGCACCTTGCACTAATTCTTGGTCTCCTTGCCATACTTGGCCTCATCAGGAGTGTAGTATTCTTCATAGATATCATCAGGAATTTCAAAGGCAGTGTTGACTTTCAATTTCTTCCCTCCTTTCTGAGGTTTCTTGTCGTCAGCCATTTTCTTGAGCTGAGGATTTTGAAAAATTGAGTTCTCTGAGTAGGTGTGCAATTTTTCTTCGAGGAACGCTGCAAACGAGTTAAGTTGAAGAGAACCTAGAGATTCAATAGCAGACGTTTGTACTTGTGAACATAGTATAGGTGCGAAGAATTTGGAGAGGTCATATGCGTTCTCAGCAGTTTTTGCAAAAATGAACAAGTTTGAGGATGACCAGATGTCACTTGAAGAATTTCACTAAGCGTTCTTGGACTTAGGTTCCAGAGTTGTGTAGATTGAAAATCCACGCAACTGAGGAATCTTGAAGAAAAACATTGCTTAGAGAAATAGATCAAGAACATATGTTTGTGTGAGGTGTTTAGAGTCTGAAGATTGATGAATAAACATGTTTTGAAGATTTGTAGAAATCACTGGAATCAACAAGGGAAGTAAAAGTAGCTTTTAATTACCCTTGACAAAGAAGACGAACTATGAATAGTAGATTTGAAGCTCGTCGGTTCAGATCTTCCACGCCCTAGCTTGGCAGAGGAAGACAACTACGACATCGCCGGAGTGAAGAAATCCGCGGCTAGCGTGAGTACTGTCAGGGATATAACTACTAAGTATAAACCGCCCAGGAGGGGCCGGTTTATGCTTATGAAGAATTACTTCTACTGAAGCCCAGCAAGGCATAGACTATGACATTTTAATATAGAAATCTAAAAGGCCCAGGGCCCAAAAGGTGTTAGGGCCCGTGAATGTAAACCGCCATACGGTGTTTGACTTGTATTGCAAGATAGGAAAGATAGAGACCGAGCCGGGAACGTTTGTGAGCCGTCCTCGGGATTCTATAAGCCGGGCCAGGCGCCATCCTGTGTATATAAAGGGACGACCAGGCAGCGGTTCAGGGACAACGAAACACAACTTGAGACACAGGCAAAGCGGATTTGCTCCCTGGTCATCGAAACCCTAGCAATACCACAAAAACTAGACGTAGGCTTTTACCTTCATCGAAGGGGGCGAACTAGTATAAAATACCTTGCGTTCTTAGTCCGCTTTAACCCCTTTAAGCTAACCCATAGCGATGGCTCCACGACAAAGTCCTTATGCTAGGACATCTGTCGTGACAAAACCACGACAGTTGGCATCCACCTTGGGGCTATCGCACGATGGTTTCAAGTTCTTAGAGGGAAGCTTTGAAGGACTCAAGGGCTACGCAGTTGGCCGTATGACTAAGAGTCGTCACGGCAAGATCTACATCGACGACGCAGGCTGGGGCCCGGAAGCCGATTCAATCGAGTACGGGTACCGGGTCCCCTTCCGCGGCATCCACATTTTCATTGGCAAGATCGGTGAATCGGGCCCTGAGGCGGACATCTGCTCCAACCTCATCGAGTCTGCTCAGTGTGCGAGACCTGCCCGGGTTCGGCCCGCCATGAAGCGTGTCTTTGTGGGAGTTGTCCACAGAGCGGAAGCTGAGGATAAATCGGAATCTGGTGGTAAGACTATTGTTTATTCCGGCGAGGAGTCATCTACCGGAGAGACCGAGTCTTTATACCTACTGCAAGACGGCCGGTCTGGGGGCGATTCCAATGGTGATAGTATTCTGGACACCCTTGACCCGCCAAGCCGGGTTGCGGTCTTCATGGCCGGGTCACAATCTGTGCAACGATCTTTGACTACGGCAGCATTAACGTCTAGTTTGGCGACGGCAGCAGCAGCTGGGGCAGGAGGCCCTTTGCAGCTGCCGACTCAAGTCCTGTCCGGTTTATTCGACACTTTGACATCGCTGTTGACCGCGGAAGTCAGCCAGGCCGATAAGGAGCAGCACGACGCAGAAGTTGCTAAAGTAAGGGGTCAGATAGATCAAGCCAAGGTGGACCTGGCAGCTGAAAACACCAGGATGGCCGCGAGACAGGCTGAGTTGGATGCTCAGGCTTATCGGCTCCTATTGGATCAGAACGCATCAAATGATGTAATGAGGAGAAGGCGCTAGTCTCGCCTGCCTCCAGTTTATGAGGCAAGGAATCTCTTTAATACGCTAGGAGTAGGAACCAGCAATCAGCCAGTGGTAAACCGGGCAGAAGTGCCTGGAATGGGGGCATCGGTCCAGCCGCACGCAACGGACCCATCTCGTCAGATTGTTCCATCACATCATGCACCGATGCCTCCCGATCATTACTCCAACCCCTTGGATAATATCGTCGCAGCCGCTTCACGATTGGCGTTCCTCCCCATTGAAGGAGAATCCCCTATAGCAGTGGAGGCGCGATGAGCTAGGGAGTTCCTAGAGACGGCTTTGACTCAGCAGCAGGC
>LR738713.1:325311842-325346759 GCA_902687465.1 Secale cereale
CAGGCTTATCGGCTCCTATTGGATCAGAACGCATCAAATGATGTAATGAGGAGAAGGCGCTAGTCTCGCCTGCCTCCAGTTTATGAGGCAAGGAATCTCTTTAATACGCTAGGAGTAGGAACCAGCAATCAGCCAGTGGTAAACCGGGCAGAAGTGCCTGGAATGGGGGCATCGGTCCAGCCGCACGCAACAGACCCATCTCGTCAGATTGTTCCATCACATCATGCACCGATGCCTCCCGATCATTACTCCAACCCCTTGGATAATATCGTCGCAGCCGCTTCACGATTGGCGTTCCTCCCCATTGAAGGAGAATCCCCTATAGCAGTGGAGGCGCGATGAGCTAGGGAGTTCCTAGAGACGGCTTTGACTCAGCAGCAGGCTTATTCTAACAGCCGCGAGAGGATTCATTCCACCCCCCGCCCAAGCCGGAGTTACAGTAGGCATATGGATGAACCGGCCGTATCAAGTAGTGCGCGAAACTGTAACCTGCCTCAGAGGGATAACCCGGCCGGTGGAGGTGCAAATGCTCAGGATGTAGTAGACCAGGGTAGACAGCGTCGAGAGGCCGAGTTAGCGGCACAATATACAGCCCGTCAGCTTACCCCGGTTCGTCCAACTACTACGATAGAACCAGGAGTTTCTTCCAGCTCTTTGGGAGTGTCGTGTCTCACCCCCGCTTTACGTAATGTGCGGCTGCCTAAAGATTTCAAAGGACCACAAAAGGTGCCCAATTATACTGCTGATCTATCCCCTGAAGCATGGGTTGAGATCTATGAGATGGCGATGGAGATGCTGGATGTGGACGGTGCAGCGTGTGCTATGTACTTCACCATGATGCTGGAAGGAACGACTCGTACTTGATTGAAAAGTTTACCAGCTAATTCCATTGGATCATGGGCCGAGTTAAGGCGCCGGTTTATCAATAATTTCAAAGATACATGCAAGCAGCCCATGTCGATTGTGGACTTAGCTGCCTGTGTCCAAGGGGAGAATGAATCAACAAGTCATTGGGTGCGCCGGGTTTCCGAGCTCCTGCATTCATCAGACCGCATCAATCCGGACACATCAGTCTTGACATTGGAAGGAAATTGCCGGTTTGAGCCTCTGAAACTGAAGTTGGGACGGCTCAAACGTCACCGCGATGACATGGGAACACTTATGGCAGCTCTGGTGAAATACACCGATTCTGATAGTGCCAAATTGTAAGTGCATCTAGTGCCACCCCTAGTTGGTTTTGGATTATTGACGACAAACCTGGTTGAGGGACTAATGTGTTTGTGAGAATTGCAGGATAACACAGGTAGTAGTCCCTCATTGATTCGGTTTACCTACCGGAGATGACCCCTAAAAATGTATGAAGACATTGATATCAGTGGTGGTATATGAAGATAATCATATTGAAGACTATGACATGAGAAGACATTGTGTGAAGACTATGGAAAGCGAAGACGTAGATGTTTCATTGTTTTCTTTTCTTCTTTGTTGAGTCATAGGAACCACCATACTGTTAAGCGGGGTCCAAGTGAACTAAGTCAGAGTGACTGAAGTGATGCTCAACCAAATCCTATGTTATCGAGCGAAGACTATGAGAGCAAATCTTATCCAGAGTCGGATGAGTCAGCTTTACTTGTAGCTCAAGTAAAGTTGCCGTGTGTGTTTGAAATCTGACCGTTGGAACACGTGTCAGTTCATTAGTGACCCAGGGTCACTTCGGAAAAATTAGGTCGGGTTGCCCAGTGGCTATAAATAGCCCACCCCCTACACCATAAATTGGTGGCTGCTCAGAGTTATTGCACGGCTTTTGTCGTTTGAGAGCAACTCACCTCCGAAGCATTTGAGAGAGAAATCCTTGCGAGGACAAAGCCAAAACACCCAGAGCCAAAGAGTGTTAGGCATCACTGAAGTCTTTCTGTCTATGTGACCTGAAGGCTTATTACACTTGAGGACTGTGTTTCCTCCAGCCGGTTAGGCGTCGCGTTCTGAGCATCCAAGAGTCATTATGGATCGCCGGTGAACGAAGTCTGTGAAGGTTTGGAAGTCTACCTTGAAGATTTACTAGAGTGATTGGGCGAGGACTAGGTGTCCTTAGCTCAAGGGGAACAAGGTGAAGACGCAGTCTTCTGAGTTAAATCTCAGCCTCCCTAACCAGACGTACAGTTGTCACAGCAACTGGAACTGGTCTAACAAATCACTGTCTTCCCCGAGCTACTGGTTCTATCCTTTCCTTCCCTTTACTTACTGCTATATGTTGCGAAGTCATTGCATGCTTGCCTTATCTGATTGGCTTCACTGAGTATCTACTTGTTGTGATTGGCTTCATTCCTTCTTCCATCATGATCCCTACTGCCTAGCTGCTATTAGTCTTCGTGCTTTCACTTCATTGAATACATGACTATGGCTTATCTAGTGTAGTCCACTTTCCGCTGCATACTAATAGGATCGCGTTTATCCTTTGTCTTCGAAACTACCATGTTTTGAAGCATTTCGTAAAAATTGCCTATTCACCCCCCCTCTAGTCGATATACCACACTTTCAATTGGTATCAGAGCAAGGTACTCCCTTGTTCTGTGTGATTCGGTTTAACCACCTGGAGTTTTAGCTATGTCGACTGCAGGGATAATCAAAGTCTCCACTGCGTGCCCCGTCTTCGATGGCACCGAATATCCCTACTGGAAGAACAAGATGCGCATGCACCTTGAAGCCATTGACATGGGCCTCTGGTTTGTCGTCAAGAACGGCGTTCCCAAGACTAGTGAAGGTATCACCCCTACTGATGTCAAGAGGCTCGTTCAATTAGATTCAACGGCCAAGAACATCATATGTGGTCATCTGACCAAAGGACAATATGGTCGTGTAAGTGCTCTGGACACGTTAAAGGAAGTTTGGGACTAGCTCTCAAAGGTCAATGAAGGAGTCTCTACCCAGAGAGATCAAAGGATCAGCGTCCTTCGCAATCTCTTCAATCGCTTCAACAGACATGACAATGAGAATGTCCAGCACACATTTGATCGTCTCACTGACATCACAAATGAGCTTCAAGCACTCGGCGCCACTAAGATTACCAAGCATGAAATCGTCAAGGCTCTCCTGAGATCACTCGACAGCTCATTTGATATCCTTGCCCTGATGATTCAAGAACGCCCTGACTTCAAGACTCTCGATCCGTCTGATATACTTGAGAGGCTCAACACACATGAGTTCCAGCTATCTGAGAAACGTGACATGTATGGTCCCAACTATGGCCGATCTCGCGCCTTAAAGGCAAAAGTTGTTTCTTCATCTGAAGAAGAATCTGACTGCAGTTCTGATGATCCTAAAGACATTGGAAAGGAGCTTGCCATGCTTGTGAAGAAGTTCCAGAAATTCACTAGGAAGAAAGGCTTCAGAAAGTCTTCACGACCCAGCTCTAGAAATGATGAAGCTTATACTCATGACTACAAGAAGAAAACATGTCATAAGTGCAAGAAACTTGGTCACTACATCTCTGAGTGTCCTCAGTGGGACAATGAGAAGAAGAAGAAGAAGAGCAAGGAATATGATTCTGATGACAAGAAAAAGAAGAAATACTCAAAGTCTTCTTCTAAGTCTTCATCAAAGTATTCATCACACAAGAAGAATTCATCTGGCAAGGCTCGCGCATTTGTTGGCAAGGAGATGGATTCTGAGGAAGAGTCTGCTTCTGAAGAGGCGGAGGTAGATTCAGAGGAGGAGTCTGATTCTGGTGCTGCTAGTCTGGCTTTAGCCACTGCCTACGTGGGCAAGTCCATCTTCAACACTGAAGACAATGGCCCCGTCCCCAACATTGATGATGAGGACGACGACTCTGCTCCCACCTTCTGCTTCATGGCACGCGGTGCCAAGGTAAAATCATGCGATGCTTACTTTCAAACATCTAGTGAAGGTGACTCTGATTGTGAATCAAAACCTAGCTACAAAACACTTGCTAAAATTGCCACTGAACAGCAGAAAGCCATGGAACATATTCAAAAACTGTTAGACAAAAGCGATGACCTGTTGGACGCGGAAATGACCCATTCTTAGTCCTTAATTTAAGACATAAAAAATCTTCATGTTAAGTACAAGGAACTTGAAGGTCTTTATGAATCTCTCTCAAAAACTCATGAAAAGCTTTCCCACGATTACATTCAAAGGAAACAAGAACTTGAGAAATTGAAAGCGGCTCATGAAGATCTTCAAAAGGAAAACGAGTCACTCCGCGCGCAACTGATCAGCTCCACTCACGAAGAGTTTGAACCACCATGTCTAAAATGCATTGAACGTAATAATGCTACATTTGTTGCTGAATGTTCTACTGCTGCCACTGTTGCAGTATCTTCAACTACTGATGTGGTAACTAACCCCTCTGATGAGGATACCACTACTATTGCTGATGAAAATGCTAGGTTGAAGACTTTGCTTGAAACAGGGATCTACAAAAGCCTCAAAGGGCATCAGAGTCTATGTGATGTCCTCAAAAAGCAGATACTGAACCGAAACCCTAGGAAAGAGGGTGTTGGGTTCGACAGGAAAATGAATGTTAAAGGTTCATACTGGAAGCCTGAGCAGTATCCCAAAACCACATGGGTTGCTGCAAAAGAGCCTTCAGTGGATCCATCTACCCTATTTGGCTTCACTTGTGCTAATCCTGTTATCATTGATGAATCCTTTGATGCAAACTATAAACTATTTAAGAATCACAATGGTGAAGTGTTTGCCAGGTATATTGGTACTAACTGCAGGAACGGGCCACCTATGAAGAAGATCTGGGTACCCAAAGGTTGTCTTGAGAAGCTTCCAGCAAATATTATCATGACACCTCCTGGGATGAAGACAAACCCCAGACCAAAGGCTTCATATGGTCCTAAGGCTTCATACAGACAAAGGACTCACCCGAGTCACCCTAACGCGGATGTTTTGCAGGGAAACCATACTCAGATCCATGAATATGAGCGTGTTTCTTCAAACCGCTATATTCATAAATCAAAGAATTTTTCTGCCTATTCTTATGAGTATTATTCTCCTCCCGCAAGACTATTTGCTAGGGCTCCAAAGCCAAAATTCTCAGATGCTGCTCTTAAACTCATTGCTTCTAAGCCACCCCTGAAAATGTGGGTGGTTAAGAAGAACTAACTTTCTCTTGCAGGGAAAGGTCTCCAGCCGAAAATCAAAGGCTTCTGATGCTATTGCTGGGGACCTAAAACACTTGTAGGGCACAAGATCAAATGCCCCAATGACTTACTGCTCATACTATTCATGAATCACTTGTTGAGCATCTTATCAGTACTAACCTGCGTCTAAGCTTTCATAATCCACTTATATGTCAAATGTTTATGCTTCATAATGGCTTTTGGTGAAGCCTATCCTCCTAACTGCATTGTAGAGAGTGACACCAAAGTCTTCAGAATGGATTATGGATAGCGGATGCACAAATAATATGACTGGTGATCGAAATCTTCTCATGGACTCAACCTTACGTCCATCTAACAAGAGTCACATCACATTTGCTGATACTGGTAAAAGCAAAGTGTTGGGTCTAGGTAGAGTTGCAATCTCAAGAGATCAGCACATGGATAAAGTCATGCTTGTTGAATCTCTTGGCTTCAACTTAATGTCTGTCTCAATGCTTTGTGACTTAAACATGATTGTGATCTTTGGTAAATTTCGTTGCCTTGTACTAATGGAATCTGACAAGTCTTCAGTATTTTAAGGATACATAAAAGGTGATCTATATATGGTAGATTTCTCAGCTGGACCGCAGATGGCCGTATGTCTTCTAGCAAAAGCTTCAGAGTGCTCGCTCTGGCATCAGAGGCTAGGACATGCTGGCATGAGGAACTTGCACACTCTCGCAAAGAAGAAGCATGTTATAGGCATCGAGGAAGTCAAGTTCAAGAAAGATCATCTATGTGGTGCCTGTGAAGCTGGGAAGATGACTAGAGCCAAGCACTCCTCGAAGACAATCATGACGACATCCAAACCCTTCGAGCTGCTTCACATGGACTTATTTGGCCCTACTCAGTACTCCACATTCTCTACCACAACATGTCTCTATGGCTTCGTCATTGTTGATGATTATTCAAGATACACATGGGTGCACATAATACTCTACAAGACTGAAGTGCAAGATGTCTTCAGACACTTCGCCAACCGTGCCATGAACAACTATGGCATCAAGATCAAGCATATCAGAAGTGATAATGGCACTGAGTTCAAGAACACTGGCCTTGATCTTTATCTGGATGAAATGGGAATCACTCATGAATTCTCAGCCCCGTATACACCTCAGAAAATGGGATCGTTGAGCGCAAGAACAGAACTCTAATTGAGATGGCTTGAACGATGCTCGATGAATACAAAACAGCAAGAAGGTTCTGGCCCGAAGCTATTGATACTGCATGCCATATCATCAACTGTGTTTATCTTCACAAGCTTCTGAAGAAAACATCCTATGAACTCCTCACTGGAAAGAAGCCTAACGTAAGTTACTTCAGAGTATTTGGAGCTAAGTGCTGCATCAAGGATCCTCATCACAAGTCAAAATTTGCACCCAAAGCACATGAAGGCTTCATGCTCGGATATGGAAAGGACTCACACTCCTACAGAGTCTTCAACATCTTTCTCTATAAAACTGTTGAAACTGTGGATGTGCGATTTGATGAGACAAATGGTTCACAAACAGAGACCCTACCAACTGTGCTAGATGAAGCTTCACCAAATGAATCTATCAAGCTAATGGGAACCGGTGAGATCATGCCCTCTGAAGCACAACCTGACGAGGAACTCATCATCTCTGCTCCAAATCAACCTCACGACAATGCTCAGCCTGAAGACAACACTCCTGACGATGACAATGTACAGCAAGAGAAAAATCTTCATCCAGCTCATCCTCGTGTCGCAAATGAAGTACAAGTTGAGAAGATAATTGATAGCATAAATGCTCCTGGTCCACTTACTCGCTCAACAGCAACCCAGCTTGCAAATTTATGTGGGCACTTTGCTTTTGTATCAATATCTGAACCCAAGAAAGTTGCTGAAGCTTTTATGGAACCTGAATGGATTCAAGCAATGCAAGAAGAGCTTCAACAGTTTGAGCTGAACAATGTATGGGAACTTGTCAAGCGTCCTGATCCTCGCAAGCACAACATAATAGGCACAAAATGGATCTATCGCAACAAGCAAGATGAGCATGGTCAAGTGGTCAGAAACAAAGCTCGTCTCGTTGCTCAAGGATACACTCAAGTCGAAGGGATTGACTTCGATGAAACATTTGCTCTTGTGGCTAGACTTGAAGCCATTCGTATACTGCTAGCCTATGCAAATCATCACAACATACTTCTATATCAAATGGATGTAAAGAGTGCCTTTCTCAATGGAAGGATTGAAGAAGAAGTGTATGTTGGACAACCACCTGGCTTTGAAGATCCAAAACGTCCTGATATGGTATACAAGCTCAACAAGGCACTGTATGGCCTCAAACAAGCGCCTCGTTCTTGGTATGACACTCTCAAAGACTTCCTGAAGAGCAAATGCTTCAAACCTGGATCCCTAGACCCCACACTCTTCACGAAGACATATGATGATGAGCTATTTGTCTGCCAAATCTATGTGGACGACATTATCTTCGGCTGCACGAACAAGAAATACAGTGATGAGTTTGGTCACATGATGCAAGAGCAATATCAAATGTCCATGATGGGTGAGCTGAAGTTTTTCCTTGGTCTTCAAATTCGTCAGCAAAGCAACGGCATCTTCATATCTCAAGAGAAGTACCTTAAAGATTGCCTGAAAAAGTTTGGAATGCAAGACTGCAAAGGGTACTCGACGCCAATGCCTGTCAAACATCATCTGGGTCCCGACGCCAATGGTAAAGAGTTTGATCAACAGGTATACCACTCCATGATTGGTTCTTTGCTTTATTTATGTGCATCTAGGCCAGATATTATGCTTAGTGTTTGCATGTGTGCTCGATATCAAGCGGCACCAAAGGAGTCGCATCACTTAGCTGTGAAGCGAATACTTTGATATTTGGCTTACACCCCAACACTAGGATTATGGTATCCAAAGGGCTCAAAGTTTGATCTAGTTGGATTTTCAGATGCTGATTATGCTGGTGACAAAGTTGATCGCAATTCTACATCAGGCACATGTCACTTTCTAGGACGATCTCTTGTCTGTTGGTCTTCAAAGAAGCAGAACTGTGTATCACTCACCACTGCTGAATCTGAATACATTGCTGCTGGATCTTGCTGCGCTTAGCTTCTCTGGATGAAGCCAACACTCAAGGACTATGGCGTACATCTGAAGCATGTGCCACTCTACTGTGATAATGAAAGCGCCATCAAGATTGCCAACAACCCAGTTCAGCACTCGAAGACAAAGCACACTGAAATTCGTCATCACTTTCTCAGAGATCATGTCATGAAGGAAGATATTGATATCATACACGTCAACACTGAAGAGCAACTGGCAGATATCTTCACAAAGCCCTTGGATGAGAAAAGGTTTTGCAAGTTGCGGTGTGAGCTAAATATCTTAGAATCCTCAAATGTCCTGTAATCAGGCACACATCCTAACACGTATGCATATTGATGACTTCGATCTGCAACACACGAAGTAAAGTATATCTTCAATCAATGAAGACTTACATTCTAAGTGTGAATACATTAACATGGAATTTGGCTTGGGAGCGCCACGATAATTGTGCGCCGTGTCTGGGTCTAATACTTCCTATACGGTGGGAAACGCCACCACCAAATTCTTGTTTGAAGTGTTTCTCGTGGCGTTACATTTGCAAAGTCTTCGCACTTGGTTTATCTTCATATAGGACATACATATATAGAGCTATGTTCTGTCCTCAACAACATTCACTTATAGCTATGTCTTCGTATTTGAATCTTTTGGACTAAGTGAATGTGATCGGACCCTAACCTCTCTATGCTTTCTCATCTCACACTCTGTCTGTCCAAATCATATGCATTCTGTTGAAACTGTCGAATATCTTCTCTGCGTCCTTGTCAGCAGAAGATATGGAGACAAACTTTAAATCTGATTTTAATGCTCCATCCTTTATGCCTGAAACCCGGAGAAGCCGGAACGACCACTCCGACAGTCGTGGTGAACGTGGGATCGTGGGACAACTCCCAATGCGTTACATGAACGCTATGTGTCACTCGTACGTGAACCGTCAGGGGCACCTGCGTAATTACGTTGTGCCGTCTCCCATGCCTATAAATGCACGTCCCATCACGCTCAAAAGTTCTTCTACCACCTCTCCCCCTCGACCAACCCTAGCGCCTCCGCTAGCTTTCGACGACGCCGGCGACGAAGCGCTTCGCTGTCGCAACCTCGTCGACGCCGTCCTCACGCCGGCCGCGGACATCTTCTACTCCGTCGTCGCCGTAGCTGTCCTCCGTCACCAAGTTAGGGCACGGAAGACCGAACTGCTGGGCATCCAACTCCTCTCCGTCTAAGCAGTTCATCGTGTGGTAAATAAAACTTGCCTTTTACCATCTTCGTGATCCATAAATATTCATCTATTTTACCACAAGAGGTTTCTGCCTACTTAGATATATAGATCTATCCCGTCTGCATCTCATATCTTGCCTAGTACATTCACATATGCTTCAACCATAGTTAGATTCCTCACTTGTACCTATTCGTGGATTCGTACAAATCTGGAACCAACTCTCATGAGTGAATGTCTTCGCGCTATGAGGTGAAAGTCTTCAAAACTGTTTTAATCTTCAAAACTCCTGAGAATGCATATGACCTCTTCCCCTTCCCTCGCATCTCTAATGCTGTCACAGGTACATGTCCGTGGGAGAATCCCTTGGTTCTCATAGTATGCATTCATTTGCAGAATTTTTGCAGCGTCACATTCACTCCCCTGAAGACAATTCCTCTCTAACCAGCAGACCAAAGCATTTGCCTGTTTTGAAGCCATTCAGTTTGAAGCCCTTCAGGTTGAAGCAAATGGCAACTGACAAGACAGTTAGAAAGGGTGGCAGACAGCACCGTGGCAACACCTCCATTGATTTGCCTCCTGATCTCATTGAGATGTACAAGACTGATCTAGAGGAGGATTATAATCAGAGGAAGACACGAATCCAATGGATTCGAAGATACTGGGCTGAACAGTGGTTCAAGTACAGGTTCGTGACCCAAGAGTATGCTGAGAAGAACGCCATCAAGCATCCATGGGGAGATATCACCTATAAAAATCTTCCCCCCAAGACTCGTGCTGAAGCCATTGCTCAAGGCTTCTATCCTTGCATGGTCAGAGGGCCTCAGCCTGCTGATGCTGATCCTAGCTCTTTGCTCTGGTGTCGCGACGACAATCTGTTCAAGTGAAATCTTCAATATGCCAAGAACTCAGCCAAAGAGAACAAGAAGCATTGGGGATTAGACTTCAATCCTGGCCCCTCTGCGCCCCCCGCAGATGGCACGCGCGAGGCTGAACCAAACCTGGTTGGGCCCTTCTACAACTTGGAAGGCCTCATCAGTCACATCAGGGTTCAAGGGGCGGATGTGGACCAGCCTGCAACAGATGCTGATTCTGAAGAAGCACCTGCAACACCGAAGCCCAAGAAGAAGAAATCAAAGGCTTCGAAGACCACTCCTCCAATGGCTTCTAGAGTGAAGCCTTTGGCCACTGCTCTACCTGCACCAAGTGTGCAATCTGAGGAACACTCTCGTATCTCCAAGAGCAGACAGCTGAAGAAGAAGCCATCGCACAACCCCAGTCCAGCTCTCACTCCTGACGCGGTTCTGAAGACTGCCAATGATGCCCTTGATCTCTCAAGTGATGAAGATCTTGGTGACGATGCTCTGGAGTTATTGATCAAGAGCAAGCAAGATGCTGAAATCTTCAATGATTTGCTGCTCTTTGATGTTGAAGTGCTCAATAACTTCATTGATGAATGGTTTGACACACCCAACCTCAGCTTCGACGATCTTCAACTTCCAGTTGGCCTCAGCGTCTCCTTCCATGGTGCCATTGCTTCTGAGCTGGCTCTGGCTCAGAGAATTGTTGAGTTGAAGCAAAAGATCGACTATAAAAAGGCTCAGTTCCAGAAGCATGTGGACAAGCTTAGCGTACAAGAAATTCAAAACTTCAAGGTTATGATGCATGAGCTCAAGGAAGCCTTTCGCCAGAGGCGTAATGAAGCTAAAGGTTCTCGTGAGCGAATCAAGGACTTCGCTGCCAAATGCGTTTAAGCGTTCAATGAAGCTGAAAAGCGCAAGGCCCTTGGGCGTCCAGACATTGACCCAAGAATGGCTGCCAAGAAAAAGAAGAAGCAACCTGTGCCTGTAGCTGAAGAATCAGGGCAGGAAATGCCTCGCATAGTCTTCCCTGCTAGCATGACTGGCAGGAAGCCTAAGGCAACCCCAACCGCTTCAAAGCTCAAGAAGACAAAGGTGGCTGAAGCTGAAGCTCGCAAGCGCAAGCAAACTACTGATGAAGCTCCACCCACCAAGAAGCGCAAAACGAAGAAGGATAAGGCTGTTTCCAAAGAGCATATCTTTGTCGAGCCTATCTCAGTTGCTCGCCCTGCATCTGCCCAAAGAGAACGTCGAATGACTATTCATGAGCCTGCTCCCACAAAGGCTGAAGACATTCCAGCCGTTGACCCCACCACAGCTGAAGACATTGGTCCTCATGACAATGTTGAAGATGATGAAGTCCTTCCTCAGATCGAGTACAACGTTGAATCTTCGCCTGTTCTTACGAACAGCGAACGCATCAGCATTGGTCGTCCATTGACGCCAATTGCATAGGATGACTCGTGGGCTGATCACCCACGAGATACACCAGCCACACCTCAGCCAACTCAAGACACCAGTTCGGTGCTTGAAGATGAAGAATTTAAGGCCCAACAACCTCCATCCCCTCAGGCGTCGCCAGCTTTTCGCAGACTTCACAAAGGACCAAGGCCTCAAGACGTCGCCCCAAGTGTTCCAGAAGGAGTAGAGCAACCATCTGTACCTGACGCTGCTCCTACTGTGAACCCCTCAGAATCTGAAGCCAAAGCGGCTGAAGATATTCCGGCTGGATCAGCCAAAGAAGAACCACCCCAAGGAGAAGAACCACCCCAAGCGGAAGATGAACGTACTGCCACACCCCCTATTCTCGAGGAGAACGTGTCCGACCCTCCAGCTCCTGAAGTGGAGGTTACAAATTCAGAGGCTGCCACCACCAACAATGAAGCCAATGACGTGGTCATGGCTGAAGCTAATGTGGCAACTGAAGACACAATGGCGCCTGAAGTGACTGCGCCTGAAGCCAGTGCAGTGCCTGAAGCCAATGCGGCACCTGAAGCAAATCTGCAGCTTGAAGATAATGCCTCTACTCCTGTTCCGCCTCCAAGGCCCCATACCATTGAGCAAGCATACAACAAAGATGATCAGCTTGTTACTGTCCGGTGGCCCATTCTGACTCCACCACCTACCACTGGACCGCGTGCTGCTGGTCCTCAGTTTGACCATCATGTTGAGCACAGGCCCCAAGTTCAGAAGCCCAAGCCAAGACTGCCAAGGTTTCCAGGTATTGCAACCTCTCAAGGGTCATTCAATGCCAATAGCTTCACTTCGCACAACACCTTCTTTGACAGCGCCAAGAACCCATATTCCAAGCCAAGAATATCATCAGATAGGTTCTGGAGCCATCAGCAGCGCAGCCACTACTCAAGAGTACACTATGATCAAGGGCACATTTTCCCTCATATGCGTCTTGACACTGAAGCTATTGCTGGTCTGCCTTGCCTGGAGGAAGATCTTGACTGCTTCCGTGATGCTGGCCTACTTAATTTTGTAATAGACAAAGAGCATTGGAATGAAGAGCTGCTTCTGCAATTCTATGCAACCCTCCACATTTGAGGCTACAGCAGGGATCCGAAGACATGGGTCCTTGAGTGGATGACATGCAATGTCCATCATGAAGCTAAAGCCTTTGAACTCATTGAGCTTACTGGCCTGACCACTCCAGGAGATCTGTATGAACCTGGCTGTCAATTGCACACTGAAGCCTTGGAGAGGATATTTCAGAAGCGCCAGCCCAACATGAGCCAAATGCTAAGAATGATGAAGCCTCTGCCAAGTGATGCTGAATATCCTAAGGAATTCTTTGTTGAAGACCTAGAGTACCTGCCGCGCACCATCTATCATATCATCAGGCGTACTCTATGGCCCGTCAAAGGACATTCTTCATCAGCCAAGCTTGAAGGCACTATGAAGACTTTGGTCTTCTATATCTTCAATGCCATCAGCTTCAATGCTCAAGATTTCTTCATTAGGCAAATGGCTATGTCTGGGTTTGATCTATTTGGTCTGAAATTCTATGCCCCTTGGATTATGCGCCTCATCAAGCTGCATTCAGCTGTCACCTATCAGCCCTCTGCTCGCAACCATCACATCTTCTTGCCTGAGGTTGATATGTCAGCTGAAGCTATCTACCAAGAGCCTGCCAAAGAGCATGTCAGTCTTCACAACGCTGATCACCAGAGCTTCACTCAGCAGATTGAAGGAGTTCCAGCAGTCTCACGCATTTATCCTCTGGTTGGCCGTACTCGTCTACCTCGATACGCTGAAACCGACGCCACTGAGAGCACCATCGCCCAAAGGCCTCAGAAGCGATCTCGTGTCCTGAATAACCGAGAGCTTCTGGTTGCCCTTCATCAGAAATAGGATAAGCATCACCTCTGGCTAAAGCGTCAGATGCAAAGCCTCTTGGTGGATGTCAATCGCATTTGCAATCTTGCCACCAAGAATGCCTTTGTTGCTCATGAAACCTGTCGGAGGTCTGGGAAGAGTTTGACCTTCCTGAGTGCTGAAGCGGATCTTCAAGACGATGGCTTCACAAAGAGATTCAAGTTTGACCACACTCCTCCAAGGACTGTTGTTATGCGTCGAACTCCATCTCTTGAAGATTCTGAATACTCCTCCTCCGCTGCAACAATTGATGCCAGGGTGATCGATGATCAAGATGATGCTACCTCACCTCCTCCTACTTTAGCGTGCATCAACACTGCACCAACTACTTCTGCACCGCCAAACACCAACACCGACCCTGCATCCTCTCCTGCTCCAACTGGGAGCGAGTAGAGGCTCTATGTCTTCAAACCTTTTTGGTCCTTACTGACAAAAGGGGGAGAAGCATATGAGTTGATAGTCTTCAAGCGGGTCCATATGGGCGGGTGCTTTATAATTTGCCTAGTGTTTACAACTCTCGTTTTGCTACATTTGGTTCTTTGAGTTGTAACACTTAAACTGATGGTCATCTGCTACGTTTTTATGCTACTCTATAATGCGATGATAAATTCTGCATCTGCTATCTTATATTCCGCACTTAGTCATTATTGCAGACGTCCATTTTTCATTATGCATGTCATTATCTTCGACATATCAATTGTGCATGATGAATTGTCTTCATAAGTTGAAGAGGATCTCCACAAGTACAACCTGCCATGTGCATTTGCATTCAAAGGCAAATCAACTATATGCACATCTTCAGGGGGAGCCTTTTGCTACTTACGAAGACAATACCTTTATCCTTTACAATTTCACATATCTTTATCCCCGTTGAAAACTTCAACCAGTTTGTCATCAATCACCAAAAAGGGGGAGATTGTAAGTGCATCTAGTGCCACCCCTAGTTGGTTTTGGAGTATTGACAACAAACCTGGTTGAGGGACTAATGTGTTTGTGAGAATTGCAGGATAACACAGGTAGTAGTCCCTCATTGATTCGGTTTACCTACCGGAGATGACCCCTAAAAATGTATGAAGACATTGATATCAGTGGTGGTATATGAAGATAATCATATTGAAGACTATGACATGAGAAGACATTGTGTGAAGACTATGGAAAGCGAAGACGTAGATGTTTTGTTGTTTTCTTTTCTTCTTTGTTGAGTCATAGGAACCACCGTACTGTTAAGTGGGGTCCAAGTGAACTAAGTCAGAGTGACTGAAGTGATGCTCAACCAAATCCTATGTCTTCGAGCGAAGACTATGAGAGCAAATCTTATCCAGAGTCGGATGAGTCAGCTTTACTTGTAGCTCAAGTAAAGTTGCCGTGTGTGTGTTTGAAATCTGATCGTTGGAACACGTGTCAGTTCATTAGTGACCCAGGGTCACTTCGGACAAATCAGGTCAGGTTGCCCAGTTGCTATAAATAGCCCACCCCCTACACCATAAATTGGTGGCTACTCAGAGTTATTGCACGGCTATTGTCGTTTGAGAGCAACCCACCTCCGAAGCATTTGAGAGAGAAATCCTTGCGAGGACAAAGCCAAAACACCCAGAGCCAAAGAGTGTTAGGCATCACTGAAGTCTTTCTGTCTGTGTGACCTGAAGACTTATTACACTTGAGGACTGTGTTTCCTCCAGCCGGTTAGGCGTTGCGTTCTGAGCATCCAAGAGTCATTGTGGATCGCCGGTGAATGAAGTCTGTGAAGGTTTGGAAGTCTACCTTGAAGACTTACCAGAGTGATTGGGCGAGGACTAGGTGTCCTTAGCTCAAGGGGAACAAGGTGAAGATGCAGTCTTCTGAGTTAAATCTCGGCCTCCCTAACCAGACGTATAGTTGTCACAGCAAATGGAACTGGTCTAACAAATCACTGTCTTCCCCGAGCTAGTGGTTCTATCCTTTCCTTCCCTTTACTTACTGCTCTTTGTTGTGAAGTCATTGCATGCTTGCCTTATCTGATTGACTTCACTGAGTATATACTTGTTGTGATTGGCTTCATTCCTTCTTCCATCATGATCCCTACTGCCTAGCTGCTATTAGTCTTCGTGCTTTCACTTCATTGAATACATGACTATGGCTTATCTAGTGTAGTCCACTTTCCGCTGCATACTAATAGGATTGAGTTTATCTTTTGTCTTCAAAACTACCATGTTTTGAAGCATTTAATAAAAATCGCCAATTCACCCCCCCCTCTAGTCGATATAATGCACTTTCACAAATATCCAGAGTCTGACGACGAGAAGTCAGGAAAGGGAAAGAAGAACGGTAAAGCGCCGTAGTCTAATCCGGCGAGTCATGGGTACAACGGTAAGCGTAAAGCGGATAATAATTCAGATTTCGTGGCTAACACTAGTACGCAGAACGATGGTTGGTGTCGTAAGAGTAGGCCGCCCCCACAGAGCGGAGGATCGAACATCAATCTGGAGCGCCAGTTGAATCTGCCTTGCCCTAGGCACAACACGAAGGAAAAACCAGCCACACACCTCCGGAAGGACTGCTTTATTATGCGGGAGTTCAAAAATTCGTATCAGTTCCAATATGATCATGGTCCGCCTGGCGGTTCAGGCCCTAGTTTTCGTGGGCTGGGTTATCAAGGTGGTGGTTCTAGCTCAGGTTTTCAAGGCAATCGGAATGGACATGACAATCAGAATGGACACAACAATCAGGGCAGCCAAGGTGGTTATAATCATCAGGGGAATCATCAGCAGCAACAGTCAGGTTATCAGCAACCCGAAGCAGTTGAGTAGTGGGCAATATCATGTCTTCACCACTAGCTTGTGTAAGCGTGATGAGAAGGTTTATAAGAGGGCGGTGCACTCCATTGAACCGGCAGTACCTCGCTATTTACGCTGGTCGGAGGAGCCCATTGTGTGGAGTCATGAGGATCATCTACCCCGGGTTGATAATCCGAGTCAGCTGGCACTAGTGGTGGCACCTCAGGTTGGGGGTATAAGTTCACTAAGGTGCTCATGGACGGGGGAAGCAGCATCAACATCCTGTATTATGAAACCTTCCGTCGCATGGGGCTAACAGATAAGAAGCTCAGACCATCCAACACTATTTTCCATGGCGTGGCACCTGGTAAATCGGCATATCCGGTCGGTAAGATAGATCTGGAGGTTACCTTTGGAGATGAGCATGACTCAAGGTCAGATACTTTGACCTTTGAAGTGGTAAAAACCAATAGCCTGTATCATGCCTTGTTCGGGCGGCCGGTTTATGCTAAGTTCATGACGAGGCCCTGTTACATTTATCTACAGCTCAAGATGTCGGGTCATAAAGGGACTATCACGGTACATGGGAGCCATTAAATTTCTTTGGAATGTGAGGAAGGTGATGCGGCCTATGCCGAGGCGGTTTGTGCAACAGAGGAGTTGAAGTTCTACAAGGACAATGTTGATCCGACATATATGTCTCCTTTGAAGAAGCCGACTACAGAGCATGATCCGGCCTTGAAGTTTAAATCGGCTGATGAGACCAAGCTGGTTGATTTTGTTCCTGGCGATTCATCCAAACAGTTTAGCACCAGCGCTAACCTGGATCCGAAATAGGCAAGCGCGCTCATCGAGTTCATCCGTGAGAACCGGGACATCTTTGCATGGAAACCTTCTGACATGCCAGGTGTACCGAGAGGACTCGCTGAGCACACTCTTAATGTTGATCCCAAATTCAAACCGGTCAAACAGTTCCTCCGCCGCTTCAATGAAGAAAGGCGCAAGGCTATTAGTGAAGAGGTAGCTAGGCTCTTGGCGGCCGGGTTTATTGTTGAAGTGTTTCATCCTGAGTGGTTGGCTAATCCGGTGCTAGTGCTCAAGAAGAATGGCACTTGGCGTATGTGTGTTGATTACACAGATTTGAACAAAGCTTGCCCAGCCGACCCTTTTGCTCTCCTCCGTATTGATCAAATCATTGATGCTACGGCGGGTTGTGAGCATTTAAGTTTTTTAGATGCACATTCCGGCTATCATCAGATCAAAATGGCAGTTAAGGACCAGGAGAAGACATCTTTTATAACTCCCTTTGGAGCCTTCTACTATGTATCTATGCCCTTTGGGCTCAAGAGTGCCCAAGCGACTTATCAACGTTGCGTACAGAATTGTCTTCATACACAAATTTGGCGTAATGTTCATGCATATGTAGATGATATTGTAGTAAAATCCAGAAAGGAAGAGACGTTGATAGATGACTTGAAGGAAACCTTTGATAATCTTCGGGTTTATAAGATGATGCTTAATCCGGCCAAGTGCGTGTTTGGTGTACCGGCAGGCAAGCTCCTGGGGTTTTTGGTATCAAACAGGGGAATTGAAGCTAATCCGGAGAAGATCAAAGCCATTACATCCCTGGCTAAATCGGCATGTATCAATGATGTTCAACGTCTGGCAGGCCACATTGTAGCACGAAGCCGGTTTATGAGCCGACTGGGGGAGAAGGCCATCCCGCTCTACCAGATGATGAAAAAGACAGACAATTTTGTCTGGAGTGATGCTGCTAATGCCGCGTTTGAGGACTTGAAGAAACAGTTGGCAGAGCCGCCTGTCCTTGCTGCTCCGGTTGATAATGAGCCACTGTTACTATATGTGGCCGCTAAGGCCCGAGCTGTTAGTGTTGCCATTGTAGTGGAGCGCAAGGAGGCTGGGAAGGAATATCCGGTTCAATGGTCGGTTTACTACATCAGCGAGGTGCTCATTGAGTCTAAACAGAGATATCCGCATTGGCAGAAACTGGTGTATGGAGTCTTCATGGCAAGCCGGAAGCTGAAGCAATATTTTCAGGGTCATCCCATCACTGTGGTCAGCTCTGCCCCTCTAGGAGATATAATCCAAAACAGAGAAGCAATTGGCCGGGTTGCCAAGTGGGCCATTGAGCTTGGTCCTCACGGGCTAAAATATGTGCCTCGTAATGCGATCAAATCCCAAGCACTTGTGGATTTCATCAATGATTGGACGGAGTTACAGGCGCCGGAAGAAAAACCGGATCACATGTACTAGACTATTCACATTGATGGATCCAGGCAATTAGAGGGCTCGGGGGCTGGAGTCGTATTAACTTCCCCACGAGGTGATAAATTTTGTTATGTTCTCCGTTTAATGTTCCCTTGCACTAACAATGCAGCTAAATATGAGGCTCTTCTCCATGGTCTTCGAATGGCTAAGGAGATGAATTTAGGCCTGGTTAAATGCTTTGGTGACTCGGACCTGGTGGCTCAACAAGTGTCTTTTACTTGGGATTCCAAGGACTCACTCATGGCAGCATATCGTCGAGAGGTGGAAATTGTCGCTGGGCACTTCAAGGGTTATCAGGTGGACCATGTGGACCGGCTAAAGAATGAAGCGGCGGACGCATTAAGCCATCTGGGTTCCCAACGTAAACCGGTTCCACCTAATGTTTTTCTAGACGTTCTGCATAATCCGTTTGTTAAATTACCTTTAGAAGAGGACTTGGCTGTTCCTAATCCAGAGGCCTAGTTGGTAGCGGCGCTTCACGCTATCCCGGATTGGACAATCCCATACTTGGCGTATATGAACCGAGGTGAGTTACCAAAGGATGAAATCTTGGCCAGGAAGATAGTCCGGCGGTCTAAGTCAATGACTATTGTCAATGGAGAATTGCATCATTGCAGTGTAGCGGGGGCGTTTCAATGTTGCGTGTCTTCGGATGAAGGCCGTGAGATTCTACGAGAAATCCACGAAGGAGATTGTGGTCACCACGCCAGTTCAAAGTCCTTGGTAGCTAAAGCTTTTTGTCACGGATTCTATTGGCTGACAGCTCATGCTAATGCGGAGGACTTGGTCAAAAAGTGTGATGCCTGTCAGAAATTCTCAAGGCGTGCTCATGTACCAGCTCAAGGATTGAGGATGATTCCAATTACTTGGCCGTTTGCGACTTGGGGGCTAGATATGGTTGGGCCCTTTAAGAGATCTCCCGATAAGAAGACCCACCTTCTAGCGGCGGTTGATAAGTTTATCAAGTGGATCGAGGCAGAGCCAGTCAGCAAGTGTGATGCAGCCACGACGGTTCAGTTCATCAAGAAGGTGATTTTCCGGTTTGGCTTTCCACACAGTATTATAACTGATAATGGCACTAATTTGTCCAAGGGGGCTATGAAAGAAATTTGTCAATGAGAGCACATCCGGCTTGACATATCTTCAGTGTCTCACCCTCAATCTAATGGTCAAGCTGAGAGAGCCAATCAAGAGATCTTGAGGCATCAAGCCTCGGCTTATGATTCCCTTACAAAGGACGCCGGGTTGGTGGGTGGAAGAGTTACCTTCTGTATTATGGAGCATCAATACCACGCCCAACATATCTACGGGTTACACACCTTTTTTCATGGTGTACGGAGCTGAAGCAGTTCTCCCTAGTGACATCCGTCATGATTCGCCTCGCGTGGGGGTATATGTTGAAGCTGACAACGAGAAGGCATGACAAGAAGCATTGGACCGGCTGGATGAGGAACGTGACATCGCAGCGGCTCGGTCGGCGATTTATCAACAAGATCTGCGTCGATACCATAGTCGCCGGGTTAGAACCAGAACGTTCCAAGAAGGCGATCTGGTGCTCCGGCTCATCCAAGACCAGACAGATATGCACAAGCTATCCCCGCCTTGGGAAGAACCCTTTGTGGTCAGCAAGAATCTTCACAACGGGTCATACTATCTCATCAATGTTCGAGAACACAAGGACTCACGCACCATGGAGGAGGATACCCAACGGTCGTGGAACATTGCTCATCTTCGGCCTTACTACACCTGAGACATAGGCTCCCTTTATGTACATATATTCACAATGTATATATTATTATCAATATAATAAACCGGCATCCCTGTTAAAGCGGGGCCTCTGCTGTTTTTTCCATAAGAGTTTGTCACATGGGGGCTTCTGTGTATAAAATGGAGTTCTCATGGCCCTCTTAAACCGGCTATCATGCCAATATTATTATAAGAGCACAACTCTGGTTACTTCGGTAATCCGGCTATCAAGCCAACATGATGATAAGGGGCAAAAGAGAGTTTGATGCATGGCACAACTCAAACATATGCACCCATTGAGCACATCTCACAATGTTACTTGGGAGATTTTATTGCACAACAACAAAAAGCTTTTAAGGCCCTTGTAATAGGCTATCAAGCCACGGCTTGGAAGCCTGATGTATACACCTAAAACCCCGGGTTAACCTGCCTACATCAAGTAAGTCACTCTGTCTAGGTAAACCTGGTATGACCCGTCGAACGATTGACAAGTCAATCTTATACAGACCCTGAACTTGTCAACGTTAAAATGACGATTGGTTAATGTGAGGTCCATCTTAACAAGCTTCGTGAAATGGTTTAACTCAGTGGCCTGGCAGCCCATGAAAAGCCTCGAATTTAGGCCTGGCAGCCCATAAAAAGCCTCGCATGATTTTTTGATAAGTTGTTTTCCCTTTTGCGATTTACGACACCTTTTTTCTATATCCTGGACTGATGTTTATTGACTCGGCCTAGAGATTGACTATAAGTCATTACCATCAAGTAAACCGGTGTTTATTAAACCCGGTCTGGTTTGATTACAAATCGCAAGTATTATCTGCAGCTAATCCGGTGTTTATCACAACCTGGTAGGGTTTTATCATAAACCGGCGAAATATTGCAAGAGTCATCAATACTCACAATTTGGGATTATCACCCTTACTAGAGAAGTAGGTAAAGCCAGCGATGTGGTTTGATATCACAGGTATGAAATATTTTCATATCTATTTCAAAGTGCAGCCTAGGTTATAAACCTAGGTCATGTATTTGGGCATTATGACCCGTCCGGCGATGAACCGCTAGGACACTTTAAATTTGTCTTATGCAGAAACAGATTGAGTAAAGCTGTTAAGAAGAATAAGCAAAAATATTATAGCTGCCGGATTAAGCAATATTATGCAGAGGAAATAGGCACGATGGCATAACAGACCAAGTGTTTTCAGCTAGCCTATTTCAAGGTGTTTTGCAACCCAAAAGAATAGCAGTTGCTCATCAAGTATCACGATATATTGAAGGTTAAACCGGCCCTGGTTCATGACTCCTTGCCAGCCCGGCCAGACGGCTGCGGATCACCCTGCGCTGTTTCCTCCTCCTCGTATCCACCCAGCAGCTGGAAGTCAGTGGTTGCCCAATTGATCCCAGTTAGGGCCTGGAAAACAGCTTCATCGCTTATAAGCTCGGACGGTTCAACATCAAGGGCGTAAGTGTGCTTACGGACGAGCGGGATGAGATCCTCCACATCATGAGTCGGCGCACTAACCCGTTTGTTGTCGGTGTCATAAACCGCCTGGTAGTGGGACAGATCAGCTTCTTTGGCAAACTTAATGGCCAAGGGCCGCATTTCCTTCGTTAAAGCTCGAATATCATCATTGGTAAATTCTGATCCGTCCTCTTTCAAGCTTGGATAGCCATTTACTACGTCAGCCAGATCAAGGTCAGGTACCCATGCTTTCGCCCGGGTTAGTGCAGTTAAAGCACCTGCCCTTGCAGCGGATCTCTTCAGCTCTTCAAACCGGGCGGGCATCATTGACAGCTTCTCCAGGGTTTCCTTGATCAAAGTTGGGGGCGGTTTGTTGTGAGCGGCAGTACAAATGATCCGTTGCGCGCTGGTATAAAGTTGCTCTATAAGTGTATAGGCAGCCTTCAGCTTCTTATGCATGTCAGAGCCTAGATGGGCAGTGCGCTTTCCTGCATCAGTGGAACCGGTGTTAAGCCGGAAATTTATGGGGATGGTATATTTAGAGTTACAATAAGGGTGCTTACCAAAGACAATAGTGGTCATAGCATTTATTTGACGCTTTAAGCCAGATAGCTCTTCGGATACCGGTTTAAGGGCGGCCTCTCCGTCAACAGCTCTTTTCTCCAAAGCATATTTCTCTGTCTCCCAATCCGCCCGCTCCTTTTGGAAGTCTCTTTTCAATTTTTCCATGCTTGCCAAAGCGCTGGTCAACTCATCCTTGGCTTTGGAGGTTGCTGTTTGTTGGAACTTAAGATTTTCTTGAAGGTCAGCAGCTTGAGATTCCTTCTAGTTCAGATCAGCCTATAAAGAGATATATACATCATAAATTGGTAAATCATATTGAAAG
Organism: Secale cereale; assembly: GCA_902687465.1. Classification (NCBI taxonomy): domain Eukaryota; kingdom Viridiplantae; phylum Streptophyta; class Magnoliopsida; order Poales; family Poaceae; genus Secale; species Secale cereale. The sequence continues at coordinate 325,334,686 of LR738713.1, forward strand.
TCCCAAACGCATAACAAGTTATACACTTGGTACTTGGGGGCTAATGCATATTTGCAGTTATCAGACATTCCTTACAAAGTCCCAAGCACATAACAAGTTATGCACTCGGCGCTTGGGGCCTAATGCGTATTTGCAGTTATCAGACATTCTTTACAAAGTCCCAAGAACATAACAAGTTATGCACTCGACACTTGGGGGCTAATGCATAATTGCTCAAAGGAAAGTTACAGACTAAAGTCCCGGTTCATCATGAAAAGATAAACCGACCCTTAGGGGCTACACAGGTGAAAAGCTGTAAATTTGGTATTCTGAAGTCCCAGTTCATCTTGAAAAGATAAACCGGCCCTTAGAGGCTACACAGGCGAAAAGCTGTAAATTTGGTGTTCTGAAGTCCCGGTTCATCTTGAAGAGATAAACCGGCCCTTGGGGGCTACAGTGGTGTTGATACAAGCTATTGGACTAAGGAAGAAATAATATTGTAGAAATCAAGCAACAGTTACCTCATATCGTTCCTTCATAAGTTTCACCAAACCGGCTTCATAATCACGGCTTGTATACAGCCAGTTTAGATAGCCGGAATGAAGTGCTGGGCGCTGAGATGGGCATAGCTCGACAAATCGGCATTCCACTTGCCCTTATCCATACCAGAAACTTCTTCCTTGTCGCTATGCTTTGACAAAGCGACGGGCTCGCCAGGAGTAGTGTGGCCAAAACCAGTAATCATAACATCATCTGTGGTAGCAGCAGTATCTTTGGCAGGGCTTGTCGGGTTATGATTGGCTCGAACTGGGCTATTCTGTTGATCACCAAGATCCAATGGCGCAGCTTCTTGTTCAGTAAAAATATCATGATCTGGCGATGGCGGATCATCGCGTAAGGCATCAACATTTTCTTCTGCCAGTTCTGGAGTCTTCTCCGGTTCAGGGTTTACATCACTATCAGCCGGTTTAGTCAATTTGGCCTTCTTACTAGGTTTTGTCCTACTAAGAAACATAAAGGTAAAATTTAGTCTGTGGACTAAACAGAAGGTTAACAGAAAAATAAAAACTCACCCAGGAACGGTCTTGAGAGGAGGAAGCTGTGTGGCTGTTGACTCGCCGGATGATGAATGAGGTGTGTCCTGATAATTTGAATCAGACGGATTAAGAGGCTGTCGGAAATGGCCCGCTTTGGGATAAAGAACATATGGAATATACAAGACCTCTGATCGACAGTTCCGGATCGGAGTATTCGGTAAACTGGTGGACGTGATTGCTTGGCCGCTGTGCCGAGTTGTACGACGAGCTTCATGTTGCTGCTTCTTCAAAATAAAGTTTGGGTCCAAGTAAGCTAAAGGGTGAGAAAATCTTACTTTCCGGTTTGCTTGACGGATTTTCTGTGTTGGCAGAGGGTCTGAACCGGAGGAAAGGATAATTACCTCAACACCATCAGCTTGGCTGCCTTCAGTGTTTTCCTGAATATAATCATTGTCAATGAGGTGCAAGAAAAGGGAGCCAAGGGATTCAAGTTCTACCTCTGAGGCCGGGTCATCATCCTCAATGTTTAAACCGGATGCTTCAGTAGTTTTCCTCTTGGCAGTTTTCTTGATGGCCTTGGTCTTAGGGCGAGATACCTTTGCCGGTTTATCTTGGGGTTTCCTCTTCCAGAACAGATCATTACCCTTTCAGAAATTGAGAAGTTTTAGAAAAGATATTAAACAGGTTGAAATGGAATAAAAGTTAGAAGGATATTTACAGCCGGCGGTTTATTGGATTCGCAGAAGGGAGCCAGGCTAGTTTTGTTGCAGACATCCAACGGTTCATCCAATATCTTCTTGACAGACTCATTGATTTCATTTTCTGTCAGCACAACTTCAGTATGACGTTGAGGGTCTTTGGGATCCCCTGTGTACTCGCACATCAAACCAGGACGCCGGCTTAGAGGTTAAATGCTCCAAGAAATCCAGCAACGAACAAAGTCGATGCCTGTTAAACCGTTTGCAGTAAAGGCCCGAAGCTTTGAAAGTTGTGGTGCATATTGGGATCACTCCTGGGCACTTAGCCATTGGGGGAATGGATGATTATTGGTAAGCCGACGAGGATGATAACCCGACAGAGGATTCTCATCAGATGGAGATGTATCTTGACAATAAAACCAAGTATTGTTCCAATCTTTTAGGATGGTTGTGATGCTTGCGTGAGGAAAACTGACATCTTTCCTTTTTTGAATGGACATCCCGCCAAGTTCGTTGTTAGGTCCATCCATAAATTCAGTACGGCGGTTTAGGTGGAAGAAATCTCTAAACAGCTCCACTGTGGGCTCCTCTTGCAAATAAGCCTCACAGAATACTTGAAAGTTGCAAATATTGGACACAATGTTTGGTCCAATATCTAGAGGGTGGAGTTGGAAGCTAGTCAGTACATCACGGAAGAATTTTGATCCGGGAGGACTAAACCCTCGGGCTAAGTGATCAACAAATACAATTACTTCTCCATCTTTGGGCTCAGGAGGGTTTTCCGGACCAGGGATTCTCCAATGGATGACATCCTTTTTGGCTAAGGCACCCACTTTAACTAAACCGTTCAAATCTTCTTCGGTAACCCGGGACGGAGCCCAGTTGCAGGAATAAAATTGCTTGGCTTGCTTGGCCATTTCAAAGGAGACAACTGAAATTAAAGATAAAGGCCGGTTTATGATTCATATTTGACAGATATAAAATGCCGACAGCTATTGAAATATATACACAGTATTAAACCGGAGCTAGATATTGGAAGCTCTACAATGACAGCTGCAACGACGGTTTAAGTGGGGCCTAATGTAACCTACCGGATTATGATTTTTCTGAAAGTTAAACCGCCGATGAGGGTATGAAAGATGCATATCTAAAGTTAGGGACAAACAAGTTTCGCAGATCAACAACACAATTATGGATCTACAACATGTCAATAAATTCAGAAATATTCAGGTTTAAGCTGAACAGGTACCACAGCAGTTCATCAGACCTAGATGGGGGATTACTTCAAAAAGACAAGCGCGTTAATGAGCAGAAAGAAGGGTTATCACTACAGCCGCGGACAAAAGCATCAGATCTACTCAAGCTATCGAAGCCATGATGAAGAGCAGGGAAGAACAGCACAGTAGCTTTGATGAACTTGCGGAGGAAACCCTAATGGGACCTATAGGAGAACTGAAGAAAGAACTTACCAGAGTTATCGGACGCGGAGGCGCGCCGACGAAGCTCTGGTACGAATAGGTTGATGCAGCGGCCTGGGTTGAAGCAGATGTGAAGGTCGACGGCGGCGGCGGTGCTTAGGCACTGATGAGGCGCGAGGAAGAAGAAAGGACGAAGAGGCAAGGGGAAGAAAGAGAAAGGGACCACTCGCCCTATTTATAAGCTGAAAGGATAAACGGCAGGCGCGAGAATCAAGGATCCTGAAAAATGGATATAGGGCGGAGCTGTCGCCTCGATCTTCGAAGGATTAATAAATAAAGGTTAAAGGATACGCAAGTTTTTTAATGAACATGTGATGTCATGGCGGTTTACAAGGTCATTTGAAGGCACGAAGACATGTTTTCCCCGAAGTGTTGAAGATTGACATGAACAAGTTCAAATCAATATGGGGCCTAATGTCAGGGATATAACTACTAAGTATAAACCGCCCAGGAGGGGCCGGTTTATGCTTATGAAGAATTACTTCTACTGAAGCCCAGCAAGGCATCGACTATGGCGTTTTAATATAGAAAGCTAAAAGGCCCAGGGCCCAAAAGGTGTTAGGGCCCGTGAATGTAAACCACCATACGGCGTGTGACTTGTATTGTAAGATAGGAAAGATAGAGACCGAACCGGGAACGTTTGTGAGCCGGCCTCGGGATTCTATAAGCCGAGCCAGGCGTCATCCTGTGTATATAAAGCAACGACCCGGTGGCGGTTCAGGGACAACGAAACACAACTCGAGACACGGGCAAAGCGGATTTGCTCCCTGGTCATCGAAACCCTAGCAATACCACAACAACTAGACGTAGGCTTTTACCTTCATCAAAGGGGCCGAACTAGTATAAAATCCCTTGCGTCCTTTGTCCGCTTTAACCCCTTTAAGCTAACCCGTAGCGATGGCTCCACGACTAAGTCTTTATTCTAGGACATCTGCCATCACAAAAACAGCTTGAAGAAATAGCAATAATCGTCAATGAAGAACAACAACGGAAAGCGTGTAGACATTGCAAAGTTGAAGAAATTGAACAGTGGAGGAATTTCAAAAACTGAAGAAAAACTCAAATTGAAGATTTTCAAATTTTGTTGGTGGCGTGACCCATTGTATAAGAATGATGATTTCAGACACCACGTACAATTGTGGTAGGGCTCTGAGAATCAGTTTCTTCATTAATTTCTTCACACTTAGAGAGTTAGTCTTCATTGATTGAAGAAAAATGTTACTTCGTGTTTTGCGCATCAAAGTCATCAATTTTGCATAAGATATAGGATGTGTTTCCTTTCAAAGAACATTCGAAGATTCTAGGATATTAGCTCACACCGCAACTTGCAAAATCTCTTCTCATCCAAGGGCTTAGTGAAAATATCTGCCAGCTGGTCTTCAGTCTTCACGTGGTAGATGGAAATGTCGCCCTTGAAGACATGATCACGAACAAAATGATGACAGGTCTGGATGTGCTTTGTCCTTGAGGGCTGAACTGGTTTGTGAGCAATGTTGATAGCACTCTCATTGTCACAGTAGAGTGGCACATTCTTCATGTTGACGCCATAGTCCTTGAGGGTTTGCTTCATCCATAGTAATTGAGCACAACATGACCCATCAGCTATGTACTCAGCTTCAGCAGTGGAGAGTGATACACAGTTCTGCTTCTTCGAGGACCAACATACTAAGGATCGTCCGAGGATAATGGCATGTGCCGGATGTAGACTTGCGATCCACTCGATCACCAGCATAGTCAGATTCAGAATATCCAATGAGATCAAAATCAGAGCCCTTAGTGTGTTATATCGACTAGAGGGGGGGTGAATAGGCGATTTTTATAAATTCGTCTCTGAGGAAATTCTAACTAAGGAATTTCCTAAGCGACAAACTACTTAGCAGCAGAAAATATACTCAGGTGCAGGACAGTAGCATGGTCATTATGATGAAATGAAAACAAGCACAGAGTATAGGTAGTGTGTAAACATGATAAGCAGGCTGAGGACTTATGATTGAAGAAATAGGGTTGAGGAAATTGAGAAAGTCTTCCGTCAAAGTCTTCAAATGGTACATATCAAGTTCAACAACACAATAATGAGTAAATGGAAGAGTTGAGGAAATAGAACCAGTAAGCTTGATGAAGACAATGATTTGGTAAACTAGTTCCAAATGCTGTGACAGTTGTACGTCTAGTTGGAGCGGCTAGGTATTTAAACCGGAGGACACACTGTTCCGGACACCCAGTCCCGTACACACAGTACAGGACACCAAGTCCTCACCGTATTCTCCTTGAGCTAAGGCCATACAGTCCTCACCGTATTCTCCTTGAGCTAAGGCCACACAATCCTCGCCCAATCACTCGTGGTAAGTCTTCACAGGTGACTTCCAAACCTTCACAAGCTCGGTCACCCGGTGATCCACAATTCCTTTTGGATGCTCTAGACCATTGACACCTAACCGTCTGGAAGATCACAGTCATCAAAGGTAACACGCGTCGGTTCCACACAGGAACAATCTCTTCAGTGATGTTCAATCACTTTGGGGTGTTAGGTGTTTGGGTTTGGGGTTTTTCCTCACTTGATGATTTTCGCTCAAAGTCCTCGGAGGATGGGTTGCTCTAATGACAAGTGTCAGTTTCTCTCGGAGCAGCCAACCAGCTAGTGTTTGAGGGGGCGGCTATTTATAGCCTAGGGAGCAGCCCGACATGATAAGACATAAATGCCCTTAAATGATATGACCGTTAGGTCGGTGGATATTTTGGGACAGCTGGCGCATAGCACATCAACGGTTGGAATGTTGAGTATCAAATTCCTCAGGGCTACCATGTTCCTCACTTGTAGGAAATCCGCACTGGCGAAATCCTAACTCCTCAGTCAGATCAAATTCCTCAGAGACTAGAAGAACTGCGTCTCTGTCACTGAAGAAATTGACTGAACTGAATGAGATTTCCAATGGCTTCACTCGAAAGGATTGGGTAGTGTATGCTTTGAGTTGAGCATCACTTGGAAATATTTTTCCTTAGTTTTTCCTCGATCCCCTTTAATAGTACGGTGTTTCCTATGACTCAAGAAAGAGAAAATGAAACTACAAAAACAAAAGTCTTCACACTTCATAATCCTCGCATGATTATCCAAGTCTTCAAAGTCACACCAATTTCTTCGCATTCAAAATCTTCGTATAGTCTTCAGAAATCCAAAGTCTTCAGTTGAAGACATTCATTTTTAGGGGTTGACTTTCTCTATAAATATCAAACTCCTCATAGACTTATAGACATGTGTACACTCACAAACGCATTAGTCCCTTATCCTATAAGTCTTCAATACACCAAAATCACTAAGGGGCACTAGATGCACGTACAATCTTCCCCTTTTTGGTGATTGATGACAATATAGGTTAAGTTTTCAAACGGAGATAAACATATGAAGTGTAAATACTTATATTGAGGAATCTGGTTGCAAGATATAGAAGAACTCCCCCTGAAGATGTGCATAGTGAGGAATTTGCTTTTGAAGCAATGCACATTTGAAGAGTAGTATCATGGAGATCTCCCCCTATATCTTGTAATTCATACACGCATTCAACATATGAGTTAAAGAATTTGAAATGCATGATGAAATATGGTGACTGATGTAATTCAGCATGCGTGCATTAACATATATGAGGAAATAACATGCAGAAGAACATAGCGAGAGTATCGGACCACCATCGGGTTTAAGTTTACAACTCAATCCAACAAAGTCTTCAAAGGAACGAGAGTTGTAACTTAGCAAAAAAAAATGCCCATATATAAAGACCCGCTTGAAGACTAACTCAAATTTATCCCCCTTTGTCATCGAATGACAAAAAGGGACAAAAAATGAGGACTAACGCCCCTGAAGAATATCACGAAGACGATGGAGGAGCGCCAATGTTGTTGGGGTCGGTTGTTGGAGCAGGGCCTGCCACAGTGTTGTACAAATCTTCATACTCGTCCGTCTCGTGTGATGAAGAATATGAGCTGGCCACCAAGCAAGGGACTTTGACTTTCTTGAATTTGTTCGCCGGAGGTTGAGACCATTCAAAGTCTTCCTTGAAGCCCATTTCCTTCAGATCTTCTTCACTATAGAGGTCACACATAACAGCCCAGGTGCGATTGAAAACTTCATGAAGGTAGTAATGGTTTTTCTTCACTGCATTATATGTCGCAGTCATGTTGTGAAGAATTGAACCAAAGTGCCTCTTGACCCATTTATGGTAGCGATCGACCTTCTGATGAAGACTGAGGAGAAGCTCACGATCAGTCATCACCCTTGGAGTTGTGCCTTGAGGATTTTGCTTTGAAGTATTGGCGGCAGAGTCATGAGTGGCAGAGTCATCATTGGTAGAGTAGAGGTGGCTTTGTGGCTTTGACCATCCAAAGGACGAATCCCTTCATCAATGATTGCAGCTTTGCCTTTTCCATCAACTAAAGAAAATGTCTGTTTGAGGACTTCAAGTGGAGGCAGATAGCTGAGATGATTCTGAAAGTCAACCTTGTAAGCAATAGAAGACCTTGTTCTGATGAATTTCATGATCCAGGAAGCATAAGGCTTCAGATTGAAAGGAGACAGTGCCACATTTGCCAGAGTCCTCATGAAGAAATCATGATAGTTGATGGGGATCCCATGCATGATATAGAACAACAGATTCTTCATGATGCCAACGATTTCTTCATCATTTGAGTCGTGGCCTTTGATTGGACTCAAGGTCTTAGTCAGAATTTGATAGATAGTCTGAGGCACATATAGCATTTCCTTCACGAGGAATTTGGTTCTTGGTGCTTGACCAGGCTTCAGCGGATTCATCAACACTTGCATATAGTGATCGCTGAGTTCAGGTTCATGGTATACACACCGTGCACCTTCAAGGGGAGGACTGAGAGGCAGGACCTGAAGCAATTGAGTGGCCGGTGCCTTGAAGTGAGTATTTTCTGTCATCCAGTCCAGCACCCAAGATTTCACTTCTTCAGCTTTTCCGGTGATGTGCAGTGTTGCATAGAACTGAAGAATGAGCTCTTCATTCCAGTCGCATATGTCCGTGAAGAATGAGAGCAATCTAGCATCGAAGAGAGTGCTAAAGATCGGTGTGAAGCAAGGCAAGGATTCCATATCCACATGAGGAATATGCTCATGGTCGAAGACTTTATCCTTTCCAAAAAGCAGTGAGGAATAGAAGTTCGCTTGGCTGGCAGTCTAGAAAGGCTTCCTTCTAAGACGAGCAGAGTCGTAAGGATTGAAGTCAGTGAAGAACACATGCTCGTGGAAGAAGTCACCAGCCTTGAATTTTTGCTTCTTAGAGAATGAATCCTTAGGCTTGGGCTTAGGATTGTCAGTCAATTTCATCACAGCCTCAAGAATTGCAGGCTGAGGAATTTATGTTTCTGCTTCAGCTGCAATTGGAGACTTCATTTCTTCAGCAGCTTTTTCATCATCACTAGTGGCTGGAATTTCTTCATGAGCTTTTTCATCAGCACTAGTTGCTGGAATTGCTTCATGGACGGAGGGAGTGGTGCGAGGTTCTTCAGAGCCCGTATGAACTTTAGTACGCTCTAGGGACTGAGGAATTTGCGGCAGGGGTGTAAACAATGGAGAATTGGGGTGCATACTGTCCCAAAAGTCATCGTTCAACACAAGAGTTGTGCTCCCAATGTCCACGTCTTCATCGTTGTTGCCCATTTCTTTAATGCCTGCCTCTTCAGCTGTGAACTGAGGCATTGGCGAGGAGATTATTGGGGTTGAAGGGATGTTATCCACTTCAATTTCTTCGTCCAACTGCTCTGAAGAAGCAACAGAAGGAACATCTTCATCTGGTCCGCTCGAGATAACATAATCTTTGCTAAAAGGTATGAGTTCCTTTGATGGCTTGCTTGAGAGAGGAATAGCATCAATGGAATTGTTCACAGAACTTGTCAATGTCTTCAGCTTCTTTAGTGCGACAGACTTAGAAGAAGCAGATGCTTTCCTTTTCTTCACTGCTGCTCGTTCCGCAGCCTTTGTTTTCCTCACTTCTGATGCAGAATGAAGAACTGGACTTGGTGTTGGTGCAGGACGAGCAGAGGAAATTGGTGCAGTTTCCTTAGGCACAACTGTTGCAGTTTGCCTGGCTTGGTCAGTTTCTTCAGGCACAACGGTTGAAGCTGCTGGCCTGGCTTGTTCCTTAGGCGCAACACTAGTGGTTGCCCTGGCAATTTCTTCAGAAGCTAGAATAGAGTCATCAGCCCTGGTCACTTCAGTTTCCTTAGTAGCCTGATTTTCATCAACGGTGCTAGCATGTTCGTCAGTGGGCTGAGCAGATGCTTCACCCTGAGGAATTTCAAGTTGCGTTGGTGCTGCAACTTTTGAGGTAAATCCCTTGGTCAGATTCACGAATCTGACTTTGGCTCCCAGCCAATCAGCACGATAGGTTTCAAATTCATCTTTGAGGGTTTTGATTTCAGCTTGCAGCTACACAAGTTCCTCAGAGGACATATCACGATGTTATTCTTCAGCTGTCTTTCCTTCTTGTACTGGTCCTTCTTCGCTTTTCTGGCTTGTTCAAATTTCCATTTTTCTTCACCAATGAAGGCGGCCAGCATATGATTTTGACCAGGAGTGAGGTTCACCTCAAGCAAAGGAGTGTTGGGGTCCTTGTGCCATAGGTCAATGAAGTCAAGGATCACTTTGGGATCCAGCATCAATGGCACAGTGCTGCTTTGGCTCTAGCGGCCCTTTCCTATCTGTTTCTGATGATTTGGGCGAGTTCCTCATCATCAGCTTCGTCATCACTTGACGACACATGGAAAACGACTTGCTTCTTGGGAGGACTTGATCTAGGGCCATGTCCAGCAGTGACCTTGGATTTCAATAGAGTGGGGCCAGTTGAGGAATTCGGAGGATCTGAAGAACTAGCAGAGGCTCCTGGGGCAATAGAGATGCTAGTTGTCCTTTAGCATGTGTCGAGATGCATAGGTGCTGAGGACTTTGATGGAGCTGGAGCATCTTGAGGAACTGGCCGTGAGGGCATTGCTGAGGTGCTTGGCTTGTGAGCAGGTTTCTTGGGCATAGCCTTCTTGGGCTTGCTAGCAAAGGCTTTAGCAGCAGCAGCAACAGTGTCTTCATTGAATTTCCTCACAACCTCCTTGGCCATCCCAGTCAACTTGGCTTGACGCTTGGCCCATTCCTTGGGAAATTGTTCACCTCTTCTTATGTTAGAGATATCAGCAACTTGGCCTGGTGCCAATGGAGGTCCTGAACATGGAGGGTGTACAGCGAATTTCTTCATGTACTTGGGTGTGACATAGCGATATTCCCTCCATTCTCTAGCCCATCTTCTTTCCATCCTCTGAATGCGCACCTTGCGCCGATTCTTGGTCTCTTTGCCATGCGTGGCTTCATCAGGTGTGCAGTATTCTTCATAGATGTCATCAGGGATCTCAAAAGGAGTGTTGACTTCCAGTTTCTTCCCTCCCTTATGAGGTTTCTTGCCATCACCCGTTTTCTTCAACTGAGGATTTTGAACTATTGACGTCTCTGAGGAGGTATGCAATTTTTCTTCGAGGAATGCTGCAAATGAGTTAAGTTGATGAGAACCTAGAGATTCACTAGCAGACATTTGTACATGTGAACAGAGTATAGGTGCGAAGAATTTGAAGAGGTCATATGCGTTCTCAGTAGTTTTCGGAAAAGGAACAAGTTTGAGGAATTTGACCACAAGTTTCTTGAAGAATTTCACTATGCGTTCTTTGACTTAGGTTCCAGAGTTGTGCAAATTGAAAATCCACACATTTGAGGAATCTTTGAGAGATAAACGTTGCTTAGAGAAATAGATCAAGAACAAATATTGTGTGAGGTGTTTAGAGTGTGAAGATTGAAGAATTAACACCTTTTTGAGGATTTGTAAGAATCACTAGAATTGATAAGGGCAGTAAAAGTAACTTTTAATTACCCTTGACGAAGAACACGATGAACTGTGAATAGTGGATTTGAAGCTCGTCAGTTCAGATCTTCCACGCCCTAACTTGGCAGAGGAAGACATCTACATCGGCGGTGGAGTGAAGAAATCCGCGTCCGGCGTGAGTACGACGGCGACGAGGTCAAGGCAGCGAAGCTCTTCCTCACCGGCGACGATGGAAGTAGCGATGGCGCTAGGTCTTGAGAGCTCGAGCAAGGGTTTGGAGGTCGAGCGGAGTAACACTGACTAGAGGAGGGAGAGGGGGTATATATAGCCTCTATGAAAAAACCGTTCGCACGAGGAAAATGGACGAACGTGCCCCTAACCCTTCTCATCCGCGCGGCATGTGTCACCCACGTACCGAGAGGTGGAGATCGTGCGAGATCATGGGTGAATAGATAATTTTTTGAGTGGAATGTGGAATGGTTTGAGCGGCAAAGCCGAAAATTCAGATAGGAAATATTTTAACATTGCGTTCACAAATTCTTCAGCTGTCAAGGACACAGTGAAGATTTAGAACAAGTTTCAAATAGAACGCATATGAAGAAATTGTGAATAGATTAGGTTGAGTATAACATAGAGGGGGAAGGGTCCGATCACATTCACTTAGCAGAAAAACACTCTTGAAGAAATAGCAATAAGTGAATGCTGTAGAGGACTTAAACTCATATATATATAGGGTGGGTCTATTCTCATAACACCCCTTATGACCTTATTCTCATAACACATGTGCTTATTCTGCTAACACCTCCCACCACCGATCCCACCCCGACCCAAAAACAAAAAGGGTCAATGCACCTACCCCTCTCCTCCCACGTTCTATTCGTACCCAATCCCCTCCTTCCCACCTTCTTCCTCCTACGCAGCCTTCTCCCACCTCCCTCCACCGCGCCGCCAAACCACCTCCCTCCACTGCGCCGCCGCCCCACCTCCCTCCACCGCGCCGCCACCCCACCT
>LR738713.1:325346840-325393915 GCA_902687465.1 Secale cereale
TCACCCCCGCCGCCCGCCCTAACCACCACCGGATTCAGCTGCCACCATCCCCGGCGCGGCCTCAACTGCCGGATCCGGCCGCCACCAGCCACCGGCGCGGACTCAAATCGCCCCGCCCCGGCATCCCTCGCCACCGGATCGGGCCATCCCTAGCCTCAATTGCCGCCGGATCGGGCCGTCCCCAGCCTCAATTGCCGTCGGATCGGGCTGCCACTGGTTTCTGTCTGCTGGATCGGGCAGCATGCAGCTCGGGCAGCATGCGCGTGTGTTTCGCTCGTGTGTGGGAATGCAGTGCACGGCGGGCGACGGATCCTGAGCTCCTTCGACGTGCTCTGGTGATGATGTATTTTGCAGGTGCTGGTGCAGTTCCATGCTGGTGCCCAATTTCATGTTTGGCTACTTTTGCGGGTGCAGTTTCGGTGCTAGGTTTCTGATCTAGTGCAGCTCAGGTAGTCCCCAAAATGAAGTTCCGTTGATCCTCAATTGCAGCTTTGCTAGGTGCTAGTTCTGATTTTGTGTGTGCATGTATGTATATGTGGATGTGTAAAACAACAGAAGGATGTATGTATGTATCATTTGCAGTGCGCTCATTAAGAAAGAGAAGAGAATATCCATGTTCATTTGAAGTTCATTTTGTGAAGAAGCGAACCACATCTATAATATAACAAAGGAAGTTCATTTCGAATTGTGTTGTGGCTCATTTCCCTTGACCATGTGGTTCGCTTCTTCACATGTATACAGCTCGCCAATGTGGAAACCCAAAACTCCAAACAGAAAAAAAGAAAGAAAAGAAATGCAGTGCAAAGACGTGTTAAATGAAAAATGATAGAGAAACAACAAAAAAACAATGTTGTTCACTTGACCATTTGAAGCGGTACGGTCGGACGTTTGATGTTGTTCATCTTGTAAGTGCAAAAGAAAAATTGTTACGAAAACGACACAAAAAAGTAATGCGGTTCACTTCTCCATACTTTTGCTTTTCACTTACACTCGGCGTGAAGTCCGTTTCACTTATTCGTCCGAAAAAAGTTACATATAAATAAAAGAAATCATGCAGTTCGATTGACCGTTTGATGCAGTGTGGTTTTCAGTCTCAAGAAGTGCGTTCTTCTGTCTGATGCAGTACACGCGTTGATATTTGTGTCGCGAAAAAACAGAGTGTGTGCGTTTTTGTAATTTCGAAAATGCTCTTAAACCGCAATGAATTAGAGGGAGTGTTCTACATGAAAAAGTAGCGTCTCGACGATATCTTTCCAACGGTGTATCATTTGGATCAATTCGACCAACGTTTTGTAAAAATTTCACGAAAAACGGCAGCTACCCTTCGTAGTCAGCTGCACGATTTTCAAAAATTAACTAAAAACCGTAAGTAATCTCAAAATCATTTCAACATACGAAAGTTGAGCCTCGTCCATAGCTTTCCAACGGTATATTACACGCCTTGTTTCGACAAACGGTTGGAAAACTGGAGCAAAAACAGTATCGAAAATTGCAAAAAAAATCGACAAACACAATTCCGCGATTTAATAAATTCAAAACTGCTCTTAAACCGTAGCGAATTAGAAAAAATAATAACGGAAAGCGTGACGTCCGGTCCACTTACTCGTCCGAAAAAAGTTAAATATAAATAAAAGAAATCATGCAGTTCGATTGACCGTTTGATGCTGTGCGGTTTTCAGTCTCAAGAAGTGTGTTCTTCTGTCTGATGCAGTACACGCGTTAATATATAGTCAATGAAGAACAACAACGGAAAGAGTGAAGACATTGCAAAGTTGAAGAATATGAAAAATGAGGAATTTCAAAAACTGAAGAAAAACTCAAATTGAAGATTTTCAACATTTGTTGGTGGCGTAGCCGAATGATGACTTCAGACACCGCGTACAATTGTCGTAGGGCTCTGAGAATCAGTTTCTTCATTAATTTCTTCACACTTAGAGGGTTAGTCTTCCTTGATTGAAGAAAAATGTTACTTCATGTGTTGCGCATCAAAGTCATCTATTTTGCATAAGTGTTAGGATGTGTGTCCTTTTCAAAGAATATTCGAAGATTCTAATATATTTAGCTCACACCACAACTTGGAAAATCTCTTCTCATCCAAGGGCTTAGTGAAGATATCTGCCAGCTGGTCTTTAGTCTTCACGTGGTTGATGGAGATGTCGCCCTTGATGACATGATCACAAAGAAAATGATGACGGATCTGGATGTGCTTTGTCCTTGAGTGCTGAACTGGGTTGTGAGCAATCTTGATGGCACTCTCATTGTCACAGTAGAGTGGTACATTCTTCATGTTGATGCCATAGTCCTTGAGGGTTTGTTTCATCCATAGTAATTGAGCACAACAAGACCCATCAGCTGCGTAGTCAGCTTTAGCAGTGGAGTGTGACACATAATTCTGCTTCTTCGAGGACCAACAAACTAAGGATCGTCCGAGGAAATGGCAAGTGCCGGATGTTGACTTGCGATCCACTCGATCACCAGCATAGTGAGAGTCAGAATATCAAATGAGATCAAAATCAGAGCCCTTGGGATACCATAATCCAAGTGTTGGAGTGCGAGCTAAATATCGAAGAATATGCTTCACAGCCTTATGGTGTGATTCCTTCGGTGTAGCTTGAAATCGGGCACACATGCAAACACTAAGCATACTATCTGGACTAGATGCACATAGACACAATAAAGAGCCAATCATGGAGTGGTATACCTTTTGATCGAAGTCTTTACCATTTTCATCAGTGCACATATGGCCATTTGTGGGCATAGGGATTTTGACGCCTTTGCAATCTTGCATGCCGAATTTCCTCAGAACATCCTTGAGGTACTTCGCTTGAGATATGAAGATGCCATTGCGTTGTTGACGAATTTGAAGGCCTAGGAAGAATATCAGCTCTCCCATCATGGAAATTTGATATTCTTCACGCATCATGTAGCCGAATTCATCACAGTAACGTTCATCAGTACAGCCAAAGATAATATCATCCACATAGATTTGACACACAAATAATTCGTCATCATATGACTTAGTGAAAAGAGTTGGGTCAAGTGAACCGGGTTTGAAGCCTTTCTTCGTGAGGAATTCCTTCAACGTATCATACCACGCCCGAGGGGCCTGCTGGAGGCCATAGAGGGCCTTGTTGAGTTTGAAGACTTTGTCAAGATGCTTAGGATATTCAAAACCTGGGGGTTGAGCAACATATACTTCTTCCTCAAGCTTACCATTGAGGAATGCACTTTTCACATCCATTTGATATAGGATGATATTATGACGGTTAGCATAAGCAAGCAGTATGCGAATATCTTCAAGTCTAGCAACAGGGGAAAAAGTTTCATCAATGTCAATACCTTCAACCCGTGTGTAGCCCTGAGCTACGAGACGAGCCTTATTCCTCACCACAAGGCCATTTTCATCTTGCTTGTTTCGATAGATCCATTTGGTGCCGATGATATTGTGCTTCTGAGGATCTGGTCGCTTGACGAGTTCCCACACATGATTGAGCTCGAACTGATACAATTCCTCTTGCATAGCTTGAATCCACTCAGGTTCCAGAAATGCCTCATCAACTTTGGTGGGCTCTGTGATAGAGAGAAAAGCAAAGTGCCCACAAAAGATAGATAAGTGTGAAGCTCTAGAGCGTGTGAGAGGACCTGGTGCATTGATGTCGTCGATGATTTTCTTGATCTACACCTCTTTTGCGACACGAGGATGAGCTGACTGACGACTTTGGTCTGGTTGAGCATTTTCTTATGCAACAGTTTCTTCAGGAGGACTAGAGTGATTTTGTTCATTGTCAGGAATGACTTCTTCAGCTAATTCTTCAGTGGGGATGATATCTTCAGTAGCTTTGAACTTTATGGATTCCTCAGGAGGGTTTTCACCTGACACAGAAGGCAGGTGCTCTCTTTGCGAGCCATTTGATTCATCAAACCGCACATCTATAGTTTCAACAATCTTGTGAAGATGATTGATGATGATTTTGTAGGTGTGCGAGTACTTTCCGTAACCAAGCATAAAACCTTC
Source organism: Secale cereale (assembly GCA_902687465.1). Lineage (NCBI taxonomy): Eukaryota > Viridiplantae > Streptophyta > Magnoliopsida > Poales > Poaceae > Secale > Secale cereale. The sequence goes on from LR738713.1 coordinate 325,350,856, forward strand.
ATGTGCTTTCGGTGCAAATTTGGAATTGTGATGAGGATCTCTAACCTAGCATTTAGCACCGAAGACTTTGAGATAACTCACATTGGGTTTCTTGTCGGTGAGTAGTTCATATGAAGTTTTCTTGAGGAATTTGTGAAGATATACCCTGTTGATGATATGGCACGCAATGTTGATAGCTTCAGGCCAGAACCTGAGAGGCGTCTTGTATTCATCAAGCATGGTGCGAGCCATCTCAACAAGAGTCCCGTTCTTGCGCTCCACAACGCCGTTTTTCTGAGCAGTGTATGGGGCTGACAGATCATGAGTAATACCAAGTTCATCAAGATTGTGGGGACCCCGACTTAGAAGTCAAGATCAACGAATGCACGTGTACAGTGATCCCAGAGATCAATGCTCACTGAACACACTAAAGCTGAAATAACAAGAGTCTTACATCCATACAAATAGTCTTACACGAATTAGGGCCATTATGGCCAAGTCTTACATAGATAGAGCCTCACGGGCTGAATGGGAAATAACTCAAATAGCGGAAGTCTTCGATAAACGGGTAGAACCCATGCCATCTGCCTTAACCCTACAGGCATTCTGACTGGGATAGCGTCCTAGTTCGCATGTTCGTCTCCAAAGAACTCTTCCTCATAATCCTGTTCTTCCATGCCTGGCCAATTAAATAACCAGTGGCAAGCCAATGAGTACTTTGAATTTACTCGCAAGCAACCCATGATGTGGTAACAATGCAATGGAACAATAATGAACAATCTAGCAGGAAGCTAGAACAATATGCTATCATCAAGTTTATGCATCAATAACCTCGCGTAACCTCGAGAACAGGTTACCGACATCAACATGAATATGATTCAACTCATCGAGTCAAGTCACCATCCTTGACTTGTCACACACATTCCAACACCGAGGAAGTAAAATTCTGGACATAGTTTAAGTAGCACCACCCAACTGTCCATGACCGTGGACATGGCTATTCGAATAGTTTTACACTCTGCAGAGGTTGTACACTTTACCCACAAGATCCGGGGAACTTCCGTGTCATCCACGACCCGCGGTACCTCAAGTACTCGGGGTAAGCACCCGGTCATTACCTTTCCTTAGACGACACTAACATAGAGTCCACTCGTTGGCACACGGCCCTCGGGTACAAACAATAGATCACGGGACTTGCCCTAATTTCAATGTGATGCGTACCCGAAGGGACCAACGGTGTGTCCGGTGCCCTGTAAACACAGTCATGGCCGTCTATCCAAGCACGACCCCGTCCCGGGAAAGACCTCAAGTCTCCCCGTCACTAGTAATGCGGGCACCATGCTAGTATCGACCTAAGTAATCAATAAAGCCCCGTCCCATAAGGGATAGTGTGGTTGCACATGTTTGGTTGGGACGGTAGTCACACATAAATATAATCCATCATTCCACCATGCACATGATCTACCGGCACATCACTTCTTTCTCAAGCGATGACCTAACACTTCATCACCGTCGGGCATTAGGGGCACCCGATGGGTTCATGCAAAGATTTCAACTACGAGGGTTCATATCACACATGCATCATATAAGCATCATGACCAACTATTTGCATGTCATCTAGCACATAGCAAGATCAACAATAAGGCATGCATCATGTGGTGGTTCATCTAGGTTACCATCGTAACCCTATCATCATGCATCGGAAACAAACGGGTTCCGAGAACAAGTGTATCATGGTCAAAGGGCTGCTTGCCTGGATTGGTTTGGTCTTCAAAGTCTTCAAGTCCTTCTCCTTCTTCTTCCACAGCAACTTCGTCAAATACGGGATCTATACGTCGCATAATAACCACGGGAAAATAAGAATACAAATAAAACAGAAAAACCAAAGTGCTCAGAAAAATGTCAACTCATTTTTGTAAAATACTAGAGAGATTTCTAAGATGGGGAAAAATCTTAGTTGGAGTTTTGGAGTTACAGAATAGGATATATTGATTTTTGAACAGGAGTATTACTGCCCAAATTTGAATTTAAATTTGAACAGTACAGAAAAGTTTCATGGATTTGAATGAAAGTGGTACCATTAAATAGGTTGGAATATTGCAAGATTTTAGGAGTTGGAAATATTTAATTTGGATCAATATTCTTTTCTGTATAAATGTTTAAAACATCAACAGAAAAGAAAAATGAAAAAGGGTCCTGTGCACTGGGCCAGAGGGGTCCACAGTGCACGGCCCATGCGGTCCAGCCCAACCGCACGGGAGCCTGCGCGCGCACGTCAGCTTTTCAAACCTGACGGGCGGGGCCCGTGGGTCAGCGGCATAGAGGAGGGGGAGAGAGGTGGGGGGATGACAGGCGGGGCCCGCCTGTCATCTCTAACCCCACGGCCACGGCGACGGCGAGCTCACGGGCGAGGATTCCGGCCACGGCGACGGCAACGGAGGCCAGGGACGTGACCAGCGTCGTGTTGCGGTTGTAGTGGTGGTAGTGCGGCACGGCGGGGAGTCCTGGTTCACCGGCGGCGAGGTGGGGCGGCGGAAGCTCGTCGGAGGGTGGTGGATGCGGCTGTTTCCGGCTGCCACAGAGAGGGGAAACAGGGGGGAAATGATCAGTGAGGTGCGGCGGTTCCGAAATAGGTGGAAGGAGAGGCAGGGGAGGCCCGTACCTCGAGATCGCCGGCGGCCCGACGCGGCGGAGCTACGGTCGATCCCGAGCACTGGGGCGTCCTGGGGAGGAGTGGAGGGTGCTGGGGGTCTCAGTGGAGTGGAGTGAGGCTTGTGGTGGTGTTGGAGAAGCTCGGGAGGGCCTATTTATAGGGGCTCGACGGAGACCCGTGGTCCAGTGCGCCGGCGAGCTCCGGCTCGAGGCTACAGCGCACGGGAGGCCAGCGGAGTGAGTCCGTGGAGTTCCTGGACGAGCTCCACGTCCAGCTGAGGTGAGAGGAGGAGCGGGGGAGCGTCAGAGGCGCGCGCGCGTGTGAAGCAGAAGAATGGCCGAAGCGGGCGGCCGGTGCGCGTGCGACGACGTTCACTGGAGGGCGCAGGAGGAGGGGGGACAGCGCCGGGGAGGTCGCGGACGTCGAGGCGCCTCGACTGGCGTGAGGGGGAGGCCCGAGGCTATCGGGGATCGGCGATTGGCTGGAGCCAGCGTGCGGGGTGCACTGTTGCGCGCTCCAGAGCGTGCGTTTGACTGGCATCGCCGCGCTCTCGCCGGTTTGGTCCAAACCAGCGTGTCCAACAGTGTCTAGCGCATTGTGGGAGGAGTAAAGAAAGGGCCTGAGGCCTTGGATGCCCTGGGGATGCAGAGAGAGAGGGAGAGGGCTGGTAAAATGGTAGAATCCTGCTGTACAACAAGGTAGAACAGGGGTTTCACCCTCCAATCATGGAGCTGAGGTGCTGGGGGAGTTACTGGAGGTAGCTGGTAACTCAATGAGCCTATGGTAAGAAGTTGAGGCCATGGAGAAAAGTGAAAGTGGTCAAATTGGAGGTTTTAGCATTTCTACAGAAGGTGTTTGATCAGTGTTTGATCAAGTAAATGAAGTCCACTTGACATGGCACTTGACAGGGTTGAAAGACATGAGAAAATAGGGTGCTTCACCAAATTTGGGCTCATTTGAAGAAACTAGCCAATGTAACTTTGGTGAACCCTAGGAATCAACAGAAACAGTTTCATCTTGATTGAGTCAAGCTAATCATCTCCCCTTGATTCACAACTTGGTGTAGCATCATCATTTGGGGTATTGATCATGCCCACAAAGTTTGAAGCTCCAGATAAAAAGTTGGTAATGTAAAGTTGTTCAAATTTGCATTTGAACAGGAAGGGTTTTGAGGTGATCTGATCAAGTTGCTCTATTCAAATTCTTGTGCCATTTGGTCTAGGTGCCTTATTAGGCCATTCTAGCATGTGCACCAAGTTTGAGAGCATTTGGACAAGTTTGGCAATGTAAAGTTGCTCAAACTTCAAATATGGACAGAATGGTTATGAAGGGGTTTGAGGAGGTTTTCTTGCTTTCCAAGGCATGTGACTTGGCAAGATCATCAAATATGTCATATATGACATGATAGAATTTCCCTGGAATTTTTGGAGAAAGTTTCCTTTGTAAATATTTCAAAAGCTTGAAATATCCAGAAAGGGTTTTAGAGGGTTTAGCCCATTATTTTGAACATGACCAAGTGTTGAAACTCTTATATATGGACAATATATGTCCTATGAGTCTCTCTGAATTTTGGCAAATATTTTTGAAACAGTTAAATAATTTTCTCCTATTAAAGACCATTTCTGGCCTTAAGAGAAAGCTTTTAAATAAAATAGTAAAATAACTTTTAAAATTATACCTTTGTGGTTTCTGGAAGTCCTATGGCTACTAGGTCTCAAATAAACTTTTTGAAATAATTTTCACACCCTAAATCAAGTACTTGGAGTGCAAATCTCAATTCAGGGGTTTTTGGAAAACTAAATTTATAAAATACTTTTTGGCCAAGTTAATTTTGTAAGAAAATACTATATTGCTATATAACACTTGGCATGATCATTGGGCAGAAGTTTTGGGTGTGGAGATGAAATCTACAAGAGGTCATAGTTGACTTTAATGAGCACATGAAAAAGCAAATGAAGAAAACTCAATTCCAAATAAAAGCCAAATGATGCTGAAAATTTTTGCTGGTCCAAATTTTCATGCTTCAAAGTTACAAATAACATGCTACAAAATGCAGGGTGTGACAGACCTACCCCCCTTACAAGAATCTCGTCCCCGAGATTCCTAAACTAGGGCTTAAAAGAGATCGGGAAACTCGGATCTAAGATAGTCTTCTCGTTCCCAGGTTGCTTCTGCTTCGGTGTGGTTGCTCCACTGGACCTTGAAGTACTTGATGGTACGGCTCTGCGTACGTCATTCTGCTTCGTCAAGAATACGAATGGGCTTCTCGCGGTAGGTCAAATCAGGCTGCAGATCAATGGCTTGGTGATCCACATCCTTGTAGAGACTGGGCTTGTCTGGAACTTGGAGACATTTCCGGAGTTGTGACACATGGAATACATTGTGCACATCGGATAGCTCAGGTGGTAGTTCCAACTGATAAGCCACTTCTCCTCGTCGTGCAGTGATCTCAAAGGGTCCAATGAACCTTGGTGCGAGCTTCCCCTTGACGTGGAAACGCTTGGTTCCCTTCAGAGGAGTTACCCGCACGTACACATGGTCCCCGACATGGAAACTCATGTCTCGGCGTCGAGTGTCAGCATAACTCTTCTGCCTTGACTTGGCTGCCTTTAATCGCTCTCTGACTAGTTGGACTTGCTCTTCTGCTGCGTGGAGATTATCCGGTCCAAAAACTAGTCCTTCTCCAGTCTCTGACCAGTTGAGGGGTGTGCGACATTTGCGTCCGTACAACACCTCAAATGGTGCCATCTGAAGGCTTGACTGGTAACTGTTGTTGTAGGAGAACTCGGCAAAAGGGAGACAGTCTTCCCACTTGGCTCCATATGCCAGGACACAGGCTCGGAGCATATCTTCGAGAATCTGATTGACTCGCTCAGTCTGTCCTCCGGTCTGTGGGTGGAAAGTTGTGCTGAAAGACAATTTGGTTCCCAAGGCTTCTTGGAACTTCTTCCAGAACCTTGAGGTGAACTGGGTTCCTCGATCTGACACAATCTCCTTGGGAACACCGTGAAGACTTACGATTCGGTCAATGTAGAGAGCTGCCAGCCGGTTGCCATCATAAGTGGTCTTGACAGGAATGAAATGGGCCACCTTGGTCAAATGATCGACTATGACCCAGATAGAGTCATGTCCTCTATTCGACCTTGGTAATCTAGTGATGAAGTCCATTCCGATTTTATCCCACTTCCACTCAGGAACCTTGAGTGGTTGAAGCAATCCAGCAGGTCGCTGATATTCAGCCTTGACCCTTTGGCACACATCACACTTTGCAACATAGGTTGCAATCTCTCTTTTCATCCCGTGCCACCAGAATCGTGCCTTCAAGTCTTGGTACATCTTGGTTCCTCCGGGGTGGATGGAATACAGAGTGTCGTGGGCTTCTTGCAGAATCAGCGTCTTCAGCTCGGTGTTGTTTGGTACGCAGAGGCGACCTTTGTACCAAACAATCCCGTGCTCGTCTTCAAAGAATCCTGGGGCCTTGCCCAGCTTCATCTTCTTCTTGATGCCTTCGATGCTTGCGTGTCCATCTTGAGCCTTCTTGACGTCGTCCATCAGGGTCGGTCTGACTTCCAAATGATCCAGAAATCCAGGGGTGACCAATTTCAAACTGAATTGTTCGATCTCCTTAAACAAGGTTGGCTGCCTTTCTTGAATAATGGCATTCAAAGAGCATGCCTTCCTGCTTAAGGCATCGGCCACCACGTTGGCCTTCCCAGGGTGATACTGAACACTGAGGTCATAATCTTTGATGAGTTCCAACCATCTCCGCTGCCTCATGTTCAATTCCTTTTGGGTGAAAATATACTTCAGACTTTTGTGGTCTGTGTAAATCTCACACCGTTTCCCTAGGAGGTAATGCCGCCATGTCTTCAAGGCATGAACTACTGCCGCTAGCTCAAGATCGTGAGTAGCGTAGTTCTCCTCATGGGGTCGTAGCTGCCTGGAGAGGTATGCTATGACGCGGCCTTCTTGCATCAGAACGCTTCCCAATCCGGTTCGAGAGGCATCACAATATATCACGAACCCTTGTGGATATCAGGTGTTGCCAGAACTGGGGCGGTGGTCAATCTCTTCTTGAGCTCTTGGAAGCTTTCTTCGCATTTTGGCGTCCACTCGAACTTCTTGTCCTTTTTGAGGAGCTGAGTCATTGCTCGTGCAATGCTAGAGAATCCTTCCACGAACTTGCGGTAATAGCCCGCTAATCCGAGGAAGCTTCTGACTTCCTTGACGGTCGTTGGAGATTGCCATTGGGTCACAGCTTCGATCTTTGCAGGATCAACAGATAATCCTTCCTCGGTCAAGACATGACCTAAGAATCCAACTTTATGCAGCCAGAACTCACACTTGCTGAATTTGGCATACAGCTGGTGCTCACGAAGCTTGTCTAGGACCATCCTCAGGTGCTGCTCATGCTCTTCCTCCGACTTCGAGAACACAAGAATGTCATCAATGAAGACAACAACAAACTTGTCCAAATATTCCATGAAGACTTTATTCATGAGATACATGAAGTAAGCTGGGGCATTGGTTAACCCAAAAGACATGACCGTGCACTCGTACAGGCCATATCTGGTTACGAATGCCGTCTTCGGAATATCTTGGGGTCTGATCTTCAGCTGGTAATACCCAGATCTGAGGTCGATCTTGGAGAATACCTTGGCTCCGCTGAGTTGATCAAACAGATCTTCAATCTTGGGAAGTGGGTACTTGTTCTTGATTGTAACTTCATTGAGGGAACGATAGTCAATGCATAAGCGGATGGTACCGTCCCTCTTTGCCACAAACAGAACAGGAGATCCCCAAGGGGAGGCACTCGGGCGAATAAATCCCTTCCTTAGCTGCTCTTCTAGCTGCTTCTTCAACTCGGCTAATTCTTCCGTCCCCATTCTATAAGGCTTTTTATAGATGGGTCCTGCTCCGGGCACGAGCTCGATGATGAACTCAATGTCACGGTCAGGGGGCATTCCCGGTAGTTCATCCGGAAAGACATCAGGATACTCACTTACCACCGGTACTTGATCTAGCCCAACTTCAGACAGACAGTTGACTTTAGCGGCTTGAGCGGAAGAGGAGTTGGGGGCAAACTTGACTTCGACTCCTTGGTCATTGGTCACAGTGACTGTCCGATTGGCACAGTCTAACAAGCCTTGGTGCTTGCTGAGCCAATTCATAGCTAGGATCACATCCAAGCCTTGCGATCTCAGGACGATAAGGTCTGCTAGGAAGTCTACACCGTTAATGGTAATACTGACTCCTTTACAGCCTATCTTGGCTCTCATCTCGGCTCCGGGGGTTGTACCACCATAGGGTTATTCAGGGGTGTAGGGGTCATGCCACTTTTTAATGCAAATCTTTGAGTGACAAATGAATGTGTTGCTCCAGAATCAAACAAGACAGTTGCAGGTGCTTAGTTGACAAGGAACGTACCCAGCACAACGTCCGGGTCTTCCTGGGCTTCTTCAGCAGTGACGTGATTCACACGCCCCTTCCCATAGTTCGGTGGATTGCGAGGAGCTGGGTTCCTTGGTGGCATTCCACGGCCTTGTCCCTGGTTCTGCGCATTGGGGCGTGGGGCATCAGGCTTCTTGTTGGGGCACACCCTGGAGATGTGTCCGGGCTGACCACACCCAAAGCAAGTGACTTGGTTTGGAGTGTTGATCTTGTTGCCACCACTGGTATTGGGGTTGAAAGCTGGCCTGGGGTTGGCATACTGCTGAGGCTGAGGATTGGCACGAGGTGCAGGAGCTCTTGGCTGCTGATAGGTTGGCTTGGCCGGGGCTGACTGCCACGGACGAGGCTTCTGGTTGCTGGAACTTCCCTTACTGACCAACTTGCGCTTGCGAGTGTCTTCCAAAGCACGCCGCTTGTCTTCAAGCATAAGTGCCTTGTTCACCAGGTCAGGGAAAGATGGGCAGTCGCACACGACAAGCGAGTATTGCAGAGTCTGATTGAGGCCTTCCATGAAGCGCTCCCTTTTGGCAGCATCAGTGCTGACATCCTCAGGGGCATACCTTGACAGAATGCTGAACTTCTGCATGTACTCCTTGACAGTGCCACTCCCTTGCTTCAGGGCTCGGAACTCACGCTTTTTGATAGCCATGATTCCGGAAGGAATGTGGGCCTTGCGGAATTCTGCCTTGAAGTTCACCCAAGTGATGTCTTGCTCAGCATGCATGACCTTGAATCCATCCCACCAAGCTCTAGCAGTTCCCCCGAGGCAGTGGGCTGCATAAGCCACCTTCTCGCGATCTTCGGTGCATCCGACTAGTTCCAGGATTTCCTCAATGGAACGGAGCCAGTCATCAGCATCCAGGGGTTCAGCAGTCTCGATGAAGGTTGGCGGTGCATGCTTCTTGAACTCTGCCAACATGGAACGTCCATTGCGATTCCCCGCCGGCTGGCGGTTGTTGGTGACAGCTTGAGCAATCAGCTGGAGAGCTGCAGTGTTGGCTTGGCGTTCCTCTCGGAAAGCTTGGAGAAGCTGAGCCATGTCCATGCTTGGAGGAGGTGGTGGTGGAGCTTGGTCGTTGGTTTGGTCGTGGCCTGCCTCTGGCTGAGAGGATGCTCCGGCTTCATGCTGTTGGGTAGAGGTACCAGTACGAGTTACAACAGGCATCCTGTTGGAGCGGTAAAAGGTCTCATGACTCGGAAGAGGGAAAGCAAGATAGATGGGTGCCTAGTAAGGGGGTGGGTGTGACACTAAATCAAATCATGCAAGGGCCGAGAGGCCAAAACACATTCATTAAAATCCAGATGGGTGATGTAGTCGTTTACACATTCCCGAAGGAAGATTACGACTTACATCCAGACACAACAAAAGTAAACACTAGATGGTTTCATATGAACCATACAAGGACTCGACTGCGCATATGGGTTACACGACCTATCCTACCGTAGGGGTTACAACTGGCATATCCGAGTAGCGAATAATGCCTAAGCGGCGGAATGCTCGGTCGCGTATTCCGGCTCTTCTGGGTCTTCCTCCTTGTCTTCATCTGTCTGGGCTCCCTTGTCGCTGGAGGGAGTGGGGGAGTGGAGGAGTTGGATACGACGGTGCTTCGACGGTGGTGCAGGGAAAAGCTTGCGATATTCCCTTGCCGCCATCCGGCGTCGCCGAGGTGGTTCTTCACCCTTGGAAGACACATCCTCGGAGGGCCTTCCGCCTCGATATGCGATAGCGGATTGTCCAGAAGGGGCTCCTTCCTTCTTGATCCTGTTTGTCTTCTCTTGAGCTCGACGAAGAAGTGCCTTGGTCTTGTAAAGTTCTTCTCGAAGCTTCATTGATTCCGAGGCCAAGTCTTGCGCCAGGCTGTCGGCACATAGACTGAAGTAGGTCTGGAACCGAAGCGAGAGTCCTTCCTTCAGTGGAGGGGCTAGTGCGCTGCTTTCTTCGTCACCTTCCTTCCGGTAAGGTAAGAAGCGAGTTGCCATCTTGGCTGCCATCTCCGGAAGAAGCTCGCGGAGACGGGTTAGTGCCTTGAGTGCAGCAGCCTCGACAGCAAGTGGTAGTGTTGCCATCTGGGGTCCCTCAAAGAACCAACTTGTGGGAGGATCGTTTGCCTTCACGATCACTTCCACATGGTACTCCACCTCAGTATCGCTCACCCAATGCTCAAGGTAGGTGAGGATGGGTGCTCGATGGAACTGACACTCCTGGAGGCTATCCTCGAAAAGTAGGGGAAACCCAGTGGTCAGGTGCTCTTCGGGAACAGCGGCCATCTACAAAGGTGGAATAGGAGGGGTTAATAAGCTAAGGAACTCAGGTTTAGAAAAGAAGAGAGGTTCAGAAGGTTTTTGAAAAGGGGGTCTCAACTAACTAACACCCATGCTAACTAAGGCTTCCTACAGTCAGGATGGCTCTGATACCAGCTCTGTGGGGACCCCGACTTAGAAGTCGAGATCACCGAATGCACGTGTACAGTGATCCCAGAGATCAATGCTCAAGGAACACACAGAAGCTGAAATAACAAGAGTCTTCCATCCATACAAATAGTCTTACACGAATTAGGGCCATTATGGCCAAGTCTTACATAGATAGAGCCTCACGGGCTGAATGGGAAATAACTCAAATAGCGGAAGTCTTCGATAAACGGGTAGAACCCATGCCATCTGCCTTAACCCTACAGGCATTCTGACTGGGATAGCGTCCTAGTTCGCATGTTCGTCTCCAAAGAACTCTTCCTCATAATCCTGTTCTTCCATGCCTGGCCAATTAAATAACCAGTGGCAAGCCAATGAGTACTTTGAATGTACTCGCAAGCAACCCATGATGTGGTAACAATGCAATGGAACAATAATGAACAATCTAGCAGGAAGCTAGAACAATATGCTATCATCAAGTTTATGCATTAATAACCTCGCGTAAACTCGAGAACAGGTTACCGACATCAACATGAATATGATTCAACTCATCGAGTCAAGTCACCATCCTTGACTTGTCACACACATTCCAACACCGAGGAAGTAAAATTCTGGACATAGTTTAAGTAGCACCACCCAACTGTCCATGACCATGGACACGGCTATTCGAATAGTTTTACACTCTGCAGAGGTTGTACACTTTACCCACAAGATCCGGGGAACTTCCGTGTAATCCACGACCCGCGGTACCTAGTACCCGGGGTAAGCACCCGGTCATTACCTTTCCTTAGACGACACTAACATAGAGTCCACTCGTTGGCACACGTCCCTCGGGTACAAACAATAGATCACGGGACTTGCCCTAATTTCAATGTCACGCGTACCCGAAGGGACCAACGGTGTGTCCGGTGCCCTGTAAAAACAGTCATGGCCGTCTATCCAAGCACGACCCCGTCCCGGGAAAGACCTCAAGTCTCCCCGTCACTAGTAATGCAGGCACCATGCTAGTATCGACCTAAGTAATCAATAAAGCCCCGTCCCATAAGGGGTAGTGTGGTTGCACATGTTTGGTTGGGACGGTAGTCACACATAAATCTAATCCATCATTCCACCATGCACATGATCTACCGGCACATCACTTCTTTCTCAAGTGATGACCTAACACTTCATCACCCTCGGGCATTAGGGGCACCCGATGGGTTCATGCAAAGATTTCAACTACGAGGGTTCATATCACACATGCATCATATAAGCATCATGACCAACTATTTGCATGTCATCTAGCACATAGCAAGATCAACAATAAGGCATGCATCATGTGGTGGTTCATCTAGGTTACCATCGTAACCCTATCATCATGCATCGGAAACAAACGGGTTCCGAGAACAAGTGTATCATGGTCAAAGGGCTGCTTGCCTGGATTGGCTTGGTCTTCAAAGTCTTCAAGTTCTTCTCCTTCTTCTTCCACAGCAACTTCGTCAAATACGGGATCTATACGTCACATAATAACCACGGGAAAATAAGAATACAAATAAAACAGAAAAACCAAAGTGCTCAGAAAAATGTCAACTCATTTTTGTAAAATACTAGAGAGATTTCTAAGATGGGGAAAAATCTTAGTTGGAGTTTTGGAGTTACAGAATAGGATATATTGATTTTTGAACAGGAGTATTACTGCCCAAATTTGAATTTAAATTTGAACAGTACAGAAAAGTTTCATGGATTTGCATGAAAGTGGTACCATTAAATAGGTTGGAATATTGCAAGATTTTAGGAGTTGGAAATATTTAATTTGGATCAATATTCTTTTCTGTATAAATGTTTAAAACATCAACAGAAAAGAAAAATGAAAAAGGGTCCTGTGCACTGGGCCAGAGGGGTCCACAGTGCACGGCCCATGCGGTCCAGCCCAACCGCACGTGAGCCTGCGCGCGCACGTCAGGTTTTCAAACCTGACGGGCGGGGCCCGTGGGTCAGCGGCACAGAGGAGGGGGAGAGAGGTGGGGGGATGACAGGCGGGGCCCGCCTGTCATCTCTAACCCCACGGCCACGGCGGCGGCGAGCTCACCGGCGAGGATTCCGGCCACGGCGACGGCAACGGAGGCCAGGGACGTGACCAGCGTCGTGTTGCAGTTGCAGTGGTGGTAGTGCAGCACGGCGGGGAGTCCTGGTTCACCGGCGGCGAGGTGGGGCGGCGGAAGCTCGTCGGAGGGTGGTGGCTGCGGCTGTTTCCGGCTGCCACAGAGAGGGGAAACAGGGGGGAAATGATCAGTGAGGTGCGGTGGTTCCGAAACGGGTGGAAGGAGAGGCAGGGGAGGCCCGTACCTCGAGATCGCCGGCGGCCCGATGCGGCGGAGCTCTGGTCGATCCCGAGCACTGGGGCGTCCCGGGAAGGAGTGGAGGGCGCTGGGGGTTCAATGGAGTGGAGTGAGGCTTGTGGTGGTGTTGGAGAAGCTCGGGAGGGCCTATTTATAGGGGCTCGACGGAGACCCGTGGTCCAGTGCGCCGGCGAGCTCCGGCTCGAGGCTACAGCGCACGGGAGGCCAGCAGAGTGAGTCCGTGGAGTTCCTGGACGAGCTCCACGTCCAGCTGAGGTGAGAGGAGGAGCGGGGGAGCGTCAGAGGCGCGCGCGCGTGTGAAGCAGAAGAATGGCCGAAGCGGGCGGCCGGTGCGCGTGCGACGACGTTCACTGGAGGGCGCAGGAGGAGTGGGGACAGCGCCGGGGAGGTCGCGGACGTCGAGGCGCCTCGAGTGGCGCGAGGGGGAGGCCTGAGGCTGTCGGGGATCGGCGATTGGTTGGAGCCAGCGTGCGGGGTGCACTGTTGCGCGCTCCAGAGCGTGCGTTTGACTGGCATCCCCGCGCTCTCGCCGGTTTGGTCCAAACCAGTGTGTCCAACAGTGTCTAGCGCATTGTGGGAGGAGTAAAGAAAGGGCCTGAGGCCTTGGATGCCCTGGGGATGCAGAGAGAGAGGGAGAGGGTTGGTAAAATGGTAGAATCCTGCTGTACAGCAAGGTAGAACAGGGGTTTCACCCTCCAATCCTGGAGCTGAGGTGCTGGGGGAGTTACTGGAGGTAGCTGGTAAATCAATGAGCCTGTGGTAAGAAGTTAAGGCCATGGAGAAAAGTGAAAGTGGTCAAATTGGAGGTTTTAGCATTTCTGCAGAAGGTGTTTGATCAGTGTTTGATCAAGTAAATGAAGTCCACTTGACATGGCACTTGACAGGGTTGAAAGACATGAGAAAATAGGGTGCTTCACCAAATTTGGGCTCATTTGAAGAAACTAGCCAATGTAACTTTGGTGAACCCTAGGAATCAACAGAAACAGTTTCATCTTGATTGAGTCAATCTAATCATCTCCCCTTGATGCACCACTTGGTGTAGCATCATCATTTGGGGTATTGATCATGCCCACAAAGTTTGATGCTCCAGATAAAAAGTTGGTAATGTAAAGTTGTTCAAATTTGCATTTGAACAGGAAGGGTTTTGAGGTGATCTGATCAAGTTGCTCTATTCAAATTCTTGTGCCATTTGGTCTAGGTGCCTTATTTGGCCATTCTAGCATGTGCACCAAGTTTGAGAGCATTTGGACAAGTTTGGCAATGTAAAGTTGCTCAAACTTCAAATATGGACAGAATGGTTATGAAGGGGTTTGAGGAGGTTTTCTTGCTTCCCAAGGCATGGGACTTGGCAAGATCATCAAATATGTCATATATGACATGATAGAATTTCCCTGGAATTTTTGGAGAAAGTTTCCTTTGTAAATATTTCAAAAGCTTGAAATATCCAGAAAGGGTTTTAGAGGGTTTAGCCCATTATTTTGAACATGATCAAGTGTTGAAACTCTTATATATGGACAATATATGTCCTATGAGTCTCTCTGAATTTTGGCAAATATTTTTGAAACAGTTAAATAATTTTCTCCTATTAAAGACCATTTCTGGCCTTAAGAGAAAGCTTTTAAATAAAATAGGAAAATAACTTTTAAAATTATACCTTTGTGGTTTCTGGAAGTCCTATGGCTACTAGGTCTCAAATAAACTTTTTGAAATAATTTTCACACCCTAAATCAAGTACTTGCAGTGCAAATCTCAATTCAAGGGTTTTTGGAAAACTAAATTTATAAAATACTTTTTGGCCAAGTTAATTTTGTAAGAAAATACTATATTGCTATATAACACTTGGCATGATCATTGGGCAGAAGTTTTGGGTGTGGAGATGAAATCTACAAGAGGTCATAGTTGACTTTAATGAGCACATGAAAAAGCAAATGAAGAAACCTCAATTCCAAATAAAAGCCAAATGATGCTGAAAATTTTTGCTGGTCCAAATTTTCATGCTTCAAAGTTACAAATAACATGCTACAAAATGCAGGGTGTGACAAAGATAGTCATCGAGACCAGTGTTCTTGAACTCGGTCCCATTGTCACTCCGGATGTGCTTGATCTTCACACTGAAATTCGTCGAGGCCCTTGAGGAAAATCGCTTCAAGATTTCCTGCACTTCATGCTTAAATGTGATGACTTGCACCCATGTATAACGAGAATAGTCATCAACAATGAAAAAGCCATAAAGAGATCCTGCATTTGTGAATGCAGAGTAATGTGTAGGGCCGAAGAGATCCATTTGAAGTAATTCGAATGGACGAGTGGTAGCCATGATAGTCTTCGAGGGATCCTTGGATTTGGTCATCTCTCCAGCTTCACAAGCCCCACAGAGATGATCTTTGAGGAATCTAACACCCTCAATTCCAAGGATATGATTCTTCTTCACAAGCGTGTGCAAGTTCCCCATGCCAGCATGACCGAGTCGTCGGTGCCATAGCCATCCTTCTAAAGCTTTTGCAAGTAGGCATGTGGAAAGTTGTGGTCCTGTAGAGAAATCAACGATATACAAGTCTCCTTTCCTAAAGCCTTCGAAGACTTTGGATCTGTCAGATTCCATGACAAGAACACAACTGTATTTGCCAAAGACAACAAGCATACCAAGGTCACAAAGCATTGAGACAGACATGAGGTTGAACCCAAGAGACTCGACAAGCATGACTTTGTCCATGTGTCGATCTTTTGAGATTGCAACCTTACCTAGACCCAATACCTTGCTTTTTCCTTTGTCAGCGTAGGTGATATGCTTCAGGTGAGAAGGGGATAAAGCAGAGTCCATCAGTAGGTTCTTGTCACCGGTCATGTGATTTGTGCATCCACTATCGAGGACCCACTTAGTAGCTTTGAGAGAGTCATCTTGTAGAAGAATTAGTACATCTTATAACTCATATGCTTCATTGTGAAGAATATGACATCAATTTCATCAGAATGAATTTCATTAGTAAGAACAATATAGGAAGAATGAGGACGTGAGAAATGAGTGAATCATTTCTGCATGATTAGCTTGCGTCCTTTCAAGCAATTTTCAGGTCTCCAGTAAATTTCTCAGACATTTTAAGTTCGTCTGGAGACCTGACCCTGCATAAGAGATTAGTTCTTTTTCTTCACCACCCACATCTGGAGGGATGGTAAAGAGTTCATCATTCGACGAGCACCAAATGAGAATTGTGGCATTGAAGCAAGTGCACTTCATTTCACAGGAGAGGGGTTAGAGTATGAATATGAGTAAGCAGAGAAATTCTTCGAGGACTTATGAACATAATAATTTGAAGAATAATGCACATATTCCTAATCATTCTTTCCCTGTGAAACAGATGTGTTAGCACGTTGATGATCATATGAGGAAGTTGATCCACTTGAGGAATTTGGTCCATATGAGGACTTGGCTCCATATGAAGATTTTGATCCATATGAAGAATTTGATCTAGGGTTCCTATTCCTCACACGAAGTGTCATGAGGACATTCACTTGAAGATTTTCAAGGTGCCTCTTAGGGACCCAAATTTTCTTCATAGGGGGACCATTCCTGCAGTTAGTTCCAACATATCTATCAAATACTTCACCATTCTGATTTTTGAACAGTTTATAATTGGAGTCAAATGACTCATCAGAAGAAAGTGAAGTTTCACAAGTAAAGCCAGATAAGGTAGATGGATCTACTGGAGGTCCTTTTGTAGCAACCCATGAGGTTTTGGGATAGTGCTCAGGTTTCCAGTAGGTCCCATCAACATTGAGTTTCCTCTCTAAGGAAATACCCTTTTTCCTAGGGTTCCTGTTCAGAATCTGCTTTTTCAGCACATCACAAAGAGTCTGATGTCCTTTGAAGCTTTTGTACATGCCTGTCATATACAATTCCTTCAACCCTGCATTTTCGTCAGTAGCATCGGTGTTTTCCTCAGTTGAGGAAATTGTCACCACAGAGACAGTTGACGAATTTGTAACAGATGAAGCATTTGAACTCTTAGGTGAGGAATTTGCAGTTTCACGTTCAATGCATTTAAGGCATGGGGGAAGGAATTCCTCCTTAGCAGCGTTGATCTGTTGAGCAAGAAATGAATTGCGTTCCTTCTAAAGATCTTCATAACTCTCCCTTAGCTTCTAAAGATCTTGTTTTCTTTGAAGAGATTCATAAAAAAGCTCCTCATGATCGGATAAGAGAGCGTTATGATTATCCTGAAGGTTATCATACTTGGACTGAAGTCTCTGAAGATTTTCAGTCAAGATTTTAGATCGATCCATTTCTACACCCAACACATCATCACTTCTTTCTAGCATATTCAGAACCTTATCAAAAGCTTTTTGCTATTTTATGGCAATTTTAGCAAGTTTGGAACAGCTAGGTTTGAGGTTTTCATTAGATTCATCTTCACTAGACTCAGACACGGAATGATTGAGTACCTTGGCACCTTTTGCCATGAAGCAATAGGTGGGAGAGTAGTCATCGCTGTCATTGTTAGCAGCGTCAGGGAAGTCTTTTTCTTCAGTGTTGAAGATGGGCTTGCTGACGAAAGCGGTAGCAAGAGCAAGGCTTGCCACACCAGAGTATGATTCCTCAGATTCCTCCTCTTCCTCATTTTCTTCAGATTTAGTTGAGTCCATTTCCTTGCCAATGAAAGCCCGAGCTTTCCTGGAACTGCTCGTCTTGTTCAAGGAAGACTCTGAGGATTTTGATGATGAGGACTTTGAAGATTTGTTCTTCTTCCTCGAGTCATCTGAACGGTAGTCCTTGTATTTCTTCTTCTTCGATTCCTTTGCCCATTGAGGACAATCAGTGATAAGGTGACTAGGTTTCTTGCATTTGTGGCAGGTCCTCTTCTTGGGATCACGATATGAAGAATCTGATCTTATGTCATCACCTCTTGAAGATTTCACAAAGCGACCACGTCTAGAGAACTTCTGAAATTTTCTCACGAGCATAGCTAGCTCCTGGCTCAGTTCCTCAGGATCACCAAGGGTGTTGTCAGATTCTTCTCCTTCAGATGAGGAAATTGCTTTGGCCTTCAGTGCCCAAGATCTACCATAGTTTGGACCATAGAGATCTCTCTTTTCAGCAAGTTGGAACTCATGAGTATTTAACCTCTCCAGAATGTCAGCATGATCAAGTGAATTGTAGTCTCCACACTCTTGAATATCATCAGTGCCAGAGTGTCAAATGAGGAGTCAAGTGATCTCAACAGTTTCTTCACCACCTCGTGGTCGGTGATGTCTGCAGCACCAAGTGCTTGTAGCTCATTTGAGATATCAGTGAGGCGATCGAAGGTTTCCTG
This sequence comes from Secale cereale, assembly GCA_902687465.1. NCBI lineage: Eukaryota > Viridiplantae > Streptophyta > Magnoliopsida > Poales > Poaceae > Secale > Secale cereale. The sequence goes on from LR738713.1 coordinate 325,368,996, forward strand.
AACATTTTCATTGTCAAGTCTCTTGAAGCGGTTGAAGAGATTGCGAAGAACATCAACTCGAGAGTCATGTTGAGTTGAGACTCCTACGTTGGCCTTGGAAAACCTGTCCTAGATGAGCTTTGCGGTTTCCAAAGCACTCACTCTGCCATACTGCCCTTTGCTCAGATGGCCACATATGATATTCTTTGCTTGAGAGTCGAGTTGCTTGAATCTCTTCACATCAGCAGCATTCAAGGAAGGAGTAATAGAGGGAACACCATTTTCCACAACGTACCACAGATCGTTGTCAATTGCCTCAAGATGCATGCGCGTCTTGTTCTTCCAGTAGGGGTAGTCCATCCCATCAAAGGTAGGACACCCAGCCAAGACTTCGATCATACCTGCAGTCGACATAACTAAAACTCCAGGCGGTTAAACGAAATCACACATAACAAGGGAGTACCTTGCTCTGATACCAATTGAAAGTGCATTATATCGACTAGAGGGGGGTGAATAGGCAATTTTTATAAATTCGTCTCTGAGGAAATTCTAACTGAGGAATTTCATAAGCGACGAACTACTTAGCAACGAAAAAGATACTCACGTGCAGGACAGTAGCATGGTCATTATGATGAAATGAAAACAAGCACAGAGTATAGGTAGTGTGTAAACAGGATAAGCAGGCTCAAGACTTATGACTGAAGAAATAGGGTTGAGGAAATTGAGAAAGTCTTCAGTCAAAGTCTTCAAACAGTACAAATCAAGTTCAACAACACAAGAATGAGTAAATGGAAGAGTTGAGGAAATAGAACCAGTAAGGTTGATGAAAACAATGATTTGGTAAACCAGTTCCAACTGCTATGATAATTATACGTTTGGTTGGAGCGGCTAGGTAGTTAATCCTGAGGACACACAGTCCCGAACACACAGTCCAGGACACCAAGTCCTCACCGTATTCTCCTTGAGCTAAGGCCACACAGTCCTCGCCCAATCACTCGTGATAAGTCTTCACAGGTGACTTCCAAACCTTCACAAACTCGGTCACCCGGCGATCCACAATTCCTCTAGGATGCTCTAGACCATTAACGCCTAACCGTTTGGAAGATCACAGTCTTCAAAGGTAACAAGCGTCGATTCCACACAAGAGCAATCTCTTCAGTGATGCTCAATCACTTTGGGGTGTTAGGTGTTTGGGTTTTGGGGTTTTCCTCACTTGATGATTTTCGCTCAAAGTCCTCGGAGGATGGGTTGCTCTAATGACAAGTGTTTTTTTTTGTCGGAGCAGCCAACCAGCTAGTGGTTGAGGGGGCGGCTATTTATAGCCTAGGGAGCAGCCCGACATGATAAGACATAAATGCCCTTAAATGATATGACCGTTAGGTAGGTGGATATTTTGGGACAGCCGGCGCATAGCACATCAACGGTCGGAATGTTGAGTATCAAATTCCTCAGGGCTATCATGTTCCTTACTTGTAGGAAATCTGCACTGGCGAAATCCTAACTCCTCAGTCAGATCAAATTCATCAGAGACCAGAAGAACTACGTCTCTGTCACTAAAGAAATTGACTGAACTGAATGAGATTTCCAATGGCTTCACTCAAAAGGATTGGGTAGGGTAGGCTTTGAGTTGAGCATCACTTGGAAATATGTTTCCTTAGTTTTTCCTCGACCCCCTTTAATAGTACGGTGTTTCCTATGACTCAAGAAAGAGAAAATGAAACTACAAAAACAAAAGTCTTCACGCTTCATAATCCTCGCATGATTATCCAAGTCTTCAAGGTCACACCAATTTCTTCACTTTCAAAATCTTCAGAAAGTCTTCAGAAATCCAAAGTCATCAGTTGAAGACATTCATTTTAGGGGTCGACTTTCATTGTAAATATCAAACTCCTCATACACTTATAGACCTGTGTACACTCACAAACGCATTAGTCCCTTAACTTATAAGTCTTCAATACACCAAAATCACAAAGGGGCACTAGATGCACTTACATACCATAATCCAAGTGTTGGAGTGTGAGCTAGATATCGGAGAATATGCTTCACAGCCTTATGGTGTGATTCCTTCGGTGTAGCTTGAAATCGGGCACACATGCAAACACTAAGCATAATATCTGGCCTAGATACACATAGATACAATAAAGAGCCAATCATGGAGCGGTATACCTTTTGATTGAAGTCTTTACCATTTTCATCGGTGCACAGTTGGCCATTTGTGGGCATAGGGATTTTGACGCCTTTGCAATCTTGCATGCCGAATTTCCTCAGAACATCCTTGAGGTATTTCTCTTGAGATATGAAGATGCCATTGCGTTGTTGATGAATTTGAAGGCCTAGGAAGAATTTCAGCTCTCCCATCATGGACATTTGATATTCTTCACGCATCATGTAGCCAAATTCGTCACTGTAACGTTCATCAGTACAGCCAAATATAATATCGCCCACATAGATTTGACACACAAATAATTCTTCATCATATGACTTAGTGAAAAGAATTGGGTCAAGTGAACCGGGTTTGAAGTCTTTCTTCATGAGGAATTCCTTCAAAGTATCATACCACACTCGAGGAGCCTTCTTGAGGCCATAGAGGGCCTTGTTGAGTTTGAAGACTTTGTCAGGATGTTTAGGATCTTCAAAACCTCGGGGTTGAGCAACATATACTTCTTCCTCAAGCTTGCCATTGAGGAATGCACTTTTCACATCCATTCGATATAAGATGATATTATGATGGTTAGCATAAGCCAGTAGTATGTGAATATCTTCAAGTCTAGCAACACGAGTAAAAGTTTCATCGAAGTCAATTCCTTCAACCTGTGTGTAGCCTTGAGCTATGAGACAAGCCTTATTCCTCACCACAAGGCCATTTTCATCTTGCTTGTTTTGATAGATCCACTTGGTGCCGATGATATTGTGCTACCGAGGATCTGGTCGCTTGATGAGTTCCCACACATGGTTGAGCTCGAATTGATACAATTCCTCTTGCATAGCTTGAATCCACTCAGGTTCCAAAAATACCTCATCAACTTTGGTGGGCTCTATGATATAGACAAAAGCAAAGTGCCCGCAAAAGTTAGATAAGTGTGAAGCTCTTGAGCGTGTGAGAGGACCTGGTGCATTGATGTCGTCGATGATTTTCTCGATCTGCACTTCTTTTGCGACACGAGGATGAGATGGCTGACGACTTTGGTCAGGCTGAGCATTTTCTTCAGCAGTAGTTTCTTCAAGAGCACTAGAATTATTTTCTTCATTGTCAGGAATGACTTCTTCAGCTAATTCATCAGTGGGGATGATACCTTCAGTAGCTTTGAACTTGATGGATTCCTTAGGAGGTATTTCACTTGACACATAAGGCATGTGCTCTCTTTGCGAGCCATTAGTTTTATCGAACCACACATCTACAGTCTCAATAATCTTGTGAAGATGATTGAAGAAGATTCTGTCGGTGTGCAAGTCCTTTCCGTAACCAAGCATAAAACCTTCATGTGCTTTCGGTGCAAATTTGGAATTGTGATGAGGATTTATAACCCAGGATTTAGCACCAAAGACTTTAAGATAACTCACATTGGGTTCCTTGTCGGTGAGTAGTTCATATGAGGTTTTCTTGAGGAGTTTGTGAAGATATAACATGTTGATAATGTGGCATGCAGTGTTGATAGCCTCAGGCCAGAATTGAAGAGGCGTCTTGTATTCATCAAGCATAGTGCGAGCCATCTCAACAAGAGTCCTATTCTTGCGCTCCACAACGCTGTTCTGCCGAGGAGTGTATGAGGCTGATAGCTCATGCGTAATACCAAGTTCATCAAGATAGTCATCAAGACCAGTGTTCTTCAACTCGGTCCCATTGTCATTCCGGATATGCTTGATCTCCACACCGAAATTCGACGAGGCCCTTGAGGAAAATCGCTTGAAGATTTCCTGCACTTCATGCTTAAATGTGATGATATGCGCCCATGTATAACGAGAATAGTCATCAACAATGATAAAGCCATAAAGAGATGCTGCATTTGTGAATGCAGAATAATGTGTAGGGCCGTAGAGATCCATGTGAAGCAATTCAAATGGACGAGTGGTAGTCATGATAGTCTTCAAGGGATGCTTGAATTTGGTCATTTTTCAAGATTCACAAGTGATGACCCACAACCGTAAGGGATATATTGCAGCGTTTTCGATAAGTAAGAGTGTCGAACCCAACGAGGAGCAGAAGGTATTGATAAGTGATTCTGAGCAAGGAATAACTGCAAGCACTGAAAGATAACTTTTTAGGGGTTTTCTTGATATAAGCAACAGGAAAGTAAAAGCGAGCAAAGTAAAAGGCACTGGAGAGTAACAAGTGGCCCAATCCTTTCTAAGCAAAGGAGAGGCCTAGCAACTGAACCTATAAAGGCTAAAGTGTTCTTGAGGACACACGGGAGAGGTAGTCATGTGCTTTCGCCATATTCCGTATCGGTACTATGTGATGTGTTGATAAGTGTTGAGTGGGTGGATCTGTGCTAGTACACCCTCTAGACTAAGATGAGTGCACTCTTATGATTAAACACCTTTGCAAGCATCCGCAAATACAAGATAGTATTTAAGGCAAAAGCCTAACCATAGCAATACGATCGATGATCTATTGTTCCCTTGTGCAAAAGCGTGCAAACTAGGGTTCAGGTTTCTGTCACTCCGGCAACCCACCGTAAGCATTCTTTGTACACAATGTATTCCCCTAGGTCCTTAATAAGGCGAAGTGTTGAGTGTTCGACTCACACAACACCACTAGGAAAATAACAACACAACTTAAGTATCAAACAACACATATTACTTCAACATCATATGACTACTAACAACAAGACTTCTCCCATGTCCTCAAGAACTAAAGTAACTACTCACAAGACATAAAAGAGATCATGATCAGTGGAGATAGATGGATGATAAACAATCTGGACACAATGATATTTCTCCAACAAAACTCAATAACATTCACCACAAAGTAGTAATCAACACCGATAGAGTAGAGAGGATAGATAGTACGGATTACAACACAAGTTGCAATTGTGAGATGAGATTGGATGAAGATGGAGATGGTGCTGATGTGGGGATGATGTTGATGATGATCTCGATGATGCCCGTGACGATGGTGATGACGATGGCGATGATCTCCCCTTCCGGGAGGTGATCTCCCCGGCGGAATCTGCCCGCCGGAGATGGCTTTTCTTCTCTGTAGGTTTCCGCCACGGAGCGGCGGCGGAACTCCGTAAACTCTCCCCCTTTTAGGGTTTCTGGATGACGAGGAGTATATAGGCCAGAGGGGGGAGCCTGGAGTGGGCCAGGGGCTCCAGGCACCCTCCCGGCGCAGCCAGGGTGGGGGCCGCGCCAGGTGGCCGCCTGGGCACCCTGTGGCCCCCCTCTGGTTGCTCTTTTGCGTATCTGCGTGATCCTTCTGGAAAATACCCTCCGTCGATTTTCAGGTAATTTGGAGGTATTCTTCTTCAGGAACTCAGCGTCCACTTTTTACAGCTGAATCCTGCGTCAGCTGCTTCGGCACCGGAAAGTTGCAAACTATGTAAAATAGGCCAAAACAACATAAGAACATCATCGTAATGTGAAATATATCAATGAATAAGGATGAATTACGATATAAAATAGTGATGCATTTTGGACGTATCAACACCCCCAAGCTTAGACCTCGCTTGTCCCCATGCGAATACTGAGCTCGGTAAACCTGTCCACAAGTTTAGAGAGTGAAGTGTCGATAAATAGAATACGGACAAGAAGCATCACAGTTATTTCACCAAACTCAAATATCCTCAACAGCAATCTTCAACTCATAAGGCCCTTATAAAAGAGTGGTAACACTTATAATCGAAAGTAGGGCTAAGGAAACTCATCAAATCATGGCGAACATGTCCTTTGGTCAAAGAACAACTAATAGCTTTTACTTTTGCTCTTTCTCTTTATGTTTTGATAAGATTAATTGAAGCTTTTGAAAGAACATGTTATTAGGCAAGAAGTGAAAGTGTTAACACAAAGGAAGATGTTTGCTTTAGCTGGGCTTGACAAACAACTTACTTATCAAATGATAATGTCAACAAGGATATGATATGACAAATCTTAATGCAACTTTATATGAATGAATCCTCGTCAACATCAAATGTCTGCTCTCTTTAAGAATAGAAGGAAGTAGGAATAACTGACTCAACCTAAAACTAAGAGATAGGCCCTGCTCTAGGGAAGTAGGGAAAACTCATGTGCTATCCTTAAATCAAACAGAATGAAAACAAGTTTTGAGAGGTGCATGATTTGTCAACGAATGCTAATAGATAACTCAATTACTTCTCAAACTAGACAAGTTTCGAGGAACGGCTCCCGCACGGGGACGATCACATCCCCTTAATCTCCTTTGTTTATCACTGCCAAAAGTTTTCTGATTTCTCATGAACAAAGTGTGAAGGAGGGTTTGTTTGTTGTATTATCTTTTATGAGCCGGGCGCACTCATGCCAGTTCCTCCTCGTATTAAGGGTTTGCAGATTAGACATGCAATCCCGGGGTAAAACTTGTCCAACTTAAAAAGATCATGAATTAACTACTACTTCCTCATGAGCTAAAACAGGGGCACAAAATAGAAGATTTTGAACATTTAAGGATAACACATAAATTCTATACTTTAGGAGGTGGTAGTGGAATACCACGAATAGGAAGGTATGATGGATTCATATGGAAGGTATTGGTTTAAGGGTATGGATGCACAAGCAGAATTCCGCTTAGTACAGAGTTTAGGCTAGCAAAGGCTTTGAGAGAACAGACAATTGATGATGACTAAGATGCAAAGCAATATAAAGCATAAACATTAAAATAAGCATAACACATCAAGTTGTCTTCCCTGTCAGCATAACACTTCAAGCCTAATAACATAAAGGTTTTGGCTATGTCGCTACTTTAAGAAAATCATGCTTGTTGTTATGACCAAAGCTATGTTTGCCAAGATTAAATAAAGTTTTCAAAGCCATACCTAATATAAGGTCAACACTCCCCATAAGAATCATCATATAAGGTCGATTGCGTGAAGATAATACCGAGTGCAGCAAAGGAACCAATAGACTTCTCATTAATATTCCATCATAGACGACTCCACACTCACGGATACAATCTCTCCACAGAAGGAGTGATAGACCTCAATGCACACACCTATTTCATATAATAACCTCCCTAGACATGATACGACTCTACTTGACTCTAAAAGACAAAAGATAAAGATAAAGATACCGGGCACTCCCCCAAGCTTGGTACAAGCCAAGGGGATGCCATTACCCAAGGAGATTTCACTCCTCATTCTTGTTGACGTTGATCACGTAGTCCTCGGCGAAGTGCTTCCATGGAAGGGGTTCTCCAGTCTCATATGAGAAGTTTGTCTCCTGAATCCGGCATGATGTCCTCCATAGGGACTTTCAAGCATTTGGTCGATGAACGGCAACGGGTAGTGATCCTTCCTGGTTGCCTTGTTCAGCTTACTGTAATCAATACACATTCTATATCCAATAATAATTCTCTGAGGTATTAGTTCATTCTTATCATTAGGAACCACAGTTGTACCTCCTTTCTTAGGAACACAATGTACCGGGCTTACCCACTTACTATCAGCTATAGGGTAGATAATACCTGCGGCTAGAAGCTTGAGAATCTCAGTTCTTACAACATCCATCATCTTCGGGTTCAACCGTCGTTGATGATCAACAACTGGTTTAGCATCGGGCTCAAGGTTGATAGTATGTTGACAGATAGATGGACTAATCCCCTTAAGGTCATCAAGGGTATAGCCAATTGCACCTCGGTGTTTACGAAGTACTTCCAATAGTCGCTCTTCTTCATATCCTGAAAGATTAGAGTTGATAATAACAGGATATGCTTTCTTTTCATCTAAATAAGCATACTTGAGCGTATCGGGAAGAGGTTTAAGAACGAACACCGGGTCTTCTTTTGGTTTTGATAAAAATTCCCAAAGGTTCAACCGGAAGGTTGTGCTTCAGGATAGCATGTTGTCTCAAGAATATTTCATCTAGTTCATTTCTTTCCTGCATGTGCAAATCATTCTTGTGATCCTCCATATATTGCTGCAAAGGACCATTAGGGGGAATAGCAATAGAAGGAATACTTTCAATAATTTTATCATCACTAGGTAAATCGGTACCACGAGGCTGCTTAGAGAACTTAGAAAAGTTAAATTCATATGGCTCACCATTGAATTCAACAGAAACTTTACCTTTCTTGCAATCTATTATAGCTCCACAAGTTCTGAGAAAAGGTCTACCAAAAATAATAGGACAAAAATTGTCCCTCACTGAACCAAGTACTAGAAAGTTGGTAGGGTATTTTACCTTTCCACATAGGACTCCAACGTCTCTCACAATTCCGATAGGAGAGATAGTTGCTCTGTTTGCAAGATGAATGGTAACATCAACTTCTTCAAGTTCACAAGGTGAAATCTCACCGATGATCTCTTGATAAAGTGAATAGGGGATAGCACTAGCACTCGATCCCAAATCGCATAGCCCATAATAATTGTGATCTCCTATTTTAACAGATACTACTGGAGTACCTGAAATTGGGCCTTTATTCTTGGCTGTGACAAGGTTAGTGGAAACAGCACAAAAATTTACATTGGAATCCAAAACATCATTAGTAACAAGGTCTTTAACCAATGCAACTTGAGGATCGACCTTGATCTGGTCCTCAGGCTCATCAATTCTTCTCTCACTTTTATTTATTATGCTTGTCACAAGAGAGTGCTCCCTTATCCTTTCGGGAAAAGGAGGCTTTTCATATATAACTGCAGGCAAAATAGGGTCAGCAACAAGAATATCAATAGGTAACTCTTTGAAAGGTTCATGATGCTGATCTCTCTTCTTTTTAAAAGAATCAACGTGAGAGGCAAAATCCTTACAGAAATCAATCATTAGATGGGAATCAAGACCAATCTTAGAGCAAAAGGTATTGAAGTAATCAGTTTTCACATAGCTCTCAATATAATCATGCTCATAATTTATAGCGGGTTCAATACCTTTATCGATTTCCCAATCTTCGGTATTCCTCTGGATCCTTTCAATGAGATCCCACCTTTCTTCAACGCTCTTTGTCTGAAATACCCCACTAGAGGAGGCATCCAGCATCTCCTTATCCTGACGAGAAAGCCTGGCATAAAAATTTGTAAGTATAAATTTCTTGGGGAGCTCATGAATAAGACAATTGAGCATTAGGGACTTCAATCTCCCCCAAGCTTGAGCAATGCTTTCTCCGTCACGAGACCTAAAGTTATAGATATAGTTCCTGTCTCGATGAATTTCATGAAGAGGATAAAACTTGGTATAAAAGAGAGACATAAGCTCTTGCCAATCAAGCAAGTGTGAGTTATCGAGAAGCTTATACCAATCTGAAGCTTTATCTATAAGCGATACGGAGAACAATTTCCTCATGACAAACTCCATTGATACACCTGCAAGCTTAAATAATGAACATAGTTGTGACAGATATAGCAAGTGTTCACCGTGATGTCTGTCTCCTGCATAACGATTAGCCAAAACATAATCAATAATACCAGCTGGTATTTTATAGGGCACAATTTCAGTAGGGGGAGGAGCAACCACCACAGATGTGGGGCGTCTTCCCACAAGCAACGATCCAATAGCAAGGTTGTCCATAAGGACAAAGAGCAGCAATAGCAAAATAAAAACAGAAATATAAAAACTTCCTTACCAGCTTCACTTACCAATAGCGCTACACTCCCCGACAACGGCGCCAGAAAACGGTACTTGATGACCCACAACCGTAAGGGATCTATTGCAGCATTTTCGATAAGTAAGAGTGTCGAACCCAACGAGGAGCAGAAGGTATTGATAAGTGATTCTGAGCAAGGAATAACTGCAAGCACTGAAAGATAACTTTTTAGGGGTTTTCTTGATATAAGCAACAGGAAAGTAAAAGCGAGCAAAGTAAAAGGCACTGGAGAGTAACAAGTGGCCCAATCCTTTCTGAGCAAAGGAGAGGCCTAGCAACTGAACTTATAAAGGCTAAAGTGTTCTTGAGGATACACGGGAGAGGTAGTCATGTGCTTTCGACATATTCCGTATCGGTACTATGTGATGTCTTGATAAGTGTTGAGTGGGTGGATCTATGCTAGTACACCCTCTAGACTAAGATGAGTGCACTCTTATGATTAAACACCTTGCAAGCATCTGCAAATACAAGATAGTATTTAAGGCAAAAGCCTAACCATAGCAATACGATCGATGATCCATTGTTCCCTTGTGCAAAAGCGTGCGAACTAGAGTTCAGGTTTCTGTCACTCCGGCCACCCACCGTAAGCATTCTTTGTACACAATGTATTCCCCTAGGTCCTTAATAAGGCAAAGTGTTGAGTGTTCGACTCACACAACACCACTAGGAAAATAACAACACAACTTAAGTATCAAACAACACATATTACTTCAACATCATATGACTACTAACAACAAGACTTCTCCCATGTCCTCAAGAACTAAAGTAACTACTCACAAGACATAAAAGAGATCATGATCAGTGGAGATAGATGGATGATAAACAATCTGGACACAATGATATTTCTCCAACAAAACTCAATAACATTCACCACAAAGTAGTAATCAACACCGATAGAGTAGAGAGGATAGATAGTACGGATTACAACACAAGTTGCAATTGTGAGATTAGATTGGATGAAGATGGAGATGGTGCTGATGTTGGGGATGATGTTGATGATGATCTCGATGATGCCCGTGACGATGGTGATGACGATGGCGATGATCTCCCCTTCCGGGAGGTGATATCCCCGGCGGAATCTGCCCGCCGGAGATGGCTTTTCTTCTCTGTAGGTTTCTGCCACGGAGCGGCGGCGGAACTCCGTAAACTCTCCCCCTTTTAGGGTTTCTGGATGACGAGGAGTATATAGGCCAGAGGGGGAGCCTGGAGTGGGCCAGGGGCTCCAGGCGCCCTCCCGGCGCGGCTAGGGTGGGGGCCGCGCCAGGTGGCCGCCTGGGCACCCTGTGGCCCCCCTCTGGTTGCTCTTTTGCGTATCTTCGTGATCCTTCTGGAAAATACCCTCCGTCGATTTTCAGGTAATTTGGAGGTATTCTTCTTCAGCAACTCAGCGTCCACTTTTTACAGCTGAATCCTGCGTCTGCTGCTTCGGCACCGGAAAGTTGCAAACTGTGTAAAATAGGCCAAAACAACATAAGAACATCATCGTAATGTGAAATATATCAATGAATAAGGATGAATTACAATATAAAATAGTGATGCATTTTGGACGTATCAGCAAGCCCCACAAAGATGATCTTTGTGGAATTTGACACCCTCAATTCCAAAGATATGCTTCTTCTTCACAAGCGTGTGCAAGTTCCTCATGCCAGAATGACCGAGTCGCTAATGCCATAGCCATCCTTCTGAAGTTTTTTATAGTAAGCATGTGGCAGGCTATGTTCCTTTAGAGAATCAATAATATACAAGTCTCCTCTCCTAAAGCCTTCGAAGACTTTGGAATTGTCAGATTCTAAAACTACAACACATCGATATTTTCCAAAGACAACAACCATATCAAGGTCACAAAGCATTGAGACAGACATGAGGTTGAATCCAAGATACTCGACAAGCATGACTTTGTCCATGTGTCGATCTTTTGAGATTGCAACCTTACCTAGACCCAATACCTTGCCTTTTCCTTTATCAGCGTAGGTGATATGCTTCAGCTGAGATGGAGATAAAGCAGAGTCCATCAGTAGGTTCTTGTCACCGGTCATGTGATTTGTGCATCCACTGTCGAGGACCCACTCAGTAGCTTTGAGAGAGTCATCCTGTAGAAAAATTAGTACATCTAACAACTCATATGCTTCATTGTGAAGAATATGCCATCAATTTAATCAGAATGAATTTCATCAATAAGAGCAATTATATGAAGAATGAGGACGTGAGAAATGAATAAATCATTTATGCATGATTAGCTTGCGTCCTTTCAAGCATTATCAGGTCTTCAGCAAATTCTTCAGACGTTTAAGTTCGTCTGGACACCTGACCCTGCATAAGAGATTAGTTCTTTTTCTTCACCACCCACATCTGGAGGGGTGGCAAAGATTTCATCATTCGGCGAGCACCAATTGAGAATGGTGGCATTGAAGCAAGTGTACTTCATTTCACGGGAGAGGGGTTAGAGTATGATTATGAGTAAGCAGAGAATTTCTTCGAGGACTTATGAACATAACGATTTGAAGAATAATGAACATATTCGTAATCCTTCTTTCCTTGCGAAACAGATGTGTCAGCACGATGATGATCATATGAGGAATTTGATCCACTTGAGGAATTTTGTCCATATGAGGATTTGGATCCATGTGAAGATTTTGATCTGGGGTTCCTTTTCCTCACAGGAGGTGTCATGAGGACATTCACTTGAAGATTTTAGAGGTACCTCTTAGGGACCCAGATTTTCTTCATAGGGGGCCATTCCTGCGGTTAGTTCCAACATATCTAGCAAATATTTCACCATTATGATTTTTGAACAGTTTATAGTTGGAGTCAAATGACTCATCAGAAGAATATGAAGATTCACAAATAAAGCCACATAAGGTAGATGGATCTACATGAGGACCTTTTGCAGTATCCCATGAGGTTTTGGGATACTGCTCAGGTTTCCAGCATGTCCCATCAACATTCAGTTTCCTCTCAAAGGCAATACCCTCTTTCCTAGGGTTCTTGTTTAGAATCTACCTTTTAAGCACATCACAAAGAGTCTGATGACCTTTGAGGCTTCTATACATGCCTGTCACATACAATTCCTTCAACCCTGCATTTTCGTATGTAGCATTGGTGTTTTCCTCAGTTGAGGAAATTGTCACCACAGAAATATTTGAAGAATTTGTAACAGTAGAAGCCTTTGAACTTTTAAGTGAAGAATTTGCAGTTTCACGTTCAATTCATTTAAGACATGGTGGAATGAATTCCTCCTGAGCAGCGTTGATCTGTTGAGCAAGCAATGAATCGGGTTCCTTCTAAAGATCTTCATAGCTCTCCCTTAGCTTCTCAAGATCTTGCTTTCTTTGAAGAAATTCATAGGAAAGCTTCTCATGATCAGGTAAGAGAGTGTTATGATTATCCTGAAGGTTATCATTCTTGGACTGAAGTCTTTGAAGATTTTCAGTCAAGACTTTAGATCAATCCATTTCTTCACCCAACAGATCATCACTTCTTTTTAGCATATTTTGAACCTTATCAAAGGCTTTTTGCAGTTTTATGGCAATTTTAGCAAGTTTGGAATAGCCAGGTTTGAGATTTTCATCAGATTCATCTTCACTAGAATCGGACGTGGAACGGTTGAGTACCTTGGCACCTTTTGCTATGAAGCAGTAGGTGGGAGCGTAGTCATAGTTGCCGTCGTCGGCAGTGTCGGGGTATTCTTTTTCCTCGGTGTAGAAGATGGACTTGCTGACGAATGCGGTAGCGAGAGCCAGGCTTGCCACACCAGAGTCTGATTCCTCATATTCCTCCTCTTCCTCATTTTCTTCAGATTCAGCTGAGTCCATTTCCTTGCCAATGAATGCCTGAGCTTTCCTGGAACTGCTCTTCTTGTTAGAGGAAGACTTTGAAGATTTTGATGTGGAATTTGAAGATTTCTTCTTTTTCTTCGAGTCGTCTTAGCTGTAGTCCTTGTATTTCTTCTTATTTGATTCTTTGCCCACTGAGGACAATCAGTGATAAAGTGATCAGGTTTCTTGCATTTGTGGCAGGTCCTCTTCTTGGGATCGCGAGATGATGAATCGGATCTTAAGTCATCACCTCTTGAAGATTTTACCAAGCGACCACGTCTTGAGAACTTCTAAAATTTCCTCACGAGCATTGCTAGCTCCTGACTCAATTCTTCAGGATCACCAAGGGTGCTATCAGATTCTTCACGTTCAGATGAGGAAACTGCCTTGGCCTTCAGTGCACGTGATCTACCATAGTTTGGACCATCGAGATCTCTCTTTTCAGAAAGTTGGAACTCATGAGTGTTTAGCCTCTCGGGTATATCAGCAGGATCAAGTGACTTGTAGTCTCCACGCTCTTGAATCATCAGTGCTAGAGTGTCGAATGAGGAGTCAAGTGATCTCAGCAGTTTCTTCACCACCTCGTAGTCTGTGATGTCTGTAGCACCAAGTTCTTGTAGATCGTTTGAGATATTAGTGAGGCGATCGAAGGTTTGCTGAACATTTTCATTGTCAAGTCTCTTGAAGCGGTTGAAGAGATTGCGAAGAACATCAACTCGAGAGTCATGTTGAGTTGAGACTCCTTCGTTGACCTTGGACAACCTGTCCCAGATAAGCTTTGCAGTCTCCAAAGCACTTACTCTGCCATACTGCCCTTTGCTCAGATGGCCACATATGATATTATTCGCTTGTGAGTCGAGTTGCTTGAATCTCTTCACATCAGCAGCGGTCATGGAAGGTGAGACAGAGGGGACACCAGTTTCCACAACGTAGCATAGATCGTTGTCAATTGCCACAAGATGCATGCGCATCTTCTTCTTCCAGTAGGGGTAGTCCGTCCCATCAAAGGTAGGACACCCAGCCGAGACTTTGATCATACCTGCAGTCGACATAGCTAAAACTCAAGGCAGTTAAACCAAAATCACACAGAACAAGGGAGTACCTTGTGAAAGTGCGTTATATCGACTAGAGGGGGGGTGAATAGGCGATTTTTATGAATTCTTCACTGAGGAATTTGCTGTTGAGGAAATTCCTTAGCGAAGAACTACTTGCAGTGGAATAAGTACTGAGAAGTAAACATGACAGAATACAAGCATGGTCATCATGAAGAAATGAAGACAAACACAGAGTACAGAAAGCGTAATCACAGGATAGCACAGAATGAAGACAAACAGACTGAAGAAATTGAACTAAGGAAATAGAGAAACTCTTCAGTCAAAGTCTTCAAACAGATATGAACAAGCACATGACACAGATATGAGGAAATGAAAGAGTTGATGAAATAGAACCAGTAAGGTTGGTGAATACAATGATTTGTTAGACCAGTTCCAACTGTTGTCTCAGTTGTACATCTGGTTAGGGCGGCTAGGTATTTAAACTTGAGGACACACAGTCCCGGACACCCAATCGAGGACACATAGTCCAAGACACCAAGTCCTCACCGTATTCCCCTTGAGCTAAGGTCACACAAACATCGCCCAATCACTCGTGGTAAGTCTTCAGGTGACTTCCGAACCTTCACAGACTTGGTCACTCGGCGATCCACAATTCCTCTTGGATGCTCTAGACCATGACGCCTAACCGTCTGGAAGAAGCACAGTCTTCAAAGGTAACAAGCGTCGGATCCACGCAGGATCAATCTCTTCAGTGATGCTCAATCACTTTTGTGTTCGAAGGTTTTGGGTTTACTTTCGTTTTTTTTTTCTCACTTGATGATTTTCGCTCAAAGTCCTCGGAGGATGGGTTGCTCTTATGACAAGTGTCATTTTCTCTCGGAGCAGCCAACAAGCTAGTGGTTGTAGGGGGCGGCTATTTATAGCCTAGGGAGCATCCCGACATGATAAGACATAAATGCCCTTTAATGATATGACCGTTAGGTAGGTAGATATTTTGGTACAACTGGTGCGTAGCACAACAACGGTCGTAAATTTGAGTATCAAATTCCACAGGGCTATCATGTTCCTCACTGTGTAGGCAATCCGCACTGGCGAATTCCTAACTCTTCAGTCAGAACAAATTCCTCATAGACCAGAAGAACTTCATCTCTGTCACTGAAGAATATGAGTGAACTGTATGAGATTTCCAATGGCTTCACTCGAAGAGATTGGTAGGTGTAGGATTTTGAGTTGAGCATCACATGGAATTTTTTCCTTAGTATTTCCTCGACCCCCTTTAATAGTACGGTGTTTCCTATGACTCAAGAAAGAGAAAATGAAACTATAAAAACAAAAGTCTTCATGCTTCATGATCCTCAAATGAATACGTAGTCTTCAGGGTCACACCAATTTCTTCACTTTCAAAGTCTTCAGAAAGTCTTCAGAAATCCAAAGTCTTTAGTTGAAAAACTTCATTTTTTTGGGTCGACTTTCCCTGTAATTATCAAACTCCTCATAGACTTATAGACCTATGTACACTGATAAACACATTAGTCCCTTAACCTATAAGTCTTCAATACACCAAAATCAGTAAGGGGCACTAGATGCACTTACAATCTCCCCCTTTTTGGTGATTGATGACAATATAGGTTAAGTTTTCGACAGGGACAAACATATGAAGTGTAAATACTGATGTTGAGGAATTCGATTGCAAGATATAGAAGAACTCCCCCTGAAGATGTGCATAGTGAGGAATTTACTTTTGAAGCAATGCACACTTGAAGAGTAGAATCATGGAGATCTCCCCCTATATCTTGTAATTCATACACGCATTTGACATATAACATGAAGAATTTGAAATGCATAATGAAATATGGTGACTGATGTAATTCAACATGCGTGCATAACATTAATGAGGAATAGGCATGCAGAAACACCACAACAAAAGTATCAGGTCACCATAGAGTTTAAGTTTACAACTCGATCCACAAAGTCATCAGAAGAACAAGAGTTGTAACTTAGCAAAAAAATGCCCATATATATAGACCCGCTTGAAGACTAACTCAAATTTCTCCCCCTTTGTCATCAAATGACCAAAAGGATTGAAACTGAGGACTAACGCCCCTGAAGAATATCATGATGATGAAGGAGCGCCAAACGTTGTTGGGGTCGATTGTTGAAGTAGGGCCTACCGCACTGTCGTCCAAGTCTTCATACTCGTTGGTCTCGCGCGATGAAGAATAGGATCTGGCCACCAAGGGAGGAACCTTCACCTTCTTGTATTTCTTCGGAGGAGGAGCAGACCAGTCAAAGTCATCCTTGAGACCCATTTTCTTCAGATCTTCTTCGCCATACAGATGAGACAGAACAACCCAGGTGCGGTTGAGGGTTTCATGAAGGTAGTAATGGTTTTTCTTCACTACATTATGTGTAGAGGTCATGTTGTGAAGAATTGAAGCAAACTGACGCTTGACCCATTTGTGATTGCGATCAACCTTCCGATGAAGACTGAGGAGAAGCTCACGATCAGTCATCACCCTGGGAGCTGTGCCTTGAGGATTTTGCTTGGGAGCGTTGGCGGCAGAGTCATGAGTGGCAGAGTCATCATTGGGGGAATAAGATGCAGCTTTGCAAAACTGGCCATCCAATGGACGAGTGCCTTCATCAAAAACAGCAGTGGCCTTGCCCTTGTCATCAGCTGAGGAAAATGTCCTTTTGAGGAATTCAATTGGGGGCAAGTAGCTGCAATGATTGAGAGTGTCAGCTTTGTAGTTCACTGAAGACCTTGTCCTGATGGATCTCATAATCCATGGAGCGTAAGGCTTCAGGTTGAAAGGGGACAGTGCAACATTTGCCATTGTCCTCATGAAGAAATCATGGAAGTTGATGGGAACGCCATGGATGATGTTGAATAGCAGATTCTTCATGATGCCAACAACTTCATCATTCGAGTCATGGCCCTTGATTGGACTCAAAGTATTCGTCAGAATGTGATAGACAGTCCTTGGCAGAAACATCAATTCCTTCACGAGGAATTTGGTTTGTTGGGCTTGTCCTGGCCTCAAAGGCTTCATAAGCACTTGCATGTAGTTCAGTTTCTTCATACATGCAACGTGCTGCTTCATTTGGAGGACTGAGGGGCAGAGCCTGAAGCAATTCAGAAGCTGGAGCTTTGTAATGAGTGTTTTCAGACATCCAGTCCAGCACCCATGAATTCACATCTTCAGAGTTGCCAGTGATGTGCAGGGTTGCATAAAATTCAAGGATCGGTTCTTCATTCCAATCGCATATATCTGTGCAAAACCCCAGAAGTCCAACATCGTGAAGAACACTAAGGACCGGCACAAAACACGATAGAGACTCCATATCCACGTGAGGAATATGCTGATGATCGAAGACTTTATTTTTGTTGTAAAGCACTGAGGAATAGAAATTTGCCTGACTGGCAGTCTAGAAACGCCTCTTTCTTATGCGAGCAGAGTCATAGGGATTGAAATCAGTGAAGAACACATGCTCGCCGAAGAAATCAGCCTTCTTGAAAGATTGCTTCCTTGAGAAAGGATCCTTTGGCTTCGGTTGAGGAGTATTTGTCAATTGCATCACTACCTCTGGATTTGCAATATCAGGTTCTTCAGTCTAAGGAATTTATGTATCCTCTTCAGCAGCAGTCTTCATCGATTCAGCAGCACCAGCAGTTTCTTCAGCACTAGTGGCTGGAATGTCTTCATGAACAGACTGTGTGGGATGAGTTTCCTCAGAGCCCAATGGAACGGTTGGTGCTGGTGAATGAGGAATTTGTTGGAGTGGCATGAACAAAGGGGAGTTGGGATGCTAACTATCCCAGAATTCATGTCATCAATGGAGTAGCATTCCCAATGTCCACGTCAGAGTCTTCTTCTTCCATTTCTTCAACGCCGGCCTCTTCAGCAGTAAACTGAGGCATAGGCGAGGATATGATTGGGGTTGAAGGGATAACATCCACTTCAATTTCTTCATCCATCTGCTCTGAGGAAGCAGCAGAGGGATTGTCTTCATCCGATTCACTTGGAATCACATAATCTTCACCAAAAGGAACAAGGTCCTTTGATGGCATCGATGAAATGGGAACGACATCAATTGGATTCTCAGCTGAGCTTGCCAATGGCTTCATTTTCTTCGAAGCTGAAGAATCTGAAGAAGTTGATGTCTTCCTTTTCTTCACAGTTGCATGCTCTGCAGCCTTTGTCTTCTTCACATCTAATGCAGATGGAAGGATTGGAGTTGGAGTAGGCGCAGGAGCAGCAGAGGAATCTAGTTCATTTTCTTCAGATACAACTGATGCAGTTGTTCTGAGTTCTTCACGATCTTCAGGCACAACCTTGGGAGCTTCAGCTGGCCTGACATTTTCTTTAGGCGCAACACTAGAGGTTGCCCTGGCAATTTCTTCACCGGCTGGAGTGAAGTCATCAACCCTGGGATGTTCTTCAGCAGGCTGATGTTCTTAAGTGGTGCTGGCATGTCCTTCAGCAGACTGAGCAGATGCTTCAGCCTGAGGAATTTCAATGTGCGTCTTACGAGCAGCACTTGAAGAAAAACCTTTGGTCAGATTGACAAATCTGACTTTGGCGCCCAACCAGTCAGCACGATATGCTTCAAATTCATCACTGAGGGCTTTGATTTCGCCCTGAACCTTGACTAGTTCTTCAGTTGTCATGTCGACAAAATTTTTCTTCAAGAAGCGCTCCTTCTACTGCGCTTTCTTGGTTCGCCTGGCCTGTTCAAACTTCCATTTTTCTTTGCCTATGAAGGCGGTCAGCATATGACTTTGGCCAGGAGTCAGGTTGAAGTCAGGCATTGGAGTGTTTGGGTCCTGATGCCAGAGATCAATGAAATCGAGGATCACCTTGGGATCCAACAGCAGCGGTACTTTGCTTCCTTTGGATCTAGCGGCCTTTTCTTGCCTGTCTCTGATGATTTGAACTAGTTCTTCATCATCAGCTTCGTCATCAGACGACACTTGGAAAGCAACTTGTTTCTTATGAGGACTTGGGCGAGAACCTCGTCCAACAGTTGTCTTTTTCTTCAGCAGCGAGGGACCAACTGAGGAACTTGGTATTGCTGAGGAACTTGGTGCAGCTGAGGAACTTGCAGAGGCTCCTGAGGCAATGGATATGCCTGCAGTCCTCTGAAATGTGGCAAGATGCACTGGAGCAGAAGACTTTGTTGCAGCATCTGAAGACTTTTGCGGTGGAGCAGAGGACTTTGGAGGAGCAGGAGCAGTCTGAGGAATTTGCCGTGTGGGCTTTGAAGAAACTGGCCGTGAGGGCATTGCTGAGGAAGAAGCACTTGGCTTGTGAGCAGGCTTCTTAGCCATGGCCTTCTTAGGCTTGGAAGCAGAAACCTCAGCAGAGGCAGCAACAGCAGCAGTGTCTTCATTGAATTTCCTCACTGCTTCTTTTGCTTGTCTGGCCAACTTGGCCTGGCGCTTAGCCCATTCTTCAGGAAAGTCCTCACCACGCTTGAGGCTTGTGGGATCAACAACTTGGCCATGTGCCAATGGAGGTCTTGGGCAGGGAGGATTGAGTGCGAATTTCTTCATGTATTTTGGAGTGACATATCTGTACTCCCTCCACTCCCGTGCCCATCTCCTCTCTATTCGTTGTATGCGCACTTTGCGCTGATTCTTGTCCTCTTTTCCGAACTTTGCCTCATCAGGAGTGCAATAGTCAGCATACACGTCTTCAGGTATCTCAAAAGCAGTATTGACCTCAGGCCTTTTTCCTCCTTTCTGCGGCTTCTTTCCATCAGCCATTTTCTTCAGATGAGGAATTAGAACAATCGAATTCTCTGAAGAAGTATGCAACTTTTCTTCAAGGAACGCTGCAAATGAGTTAAGTTGATGAGAACCTAGTGATTTAGCAGCGGACATGAGTACCTGTGAACAGAGTATAGTTGCGAGGAATTTGGAGAGGTCATATGCGTTCTCAGAAGGTTTTTGTAAAAAGAACAAGTTTGAGGAATTTGACCAGATGTGTGTTGAAGAATTTCACAAAGCGTTCTTTGTCTTAGGTTCCAGAGTTGTATAGATTGAAAAATCCACACAATTGAGGAATCGTGAAGAAAATCATAACTTAGCGAAACCAAATCAAGAACAGATGATATGTCAGGTGTTTAGTGTGTGAAGATTTGATGAATAAAACACCTTTTGAGAATTTTGAAGAACACTTTTGAATCAAAGAGGGCTGTAAAAATAACTTTTAATTACCCTGGATGAAGAACACGACGAACTGTGGGATGGATATGTGAAGTTCGTCTGTGCAGATCTTCCACGCCCTAACTTGGCAGAGGATGACAGCTACGGCGGCAGCGGAGTGAAGAAATCCGCGATCGGCACGAGTACAACGGCGACGAGATCGATGCAGTGAAGTTCTTCCTCACCGGTGACGATGGAGTAGCGGCGGCGCTAGGGTTGGAGAAGCTCGAGCGGGAGAGTGAGAACGAGCAGAGTAAAAAGTGAAGTGAGGGAAGGTGTGCGGTATTTATAGCTGAGGTGAAAAACCGTTCGACTGAAGAAATAGGACGAACGTTCCCCCCTTCTCATTCGCACGACATGTGTCACCCACGTATAGTGTAGTGGAGATCGTGTGAGATCGTGGGTGAATAGATAAGTATTATCATGGGATGCGGAACGATTTGAGCGGCAAGACCGAAAATTTTGGAAAGGATAAATTTTAACGTTGCGTTCGCAATTTCTTCAGCTGACAAGGACACAGTGAAGATTTTGAACAAGTTTCAAATAGAACGCATATGAAGAATTTGTGAATGGAATGGGTTGAGTTTATAATAGAGGGGGAAGGGTCCGATCGCATTCACTTAGCAGAAAAAGCAACATGAAGAAATAGCAATAACTGAATGTTGTAGAGGACATAAACTCATATATATATATAGCCAATGAAAAAAAAACAGAAACAATGAAGAATTTGCAAAGTGGAAGAATATGAACAACTGAGGAATTTCAAAGAATTTTTTTTGAAGATTTTCAATTTTTGTGGTGGCATGACCCATCGTATAAGAATGCTGATTTTACACACCGCGTACAATTGTCGTAGGGTTCTGAGAATCAAATTCTTCATTAATTTCTTCACACTTAGAGCGTTATTCTTCATTGATTGAAGAAAAATAAATTCTTCATGTGTTGCACATCTAAGTCATCAATTTTGCATAAGTGTTAGGATGAGTGTCCAATTCAAAGAACATTTGAAGATTCTAAGATATTTAGCTCACACCGAAACTTGCTAAATCTCTTCTCATCCAAAGGTTTTGTGAAGATATCGGCTAGCTGTTCTTTAGTCTTCACATGTTCAATAGAAATGTCGCCCTTCAACACATGATCACGAAGAAAATGATGACGAATCTGAATGTGCTTTGTCTTCGAGTGCTGAACTGGGTTGTGAGCAATCTTGATGGCACTCTCATTGTCACAGAGTAGAGGCACATTCTTCACCTTGACACCATAGTCCTTGAGTGTTTGCTTCATCGATAACAATTGAGCACAAAAAGAGCCAGCAGTAATATACTCAGCTTCAGCGGTAGATAGTGATACACAGTTCTGTTTCTTCGAGGACCAACAGACCAAAAATCTTCCGAGAAAATGACATGTACCAGATGTTGATTTGCGGTCCACACGATCACCAACATAGTCAGAGTCTGAATATCCAATGAGATCAAAAGCCGAGCCCTTGGGGTACCATAATCCAAGTGTTGGTGTGTGAGCTAGATATCGAAGAATATGTTTCACAGCCTTATGGTGTGATTCCTTCGGTGCAGCTTGAAATCGGGCACACATGCAAACACTAAGCATTATATCTGGCCTAGATGCACATAAGTACAATAAAGAACCAATCATGGAGCGGTATACCTTATGATCGAAGTCAATACCATTTTCACTAGTGCACAGATGGCCATTTCTGGGCATAGGAATTTTGACGCCTTTGCAACCGTGCATGCCGAATTTCCTCAGTACATCTTTGAGGTATTTCTCCTGAGATATGAATATACCATTGCGTTGTTTACGAATTTCAAGACCTGGGAAGAATTTCAAATCTCCCATCATAGACATTTGATATTCTTCACTCATCATATAGGCAAATTCATCACTATAGCATTGGTCAGTACAGCCAAAGATAGTATCATCAACATATATTTGGCACACAAATAATTCACCATCATAAGATTTAGTGAAAAGAGTTGGATCGAGTGAACCGGGTTTGAAGCCTTTCTTCATGAGGAATTCCTTCAAAGTATCATACCAAGCTTGAGGGGCCTGCTTGAGGCCATAGAGAGCCTTATTGAGTTTGAAGACTTTGTCAGGATTCTTTGGATCTTCAAAACCTGGGGGTTGAGCAACATATACTTCTTCCTCAAGCTTACCATTGAGGAATGCACTTTTCACATCCATTTGATAGAGAATGATATCATGATGGTTAGCATAAGCAAGTAATATGCGAATAGCCTCAAGTCTAGCAACAGGTGCAAAAGTTTCATCGAAACCAATTCCTTCAACCCGTGTGTAGCCTTGAGCTACAAGCCGTGCCTTATTTCTTACCACAATGCCATTTTCATCTTGCTTGTTTTGCTAGATCCACTTTGTGCCAATGATATTATGCTTGCGAGGATCTGGACGATTGACCAGTTCCCAGACGTTGTTGAGTTCCAACTAATGTAATTCTTCTTGCATAGCTTGAACCCACTCAGGCTCCAGAAATGCTTCATCTACCTTAGTGGGCTATGTGATAAGTGTGAAGCTTTTGAGCGTGTGAGAGGACCTGGTATATTGATGTCGCTGATGATTTTCTCAATCTGCACTTCTTTCGCAACGCGAGGATGAGCTGGTTGTCGTAGAGGAATTTGATCAGCATTTTCTTTAGCACCATTTTCTTCAGCATTTTCCTCAAGTGCATTAGCTCGACGATCTTCAGGTTCTGGAATGAATTCTCCAGCAGATTCTTCGGTGGGAATGACATCCTCGGTAGCCTTGAATTTGATAGTTTCCTCAGGAGCTGGTTCATCTATCACAGTAGGCAGGTGATCTCTTTGCGAGCCGTTAGTTTCATCGAACCGCACATCTACAGTTTCAACAATCTTGTGAAGAACATTGTTGAAGACTCTGTAGGTGTGTGAGTCCTTTCCGTAACCAAGCATAAACCCTTCATGTGCTTTCAGTGCAAATTTTGAGTTGTGATGAGGATCTCTAATCCAACATTTAGCACCGAAGACTTTGAAATAACTCACATTGGGTTTCTTGTTAGTGAGGAGTTCATAGGCAGTCTTCTTGCAGAATTTGTGAAGATATACTCTGTTGATGATGTGGCACGCTGTATCAATTGCATCAATCCAGAAACGACGAGGCGTTTTGTATTCATCAAGCATAGTGCTAGCCATCTCAGCAAGAGTCTTGTTTTTGCGCTCCACGACGCCATTTTGCTGAGGAGTATAAGGAGCAGATAACTCATGAGTAATACCAAGTTCATCAAGATAGTCATCGAGACCAGAGTTCTTGAACTCAGTTCCATTGTCACTTCTGATATGCTTGATCTTCACACCAAAGTTGGTTGAAGCCCTCGAGGAAAATCGTTTGAAGACTTCCTGCACTTCATGTTTGTAAGTAACAATGTGTACCCATGTATATCGAGATTAATCATCAACGATAACAAAACCATATTGAGAAGCATCATTTGAAACTGCAGAATAATGATTAGGACCAAATAGATCCATGTGAAGCAATTCAAATGGCCGAGTAGTAGTCATGATAGTTTTCGCTGGATGCTTGGCCTTGGTCATCTTTCCAGCTTCACAGGCACCGCACAAGTGATCCTTGAGGAATTTGACATTCTCAATGCCAACGAGATGCTTCTTCTTCGCAAGCATGTGCAAATTCCTCATGCTTGCATGACCAAGTCGTCGATGCCATAGCCAACCTTCTGAAGCTTTTGCAAGTAGACACACAGCTGGTTGAGGTCCTGTAGAGAAATCAACAATATACAAGTCTCCTCTCCTAAAGCCTTCGAAGACTATGGAGTTGTCAGATTCCATGATCACAGCACAACGATGTTTGCCAAAAGCAACAACCATATCCAAATCACAAAGCATTGAGACAGACATGAGGTTGTATCCTAAGGACTCGACAAGCATGACTTTGTCCATGTGTTTATCCCTAGTGATCGCAACCTTACCTAGACCCAATACCTGACTTTTGCCTTTCTCAGCGAAGATGATGTGCTTCAGATGAGATGGTGATAAGGGAGCATCCATCAAGAGATTCTTGTCACCAGTCATGTGATTTGTACATCCAGTATCAAGGACCCA
>LR738713.1:325393925-325429435 GCA_902687465.1 Secale cereale
TGCTGAGGAGTATAAGGAGCAGATAACTCATGAGTAATACCAAGTTCATCAAGATAGTCATCGAGACCAGAGTTCTTGAACTCAGTTCCATTGTCACTTCTGATATGCTTGATCTTCACACCAAAGTTGGTTGAAGCCCTCGAGGAAAATCGTTTGAAGACTTCCTGCACTTCATGTTTGTAAGTAACAATGTGTACCCATGTATATCGAGATTAATCATCAACGATAACAAAACCATATTGAGAAGCATCATTTGAAACTGCAGAATAATGATTAGGACCAAATAGATCCATGTGAAGCAATTCAAATGGCCGAGTAGTAGTCATGATAGTTTTCGCTGGATGCTTGGCCTTGGTCATCTTTCCAGCTTCACAGGCACCGCACAAGTGATCCTTGAGGAATTTGACATTCTCAATGCCAACGAGATGCTTCTTCTTCGCAAGCATGTGCAAATTCCTCATGCTTGCATGACCAAGTCGTCGATGCCATAGCCAACCTTCTGAAGCTTTTGCAAGTAGACACACAGCTGGTTGAGGTCCTGTAGAGAAATCAACAATATACAAGTCTCCTCTCCTAAAGCCTTCGAAGACTATGGAGTTGTCAGATTCCATGATCACAGCACAACGATGTTTGCCAAAAGCAACAACCATATCCAAATCACAAAGCATTGAGACAGACATGAGGTTGTATCAAAAGGACTCGACAAGCATGACTTTGTCCATGTGTTTATCCCTAGTGATCGCAACCTTACCTAGACCCAATACCTGACTTTTGCCTTTCTCAGCGAAGATGATGTGCTTCAGATGAGATGGTGATAAGGGAGCATCCATCAAGAGATTCTTGTCACCAGTCATGTGATTTGTACATCCAGTATCAAGGACCCACTCAGTGGCTTTGGGTTGATCATCCTGCAGATGAATTAGTGCAGCTTACACTCATATACTTCATCAGTGAAGAATATGACATCAAATCATCAGATCAATTTCATCATGCAATGCAACAGATAAAGTAGTATGAGGACGTGAGAAATGAGAGTTCATGTCTTCGTGGTTAGCCTGCATCCTTTCAGGCACTTTTCAGGTCTCCAACAAATTCTTCAGACGTTTGAGTACGTCTGGAGACCTGACCCTGCAGAAGAGGTTAGTTCTTTTTCTTCACCACCCACATCTGGAGGGGTGGCAAAGAGTTCATCACTCTGCGAGCTCCATAAGAAAAAGGTGGCATAGACGCCAACCCATTTCTTTGCACATAAGAGAAGTTAGGATAAGCATATAAATAAGCAGAGTAATTATTCGAGGACTTATGAACGTAATGGTTAGAAGAATAATGCTCATATTCATAGCCCTTAGCTCTTCCCTACGAAACAGAGTTGTTAGCACGATGATGTTCATATGAGGACTTTGATCCTTTTGAGGAATTTGATCCATATGAGGAATTGAATCTGTATGAGGATTTTACTCCATCTGAAGATTTTGATCCATATGAAGAATTGGATCTGGGGTTCCTATTCCTCACACGAGGTGTCATGAGGACATTCACTTGAAGATTTTCAAGGTGCCTCTTAGGGACCCAGATTTTCTTCATAGGGGGACCATTCCTGCAGTTAATTCCAACATATCTAGCAAATACTTCACCATTCTGATTTTTTAACAATTCATAGTTGGAGTCAAATGACTCATCAGAAGAATGAGGAGATTCACATGTAAAGCCAGATAAATTAGATGGATCAACTGGAGGTACCTTTGTAGCAACCCATGAGGTTTTGGGATACTGCTCAGACTTCCAATATGAACCATTAGCATTAAGTTTCCTCTCAAAGGCAATTCCCTCTTTCCTAGGGTTCTTGTTGAGCATCTGCTTTTTAAGCACATCACAAAGAGTCTGATGCCCTTTGAGGCTTTTGTACATGCCTTTCATGTACAATTCCTTCAACCCTGCATTGTCAGTGATACTAGCAATGTCCTCAGATGAGGAATTAGTGATAGCAGAGACAGTTGAAGAATTTGTAGCATTTGAGCATTCAGGTGAAGAATTAGCAGTTTCTCGTTCAATGCATTTCAAGCATGGAGGGATGAATTCTTCCTGAGAAGCGCTGATTTGTTGAGCAAGTAATGAATCGCGCTCCTTCTGAAGATCTTCATAACTCACTCTTAGCTTTTCAAGATCTTGCTTTCTTTGAAGAAATTCATAAGAAAGCTTCTCATGATCAGACAAGAGAGTGTTATGATGACTTTTAAGGTTATCACACTTGGTCCGAAGTCTCTGAAGATTTTCAATCAAGATTTTAGATCGATCCATTTCTTCACCCAACATATCATCACTTTTATCTAGCATGTTTTGAACCTTATCAAGAGCCTTTTCTTGTTTCACAACAATTTTAGCAAGTTTAGAATAGCTGGGCTTAAGGTTTTCATCAGATTCATCCTCACTAGATTCAGAGGAGGTATATTTGAGTACCTTAGCACCCTTTGCCATGAAGCAATAGGTGGGAGCATAGTCATCATTGTCTTCATCAGCCTTGTTGGAGAAGCCATTTTCTTCACTGTTGAAGATGGACTTGCTAACGAATGCAGTTGCGAGAGCTAGACTTGCCACACCAGATTCGGATTCCTCAAATTCCTCCTCTTCCTCGTGATCCTCAGATTCAGCTTCAGAGTCCATTTCCTTGCCAATGAATGCCCGAGCCTTTTTGGAGTTCTTCTTCTTGTGAAATGAAGACTTTGAGGATTTTGATGCTGAAGATTTTGACGATTTCTTCTTCTTCTTTGCATCATCAGAACTGTAATCCTTGTATTTCTTCTTTTTGGATTCCTTTTCCCACTGAGGACAATCTTGAATGTAGTGACCAGGCTTCTTGCATTTGTGACATAGCCATTTGTTGTAGTCACTGGATGAGGAATCATTTCTCTTAGTGAACTTTCAAAAGCGACCACGTCTTGAGAACCTTTGGAATTTCGTCACAAGCAATGCTAGCTCCTGTCTCAATTCTTCAGGATCACCAAGGCTACTACCAGAATCTTCACCTTCAGATTCAGAGACGACATTGGCCTTCAGGGCACGTGATCTGCCATAGCTTGGACCATAGAGATCTCTCTTTTCAGCAAGTTGGAACTCATGAGTGTTTAGCCTTTCGAGAATATCAGCGGGATCAAGTGACTTGTAATCACCACGCTCTTGAATCATCAATGCCAGAGTATCAAATGAGGAATCAAGCGATCTCAGCAATTTCTTCACCACTTCATGGTCGGTGATGTCAGTGGCACCAAGTGCTTGAAGTTCATTTGAGATGTCAGTGAGACGATCGAAGGTTTGCTGAACATTTTCATTGTCAAGTCTTTTGAACCGGTTGAAGAGATTGCGAAGAACATCAACTCGAGAGTCACGCTGTGTTGAGACTCCTTCATTGACTTTGGACAGGCTATCCCAGATAAGCTTCGCAGTTTCCAAAGCACTCACTCTTCCATATTGTCCTTTGCTTAGATGGCCACAAATGATATTCTTCGCTTGAGAATCGAGTTGCTTGAATCTCTTCACATCAGCATCATTCAGAGTAGGTGATACCGAGGGAACACCATTTTCCACAACATACCAGAGATCGTTATTAATTTCCTCAAGATGCATTCGCATCTTGTTCTTCCAGTAGTGGTAGTCCGTCCCATCGAAGGTAGGACACCCAGCTGAGACCTTGATCATACCCGCGGTCGACATAACTAAAACTACAGGCAGTTAAACCAAAATCACACAGAACAAGGGAGTACCTTGCTCTGATACCAATTGAAAATGCGTTATATCGACTAGATGGGGGGTGAATAGGCGATTTTTATGAATTCTCCACTGAGGAATTTGCCGTTGAGGAAATTCCTTAGCGAAGAACTACTTGCAGCGGAATAAGTACTCAGAAGTAAACATGACAGAATACAAGCATGGTCATCATGAAGAAATGAAGACAAACACAGAGTACAGAAAGCGTAATCACAGGATACCATAGAATGAACACAAACCTACTGAAGAAATTGAACTGAGGAAATAGAGAAAGAATTCAGTCAAACCCTTCAAACAGATATGAACAAGCACACGCCACAGATATGAGGAAATGAAAGAGTTGAGGAAATAGAACTAGTAAGGTTGGTGAAGACAATGATTTGTTAGACCAGTTCAAACTGTTGTCTCAGTTGTACATCTGGCTAGGGCGGCTAGGTATTTAAACCTGAGGACACACAGTCCCGGACACCCAGTCAAGGACACACAGTCCAAGACACCAAGTCCTCACCGTATTCCCCTTGAGCAAAGGTCACACAGACCTCGCCCAATCACTCGTGGTAAGTCTTCAAGTGACTTCCGAACCTTCACAGACTTGGTCACTCGGCGATCCACAATTCCTCTTGGATGCTCTAGACCATGACGCCTAACCGTCTGGAAGAAGCACAGTCTTCAAAGGTAACAAGCGTCGGATCCACGCAGGATCAATCTCTTCAGTGATGCTCAATCACTTTTGGGTTTGAAGGTTTTGGGTTTAGTTTCGGGTTTTTCCTCACTTGATGATTTTCGCTCAATGTCCTCGGAGGATGGGTTTCTCTTATGACAAGTGTCAGTTTCTCTCGGAGCAGCCAACCAGCTAGTGGTTGTAGGGGGAGGCTATTTATAGCCTAGGGAGCATCCCGACATGATATGACATAAATGCCCTTTAATGATATGACCGTTAGGTAGGTAGATATTTTGGGATAGCTGGTGCGTAGCACAGCAACGGTCAGAAATTTGAGTATCAAATTCCTCAGGGCTATCATGTTTCTCACTGTGTAGGCAATCCGCACTGGCGAATTCCTAACTCTTAAGTCAGAACAAATTCCTCTTAGACCAGAAGAACTCCGTCTCTGTCACTGAACAATATGACTGAACTGTATGAGATTTCCAATGGCTTCACTCGAAGAGATTGGTAGGTGCAGGATTTTGAGTTGAGCATCACATGGAAACTTTTCCTTAGTATTTCCTCGACCCCCTTTAACAGTACGGAGTTTCCTATGACTCAAGAAAGAGAAAATGAAACTATAAAAACAAAAGTCTTCATGCTTCATGATCCTCAAATGAATACCTAGTCTTCAGGGTCACACCAATTTCTTCACTTTCAAAGTCTTCAGAAAGTCTTCAGAAATCCAAAGTCTTCAGTCGAAGAACTTCATTTTCAGGGTTCGACTTTCCCTGTAATTATCAAACTCCTCATAGACTTATAGACCTATGTACACTCATAAACACATTAGTTCCTTAATCTATAAGTCTTCAATACACCAAAATCAGTAAGGGGCACTAGATGCACTTACACATTGCTCTGATACTAATTGAAAGTGCGTTATATCGACTAGAGGGGGTGAATAGGCGATTTTTACAACTTCGTCACTGAGGAAACTCTAGCTGAGGAATTTCCTAAGCAACGAACTACTTAGCAGGGGAATAGATACTCAGGTGCAAGCATAACAAAATAGTAGCATGGTCATCATGATGAAATGAAAACAAGCACAGAGTACAAGTAGCGTGTAAACATGATAATCAGGCTAAGGACTAAAGACCGAAGAAATTGGGTTGAGGAAATTGAGAAAGTCTTCCGCCAAAGTCTTCAAACATTACAAATCAAGTTCATGAACACAAGAATGAGTAAATGAAAGGGTTGAGGAAATAGAACCAGTAGGCTTGATGAAGATAATGATTTGTTAGACCAGTTCCAACTGTTGTGACAGTTGTACGTCTGGTTGGGGTGGCTAGTTATTTAAACCCGAGGACACATAGTCCCGGACACCCAGTCCTGGACACACAGTCCGAGACACCAAGTCCTCACCGTATTCCCCTTGAGCTAAGGTCACACAGACCTCGCCCAATCACTCGTGGTAAGTCTTCACAGGTGACTTCCAAACCTTCACTGACTTGGTCACCCGGCGATCCACAATTCCTCTTGGATGCTCTAGACCATTGACGCCTAACCTTCTGGAAGATCACAGTCTTCAAAGGTAACAAGCGTCGGTTCCACACAGGAACAATCTCTTCAGTGTTGCTCAATCACTTTGGGGTTTTAGGTGTTTGGGTTTTGGGTTTTTCCTCACTTGATGATTTTCGCTCAAAGTCTTCGGAGGATGGGTTGATCTTATGACAAGTGTCAGTTTCTCTGGGAGCAGCCAACCAACTAGTGGTTGTAGGGGTCGGCTATTTATAGACTAGGGAGCAGCCCAACATGATAAGACATAAATGCCCTTCAATGATATGACTATTAGGTGGGTAGATATTGTAGGACAGCTGGCGCATAGCACATCAACGGTCAGAAATTTGAGTATCAAATTCCTCAGGGCTATCATGTTCCTCACTGGTAGGCAATCTGCACTGGCGAATTCCTAACTCCTCAGTCAGAACAAATTCCTTAGAGGCCAGAAGAACTTCGTCTCCGTCACTTAAGAAATTTGACTGAACTGTATGAGATTTCCAATGGCTTCACTCGAAAGGATTGGGTAGTGTAGGCTTTGAGTTAAGCATCACTTGGAAATATGTTTCCTTAGTTTTTCCTTGACCCCCTTTAACAGTACGGTGTTTCCTATGACTTAAGGAAGAGAAAATGAAACTACGAAAATAAAAGTATTCACGCTTCATAATCCGCGCATGAATATCCAAGTCTTCAAGGTCACACTAATTTCTTCACTTTCAATATCTTCAGAAAGTCTTCAGAAATCCAAAGTCTTCAGTTGAAGACAATCATTTTTAGGGGTCGACTTTCTCTGTAAATATCAAACTCCTCATAGACTTATAGACCTATGTATACTTACAAACACATCAGTCCCTTAGCCTATAAGTCTTCAATACACCAAAATCACTAAGGGGCACTAGATGCACTTACACGTTCACTGTATAGTTAAACAAAAAAACAGATCTAGGGTTAAAAAAACCCAAAAAAACGGATCTGTTTATTACCAATTCGGGTCGAGCAGATCGGGTTCAACGGCGGGTCGGGCGACGCGGGGTTGCGGGGCTCGCGGGCGGCGACGCGGGGTTGCGGGGCTCGCGGGCGGTGGCGCGGGTGGCGGCGGTAGGGCGCTGTGGGGAGGCGGCGAGCTAGCGCGGGCGACGGCGAACGACAGCGGCAAGCGGCGAAGCACGGAGGTGGCGGTGGCGTCCAAGGCGGCGGGGTTGGAGGAGGGGAGAGGGGGCGGCGGCGGTGGCTATTTAAGGAGGACGGGGCGGCGCCTTGCCTTGGGGGAGGGGCGGTGGCTGCCCTGTGCGCGCCGGACTCCGGCGAGTACAAGCCGCGCACAGGAGGGAGAGGCGGCGCGGAGCTAGCCCGGCTCAGGCGGCTGGCTTCGGCCCAATTGGCTCGGGCTAATTTTTTTTATAAATACATATTTGTGAAAATACCAAAAAATAGAAAAATACAGTAAATATATTTTTAAAATTACAGAAAAATTCAGACGTACTTAGCGCCTTATTATCGACCTGATGAACATTTTTCTAGGCCAAAATGCCTAAAAATAAAATAAACTTTTTATTGCAAACAAAATACTAAAAAGAAATACTTTGGAAAATAAAAATATAATTAATATATTTTTACTCAAAATTGAAATTCCAACATTTTTATTCTATTTTGAAGAAGTCATATTATCTTCTCTCCTTATTATAAAAATATTGAAAATGAAAATTGGTAAAATAATATTTGATCCAACCCCACTTGGAAAAATAATAAAATTGTGGGTCCTCTTTGGAAAACCTCCATGTCTCTCACTTGGGTCCTTGAGTTTCTTAAAGTCTTTGGATCAATTTCCAAATAAAGTCAAATTCAAAATGCTCAAATGGTGAATGCATATGAATGATCTATTATAACATCCAAATTGAAAATTGGTATGTTACAATCATATATTGTACGTATATAATGTGAAGAATTGAGTGGTAGTACTACCAACTACAAGATGAATTGTAAGAAATACAAGTATGTACGTACTAAAGAGTTAAAGTAACGAGAAAGAACATAACATAGTTCTGCTGGGAGCTCGGCACAACACACCCGTGAAATAAAACTAAGCACCCTAAAATCAAACTAAGCAACTAATCTGGTAGACACTGCATTAGAACCACCATGAGCAACGACACTGCCACCTTACTTGGACTCCCCGTCCACGTCCTCGACTTCGTCCTTATCCCTCTTCATCTTGGCAGATACTTCTTTAGTTGAACTGTACACTAGGCTCTCGCTCTTCATCCAACCTTTGTAGATATTGAAACAAAGGTAGGCATCCATTGCAGCGTATTAGATGTGGACTTTATCTATTTAATTCCACTCCCATGCAAGATGAAACATGTGGTGAGGTTTTGTCAGTTTGTTGTACGAAGGATCCACCATGGATACTGCCAGGGTCATCATTAAAGGCTGACGGGAGGACACTGACCTATTCTTCTGGAGGTCGAAGGGTTGGCCTATAGCGAGTCCTATCCGACCCAGGACTTCCTCGTTGTTATGAAAGTCTACTGTAATGAATTTGACTCTGTCGTCCACAAGGAAGTTCTTAAAATCCTCACACTTAATGTCGGCATGGCATATGTGGTAGACCAAGCACAAGTTATGCACGCAAACCTGGATCACAATGGGCTTCTTCTTCTCTTCCTCCTATAGATTCTTCTCTTTTCCCAGGACTGTGGTGTACTCAACATCTAGCCTAGCGACCCACTCATCACCATCTAACTTTTCGAACATGCGTTTGAAGCGAGCAAGGCATATTTTCACCATCGTGGAAGAACGGGTGTAGATGACGTCGAACTCATCACCGATGATGGTTCTAACCTTGTACTCACCGCCCATCATGGAGATTTGGACACCATGGATTTTGGAGGAGGGTTAGGATTAGTGGAACTACTATAATGTGAAAGGATGAGACGACTAGGAACGAACTACCGTAATGTTAAAGGAGGGCCGGGGTCGAGTAGGAGTGAACTGCTAGCGGTTTTTGGATTGTAAAAATGCTGACTGGGGCGTGCGAATGGCAGGGTAGTGGCTTGCCCGATGGATAAATGGCTTCATGCACATTACAATGGGGCCCCAATTAGATGTCATGTCTACTAGATCAATAGTAGCATCTACGTGTTCGCACGTCAAGTATCAAGAAAATTACAGGTGATATGAAGCTTTCCATGCTCCCATGATACGGGCTTTCGAGATCCCTTGGATCTGAGATCGAACGGTTGCATGGCGTATATCCTATCTGAGATCTAGACATATGGGTGAATATCCTATCCCGGAGGGTTATTCTATAAATTTTCAGCAACTTAGCATGCGACCGTTCGATCTCAGATCCAAGGTCTGTCAGCAGCCCGTATCATGGTTGCGCCTACCATGATCGTCGCCCCGCTCACGCGGTCGCGCCCTTGGAGATTTTAGACGGATATAAATAAGCATTTTTTTGCCTACTTCGCATGCATTAAACTACTTCCCCCGTCTAGGTGCGTTAGGCTATCTGATGTTGGCATGTCATACATAGTCATCACTTATAGTCACTCATACAACAAGGTTAGCTATAAGGTTGGCTATAAGAGTTTTTTTACTTCTTTCTATCTCTTTCTTCGTACTCCCTCCATTCCTAAATAATTTTCCCTCTACAGATTTCAACAACTGACTACATACGGAGCAAAATGAATGAATTTATACTCTAAAATATGTCTACATACATCCATATGTTGTAGTGCATTTGAAATGTCTATAAAGACAAATATTTGGGAACTGAGGGAGTAGTATTTATTGCATTTGCCAAGGAGTAAGTATCTAGGGTGTTTCACAAGAGCCCACTCCCACCATTTTGCCCTCGTCTCTCTCCTCGACATATAAGCAAAAGTGCCATGTAAACGGGCTATAAGCCCATTATTGCAGAGTACTTGGTCTTAGCACCTGTATGCCATGGAGGGGGTCAGGGGAGACTCACCCCGGTCGTAGTGCTGCAGTATAATGATAATGGCAAGTCAAATTACAGGGCCCCACCTATCCTAACGAGCCATCAAATCACACAACCCTACATTTTCAGCATTCTACTCCTTCATATTCTCGCCTCTCTGTCGAACCGATTAGGCGGAACTACCCTGCCTACCGCTCGGGAAAAGCCTCGCCCTTGACATTTAAATATAATTTTGTATCCATGGATTGCTCCAAGGAGCAAAGCCTGAAAAAAACGACAGTACATATGTATACAACATGCTTGTAGCTTTCACGTTGCACCCCAGAAGGTTGGTCGGTCTGGCACGCCGATCACCAAATGGAATGCGTGTCATATTGCGTTTGCAAACACATGGGTGACCGCAATTGAGAACTGACCATAGGCACACTCCCCCGTCCCCGCAAGTCAGCTGTGTTAATAGAAGAGATAGACGAGCGATAGTACTGGAGCAGTGTTGTACACACATCGCTGCCTGGACAACCCCTGCACGACACGGGAGATCAGTTCGTCCATGCATGTGACCAGACTCCAGCGGATGGCTGGATTGGCTATCATCTACATATCGTGTAGGTTGTGTTGTACAGGGTTGTAGTTCTGATGAGAAATCTAAAAAAGGGAGCACCAGGTATATTACATTAGTAATAAAATTTGAGTCCATTTTCGGTATAAATACAAATCTAGTCCGGTCAACATAGGCGGCCAGGGCAACCTCTGCCCTCGATGCTTCACCGATGAGCCCGTGGATTTGACCCTGCCCACTTCCCACCGCTTTGTCGGCTGGTGGTGGGAAAGAGAATCCTGGTCCCTTCGCTAGGGTTATTAGTTTATGTTAGGGTTTTTAGTCTTGGCACACACAGAGCTCATACCATTGTCGGTGCTTCTTCTCCGAGTTTCCCTTTCGGGCTCTGATCCTCCTTGAGGTCATTTGTCTACACATAGTCGATGGAACTCTAGTGTAGATTCTTGCCATCTCCTCTGGGGTAGTTAGATTAAGGTTTCTTGTCATCTTGCAATATTAGGTGTGATGTGCTTCAGATCACTTCAAGGGTTAAACATCGACAATTGCATTCCTCCAAGGCGATGGTCATTGGTGGCTGATAACCCACAAGTGTAGGGGATCGCAACAGTTTTCGAGGGTAAAGTATTCAACCCAAATTTGTTGATTCGACACATGGGGAGCCAAAGAATACTCTTAAGTATTAGCAGCTGAGTTGTCAATTCAACCACACCTGGAAACTTAGTATCTGCAGCAAGATAGTTTAGTAGCAAAGTAATATGATAGTGGCGGTAGCAGCAATAAAAGTAACGATAGTGTTTTTGTAGTTTTTGTAATAGCAGCAACGGAAAAGTAAATAAGCAACTAGCAATATAGGTAAAGCTCATAGGCATTGGATCGGTGATGGGAAATTATGTCGGATGCAATTCATCATGTAGAAGTTATAACCTAGGGTGACATAGAACTAGCTCCAGTTCATCAATGCAATGTAGGCATGTATTCTGAATATAGTCATACGTGCTTATGGAAAAGAACTTGCATAACATCTTTTGTCCTACCCTCCCGTGGCAGCGGGGTCCTATTGGAAACTAAGGGATATTAAAGGCCTCCTTTTAATAGAGTACCGAACCAACGCATTAACACATAGTGAATACATGAACTCCTCAAACTATGGTCATCACCGGGAGTGGTCCCGATTATTGACACTTCGGGGTTGCCGGATCATAACACATAGTAGGTGACTATAGACTTGCAAGATAGGATCAAGAACACACATATATTCATGAAAACATAATAGGTTCAGATCTGAAATCATGGCACTCAGGCCCTAGTCACAAGCATTAAGCATAGCAAAGTCATAGCAACATCAATCTCAGAACATAGTGGATACTAGGGATCAAACCCTAACAAAACTAACTCGATTACATGATAGATCCCATCCAACCCATCACAGTCTAGCAAGCCTACGATGGAATTACTCACGCACGGCGGTGAGCATCATGGAATTGGTGATGGAGGAAGGTTGATGATGATGATGGCGACGATCTCCACTATCTGGAGCCCCGAACGGACTCCAGATCAGCCCTCCCGAGAGAGATTAGGGCTTGGCGGCGGCTCTGTCTCGTGAAACGTGATAATTCCTTCTCCTCTATTGTTTTCTCCCCGAAATGGAAGATATAGGATCTGGGGGTACGTCGGTGGAGCACCAGGGGGCCCACGAGGCAGGGGGGCGCGCCCTGGGCAGGGGGGTCCGCCCCCACCCTTGTGGACAGGCCCAAGGCCCCCTAGTGTGGATCTTCTTGCAGGTATTTTTTATATTTTCCGAAATAATTCTCCGTTGATTTTCAGGCGATTCCTAGAACTTTTTATTCTGTACAAAAACAACACCATGGCAGTTCTGCTGAAAATAGCGTCAGTCCGGGTTAGTTCCATTCAAATCATGCAAGTTAGAGTCCAAAACAAGGGCAAAAGGGTTTGGAAAAGTAGACACGTTGGAGACGTATCAACTCCCCCAAGCTTAAACCTTTGCTTGTCCTCAAGAAATTTAGTTGATAAACTGAAAGTGATAAAGAAAAACTTTGACAAACTCTGTTTGCTCTTGTTGTTGTAAATATGTAAGCTAGCATTCAGGTTTTCAACAAGATCATGAGCTAACCACATTCACAATAACTTTCAGGTCTCAAGACTACTCACATCAATGGCATAATCAAGTAGCGAGCAATAATAATAAACCTCGGATGACAACACTTTCTCAAAACAATCATGATATGATATAACCAGATGGTATCTCGTTAGCCCTTTCTGAGACCGCAAAACATAAATGCAGAGCACCTTTAAAGATCAAGGACTGACTAGACATTGTAATTCATGGTAAAAGAGATCCATTCATGATCATACTCAATGCAAATTAATAGTAATGCAACGACAGAGGTGCTCTCCTACTGGTGCTTTTTGATAAGAGGATGATGACTCTGCATAAAAGTAAATAGATAGGCCCTTCGCAGAGGGAAGTAGGTATTTGTAGAGGTGCCAGAGCTCGGTTTTTAAATAGAGATGAATAGCATTTTGAGTGGTATACTTTCGTTGTCAACATAACAACCAAGAATCTAGATATCTCCCATGCTACGCACATTATAGGCGGTTCCCAAACAGAATGGTAAAGTTTATACTCCCCCAACCACCAACAAGCACACTCCACGGCTAGCCCAAAACAACGGGTACCGTCCAAACCAGCAACAACCCTGGGGGAGTTTTGTTTAATTATTATGATTTTGAGCATGGGACTGGGCATCCCGATTACCATACATTTTCTCATGAATGATGAGCGGAGTCCACTCATCGTGAGAATAACCCACCTAGCATGGAAGATATAGACAACCCTAGTTGATACATGAGCTGTTTGAGCATACAAAACATAATTTCATTTGAAGGTTTAGAGTTTGGCACATACAAATTTACTTGGAACGGCAGGTAAATACCGCATATAGGAAGGTATGGTGGACTCATATGGAATAACTTTGGGGTTTATGGAAGTGGATGCACAAGCAGTATTCCCGCTTAGTACAGGTGAAGGCTAGAAAGAGACTGGGAAGCGACCAACTAGAGAGCAACAACGGTCATGAACATGCATTAAAATTAATCAACGATGAATGCAAACATGAGTAGGATATAAATCACCATGAACATAAATATCGTGAAGGCTATGTTGATTTGTTTCAACTACATGCGTGAACATGTGCCAAGTCAGATCACTTAATTCATTCAAAGGAGGATACCACCCATCATACCACATCACAACCATTTTAATATCATGTTGGCACGTAAGATAGACCATTATAAACTCTCAGATAATTAAGCATGGCATAAGCAGCTATGATCTCTAATTGTCATTGCAAGTATGTTTCATTCATAACAAGCTGAATCGGGAACAATGAGCCATCATATTTACAAAAACAAGAGAGGTCGAGTTCATACCAGCTTTTCTCATCTCAATTAGTTCATCATATATCATCCTTATTGCCTTTCACTCGCACGACCGAACGGTGTGGAAAATAATAATACTGTACGTGCACTGGACTAAGCTGGAATCTGCAGACATTTAATACAAGAGAAAAGACAAGGTAATATGGCTCAAGGTTAAATCAACAACAAAGCATATGAGAGCCACTAAGCAATTTCAATCATGGTCTTCTACTCATGTCCCCCAAAGAAAAGAAAAGAAACTATTTACACGGGAAAGCTCCCAACAAGCAAAAGAAGAACGGGAAATCTTTTTGGATTTTCATTTTAATTACTACTACAAGCAAAGAAAGTAAACTAGCTAGAAGCTACAACTAATATTTTTTTGTTTTTCTGGGTTTTTCTAGCACACAAGAAAAAGACTAAGAAAAAGAAATTGCAACTAAGCACGGAAGGTAAAATGAAAGAGTGTGAGCACCGACAACTAGAATAAGTGTGAACATGAATGTAAAGATGGTGAGAAACACGTACTCCCCCAAGCTTAGGCTTTTGGCCTAAGTTGGTCTATGGCCACGGATCGAAGCCACTCCCTCCAGTGTACTGAGATGTGTCCTCTGGATGCCACTAGTTGGCGAGCTCATCCAGCTCCCACCCATAAACAGATTGACGGGAAGGATCAAGTGGTGGTTCTGGCTCAGGCTCTGAAGCATGTGCCTGGCCTTGGTACTTCTAGAAGGCATCTGATGTAATGAGATACTTGCCCGTGGACAAATCAAACAAAAATGGTGCAGGCAAGGTAATAATTTCACAGTATATTTCATCAAATCTTAATTTATAATTAAGCTGCATATTCTTGTCTTTAACAATAAAATCATGAGCTACCATGCTCTTGTAGTCTAGATAAACAGGGGCAAGCAATTTTTCTTCCTTCTCATGATGCCTAATAGGTATATTAAAATATTCAGCAAGGCGAGAAGCAAAGATGCCTCCAAAGACGGGCCCCTTTTAGCGGTTCAGACTCAATCGTTTGGCAACGACGGCGCCCAAGCTAAAATTTGTGTCTTGAAACAAAGCATGGCGTAAAATGATAATATCAGGGGCACTGAGATTCCCACTGTTCCCGCGACCAATTAAACACCCACTAGCAAATAAAGCGAAGTAGCGCAAAAGAGGGAAGTGTATACTAGTGATTCTTGCCCCTGAAACTTGTCTAGTTTCACCTACGTCTATCAAGTCAATGAACCCTTCAACGTCTTCACGACGTGGTTCATCAAGTCTACCTCCAAAGGGTAGTTTGCATATTTCACAAAAATCTAAAAGTGATATCTCCTTAACCACATCATATAAACGAAACTCCACCGTAGGTGGAGTTTTCCTAGAATGAAAATGAAAGCTCTGCGTGAAAATATTGGTGAGTAAGAGATATTGTTCTTTCTGGTCGTTGTGGAAGTCGGTGAGGCCTGCATTATTTGCCAACCAATAAAAGTCTTCGTAAATACCGGCGGACATCATGAAATTATTACAAGGCCATTCGCACGGTCGAACTTCCGCCATACGAGGAAGATTATACTTGGGCTTCTTATTTTCTTCTTTCTTATTCTCCTCTGAACTCTTGCTAGAAGAGCCCCTCAATAATCTTTTTAACATTTTCCTTTTCTGAAATTTTCTGAAATTTTTAGTAACTTCAAAATAAAAGTTAACCAAACTCAATAAGATTGATAGCAACAACTCCTACTAGTGCCTAGAGACTCTATCATGCATTAGAACTACTTGGGACAAAGAAAATTTGACATGCAAGCTCAAGAACAAGGTCACCACAGCAGCATAAATTTGCAACAAATAAAGCACTAGAACAAAAACTAATTGGACCAATGGAGGAGTCACATACCAAGGAACACTCTCCCTAAACAGTTTGGTGAATGGTGCTTTGAGCAAGGAGATCGAAAATGGTAGCAAGATGAGCTAGAACTCGGGTTTGAGTTGGTTGGGGATTTTTTTGGGAGGAAGAAGAAGAGCATGGGTGCAGGAATAAGTGGAGGGGCCACGTGGGGCCCATGAGGCAGGGGGCGCGCCCTGGGCAGGGGGCGCGTCCTGGACCCTCGTGGCCACGTGTTGGCTCCCCTCGCTGTGTGTTCAGTGCCATATTTCCTCAAATATTCTAGAAAAAATCATATTTCATTTTCATGGCATTTGGAGAACTTTTATTTTTGGGATATTTTTTTATTTCACGGGTAAGTCTGGAAACAGACAGAAAATAATTTTTTTGCTTTATTTATCCTAATTAATAGGAAGTAAAAAGAGGGTACAGAAGGTTGTGCTATCTAGATTCACCTATCCCATGTTCATCAAAAGGAATCCATTAACAAGGTTGATCAGGTCTTGTTAATAAACTCTTTCCGAGTAACATGAAACCGGAGAATTTTCGAATAACACTATGTTATCTCAATGGGGATATGTATGTCCCCAACAATAAGTATGTCATACCCCAACAATAAGTATGTCATATGTCTTCTTGATAGTTGGAAGAGGAAACTCAAAACCTCCAATAGTAATAGTTGAAGTTTTTCCAATATAATTGATACTATGGACCTGAGGTTGTTTCCTCGAAAAGTGTATCATATGCTCATTACCATTGACATGAAAAGTGACATTGCCTTTGTTGCAATCAATAACAGCCCCTGCAGTATTTAAAAAGGGTCTTCCAAGAATAATAGACATACTATCGTCCTCGGGAATATCAAGTATAACAAAGTCCGTTAGAATAGTAACATTTGCAACTACAACGGGCACATCCTCACAAATACGGACAGGTATAACAGTTGATTTATCGGCCATTTGCAAAGATATTTCAGTTGGTGTCAACTTACTCAAGTCAAGTCTATGATATAAAGAGAGAGGCATAACACTAACACCGGCTCCAAGATCACACAAAGCAGTTTTAACATAGTTTCTCTTAATGGAGCAAGGAATAGTAGGTACTCCTGGATCTCCTAATTTCTTAGGCATTCCACCCTCAAAAGTGTAATTAGCAAGCATGGTGGAAATTTCTACTTCAGGTATCTTTCTTTTATTGGTAATAATATCTTTCATATACTTAGCATAAGGATTTGTTTTAAGCACATCAGTCAAACGCATACGCAAAAAGATAGGTCTAATCATTTCAGCAAAGCGCTCAAAATCCTCATCATCCTTTTTCTTGGATGGTTTCGGAGGAAAAGGCATGGGTTTCTGAACCCATGGTTCTCTTTCCCTACTGTGCTTCCTAGCAACAAAGTCTCTCTTATCATAACGTTGATTCTTTGATTGTGGGTTATCAAGATCAACAACAGGTTCAATCTCTACATCATTATCATTTCTAGGTTGAGCATCATCATGAACATCATTATTAATATTATCACTAGGTTCATGTTCATTACCAGATTGTGTCTCAGCATCAGAAACAGATATATCATTGGGATTCTCAGGTGTGTGAGCTACAGGTTCACTAGAAGCATGCAAAGTCTTATCATTTTTATTTTTCTTCTTCTTAGAAGAACTAGGTGCATCTAAATTAGCTCTCTGAGAATCTTGCTCAATTCTCTTAGGGTGGCCTTCAGGATACAGAGGTTCCTGAGTCATTTTACCACCTCTAGTTGCAACTCTAACAGCATAGTCATTATTCTTACTATTTAATTCATTGAGAAAATCATTCTGAGCCTTAAGTACTTGTTTTACTTGAGTGGTGACCATAGAAGCATGTATACTAACGAGTTTCAGTTCACCTTTAGCTCTAGACAGATAATCACTCAAGTGTTCAATCATATAAGCATTGTGTTGTAATTGTCTACCAACATAAGCATTGAAGTTTTCTTGTTTCACAATAAAATTGGCAAACTCATCTAAGCATTGGCTAGCAGACTTATAACAAGGAATACTGCCTTCATCAAATCTATAAAGAGAATTTACCTTTACTACCTGTGTTGGGTTATCAAGACCATGTATTTCTTCAATAGGTGGTAAATTCTTAACATCTTCAGCTTTAATACCTTTTTCTTTCATAGATTTCTTTGCCTCTTGCATATATTCAGGACTGAGGAATAGAACACCTCTTTTCTTCGGAGTTGGCTTAGGGGCTGGTTCAGGAAGTGTCCAATTATTTTCATTGGCCAGCATATTATTCAATAGTAATTCAGCTTGTTCAACTGTTCTTTCCCTGAAAACACAACCAGCACAACTATCCAGGTGGTCTCTGGAAGCATCGGTTAGTCCATTATAAAAGACATCAAGTATATCATGCATCTCAAGAGGATGATCAGGCAAAGCATTAAGTAACTGGAGAAGCCTCCCCCAATCTTGTGGGAGACTCTCTTCTTCAATTTGAGCAAAGTTATATATTTCCCGTAAGGCAGCTTGTTTCTTATGAGCGGGAAAATATTTAGCACAGAAGTAATACATCATATCCTGGCGACTACGCACACAACCAGGATCAAGAGAATTAAACCAAGTCTTAGCATCACCCTTTAACGAGAAAGGAAATAGCTTAAGGATATAGTAGTAACGAATCTTTTCATTGTTGGTAAACAGGGTGGCTATATCATTCAACTTAGTAAGATGTGCCAAAACAGTTTCAGATTCATAGCCATGGAAAGGATCAGACTCAACCAAAGTAATTAACTCAGGATCAACAGCGAATTCATAATCCTTATCAGTAACACAGATAGGTGAAGTAGCAAAAGCAGGGTCATGTTTCATTCTAGCATTCAAGGACTTTTCTTTCAGCTTAGCTAATAACTTCTTAAGATCATATTTATCATTGCAAGCAAAAAAGTCTCTAGCAGTTTCTTCATCCATAAGATAATCCTCAGGCACAACATGCAATTCATATCTATTGGGAGTAGTTTCATCATCACTTTCATAAATATCATCAGTTTCAACATTTGCACCCTCCCTAACCTTAGCAATCTGTTCATCTAGAAATTCACCTAGTGGCACAGTATCATGCATAGAGGTAGTTTCATCATACATAGCAGAAGTA
The DNA here is from genome assembly GCA_902687465.1 of Secale cereale. NCBI lineage: Eukaryota > Viridiplantae > Streptophyta > Magnoliopsida > Poales > Poaceae > Secale > Secale cereale. The sequence continues at coordinate 325,412,839 of LR738713.1, forward strand.
GCATCATCGAGAACATACGACATATCAGATTCAATAGCAGGAGTAGGTGTCGCGAGTTTACTCATAACAGAAGGAGAATCAAGTGCAGAGCTAGATGGCAGTTCCTTACCTCACCTCGTAGTTGAGGGTAAGATCTTGGTTTTTCAGTCCTTCAAATTCTTCATAGCGATAAACAGATATATATCCCAAGTGACTTAAAGAATAGAGCTATGCTCCCCGGCAACGGCGCCAGAAAATAGTCTTGATAACCCACAAGTGTAGGGGATCGCAACAGTTTTTGAGGGCAAAGTATTCAACCCAAATTTGTTGATTCGACACAAGGGGAGCCAAAGAATACTCTTAAGTTTTAGCAGCTGAGTTGTCAATTCAACCACACCTGGAAACTTAGTATCTGCAGCAAGATAGTTTAGTAGCAAAGTGATATGATAGTGGCGGTAGCAGCAATAAAAAGTAACGATAGTGTTTTTGTAATAGCAGTAACGGAAAAGTAAATAAGCAACTAGCAATATAGGTAAACCTCGTAGGCATTGGATCGGTGATGGGAAATTATATCGGATGCAATTCATCATGTAGAAGTTATAACCTAGGGTGACACAGAACTAGCTCCAGTTCATCAATGCAATGTAGGCATGTATTCCGAATATAGTCATACGTGCTTATGGAAAAGAACTTGCATGACATCTTTTGTCCTACCCTCCCGTGGCAGCGGGGTCCTATTGGAAACTAAGGGATATTAAGGCCTCCTTTTGATAGAGTACCGGACCAAAGCATTAACACATAGTGAATACATGAACTCCTCAAACTAGGGTCATCACCGGGAGTGGTCTCGATTATTGTCACTTCGGGGTTGCCGGATCATAACACATAGTAGGTGATTATAGACTTGCAAGATAGGATCAAGAACACACATATATTCATGAAAACATAATAGGTTCAGATCTAAAATCATGGCACTCGGCCCTAGTGACAAGCATTAAGCATAGCAAAGTCATAGTAACGTCATTCTCAAAACATAGTGGATACTAGGGATCAAACCCTAACAAAACTAACTCGATTAAATGATAGATCCCATCCAACCCATCACCGTCCAGCAAGCCTATGATGGAATTACTCACACAAGGTTGTGAGCATCATGGAATTGGTGATGGAGGAAGGTTGATGATGACGATGGCGACGATCTCCACTCTCCGGAGCCCCAAACGGACTCCAGAGCAGCCCTCCCGAGAGAGATTAGGGTTTGGCGGCAGCTCCGTCTTGTGAAACGTGATAATTCCTTCTCCTCTATTTTTTTCTCACCGAAAGGAAGATATAGGATCTAGGGGTACGTCGGTGGAGCACCAGGGGCCCACGAGGCAGGGGTGCGCCCTGGGCAGGGGGGCGCGTGCCCCACCCTCGTGGACAGGCCCAAGGCCCCCTGGTGTGGATCTTCTTGCAGGTATTTTTTATATTTTCCGAAATAATTCTCCGTTGATTTTCAGGCGATTCCGAGAACTATTTATTCTCCACAAAAACAACACCATGGCAGTTCTGCTGAAAACAGCGTCAGTCCGGGTCAGTTCCATTCAAATCATGCAAGTTAGAGTCCAAAACAAGGGCAAAAGGGTTTGGAAAAGTAGATACGTTGGAGACGTATCAGAGGCACATGCACGAAGACTACTCGGCTGCCATCTAGGTAACTATGCATTTGAAAACCGAACCAAAAAACCATACCAAAAATAAACCGAACCGAATCAATTTTATGGTTTTTATGGTTTCTAGTTTTGGTATGGTATGAGCTTTTCATACCATTTTGAACTTTTGTTTTATGGTATATACCGAAAAACCGAACGGTGATCCGAATAAACCGAAGTAAAAAATAAATTTATATTTATTGAGATGAACAACCATAGTAGTTGCCATTTTTCTTGTACATGAGTGAAATTCACTACAAAGCACGTAAAATTTTCTTGTAACATAGTTATTTTTCTCCTTTTAGAACGCTAAACACGTCCATAACCATCAACAGATGAATCAATGCATGCATGTACATATATATATAGTTACTATTTGTGTAAAATAGTATGTGTTTTGAGTCATTAATTTGTAAAGTATTATTACGACATTTTCAAATTCGCGTCAATTTTGGTTTTTATGGTATATAACTAAATAATTTGGTATATACCAAAACTGAATTGTATTTTAATTTCATACCATATTTATTGAAGTATTAATACCGTACAAACTGAAAAACCATATAAACCAAACCATGTAAATTGAATATACCGAATGAACAGAGTGACATCTAGGTCAAGCCGGCTATGTTAATTTGGACATCTATCGATTGACCCCTTTTCTATGATTTTGTCTTTAATTTGAGCTTTGATCCTCGTCTAGTTTGTCCGTCGGGACGTAGTCCACAAAGCTCCACTGTAGATTCATGTTGTCTCCTTGTGGTAGTGAGGCTATGGTTTCTTATCATGTGTCATTTTTTGTGTCATGTTTGTCTGATGCTTTAGATCAAAATGACGACAATTGTGCCTTCGGGGCACGTGCATGAAGACTTCTTGACAGTCATTGGCCCTATTTGGATACTCTAACTTAGCTAGAGGTTAGAGTTAGTTTCTAGCTCATCACTAACCCTGAACTAACTCTAGCCAAAGAGGTGTTTGGACGATAGGGTGAGATTGACAATAAATGCACTTTCTCAATCATTTGGAGGGAGTGAGGGATAGAGAGATAATGATTTTTTAGTGGGCCCCAGAGGAACTAGCTCCAATCAGCACCTCTTGGGCCCACTCGTAGATAGGATTTCTTGACGTCGCTGCATTTGTATCTTTTACTACTTCTCAGGCCCACTCGTAGATAGGATTGATCGGCTATTCGAAAGCCACCTAAATTTTTACTGTTAAGAGGTAAAACTACTTCATGCAGTCGAATCTAGTAGTACTACTTCATGAAGTCGAATCTAGTAGTACTACTTGATTCAAACATGGAAGAAAGGGGGTGGGGTGGGGGAGATTTGTTACCCGAATCTAGGAATTGGTCGAAAGAGGAAAAAATGGGGGTGAAAAGTAGCAAAGATTGGCTATCCAACTGGTCTCTTGGTCTAATAGGGACATAAAGGGAAACACAATACAAACTCGATATAGACCGATCTATTGCTTGAAAAAGGAAAGAAAGTGGGGACTGGGGGACATGTGAATAGAGTATGTCCAACACTAGATTTGCTGGCCTCACACAGTAAAAGGTTGCTATACCGAACAAAAATGGGACCAACCCAGATATCTTGGCTGTTTGTTGCCCCGAAGCCCTCTTATGTAATGCCACTGGTAAAATGTAGCAGTCCCACTGTTAAAGTAAGGACACGTTAAACCAATGTTGTTTTCAATGTAATGCCTCCAGTAATACGAATCAATGCCACTGTTTTTCATGTCCCGCTAAATTTCCCTTGGAGATAAGTTGCTTCATTTCGTTAGAAATGCAACTGTCATGGTCGGCCTATTCTCCCGTGCCCAAATACCAACACTTTAGTAGCTGTTAATATAATGTTGCTGGTAAAATGAAGCAATGGCACCATTAAAGTAATGTCCCATTTAACGATTGTCATAGTTAACCCTAATGCCCACACTAATATCTAGCAATTCTCCTGCTTTAGAAATTGCTACTGTCCTTGTAGGATCTCCATTCAGATAAGGAACAAGCTTTTTTTCATTTGATGTATGTTTCATCACTTGTTAGTCACTGTCCTTTCCACCTTTTTGTGCAAACATAGATACACATTTAACGCTTGATATTAGTTGAACTGCACAAAATGATATCCAAATTATAGTTGAACATTCCATGAGCTTAATGACCAACCTTGATGTTGCTCAATTTTATTGCAACTAATGAAGAACAAGCTACTAGCTCATTGGACCAAGTACTTGCTAACTACATGATGCAAACATTGCTTCATTTTAGGTGAACTCCACAAAAAGGTCCCATGAATTGAATCATCCATGTTGGTGACTGGTGTCATCCCTTCTACGATGGCGTTGACTACATATATGGTTCCCATCACGAGGTATGTTCCTTTTGAGGCAATGCTTTGCACCTTAATCTAGTGACACTATTAATTTGAGGCAATGTTGTGGCACCGCTAGTGCCACTGATTTTTTTATCAAAAGAGGTTGTTTCGTCCGATTTCATTAAATAAACCCAACCATAGAGAACCATTATCTGACAGCATCTCAGTCTAAACTTGTAGTTATGCAACTACTACTAGAACGAACTGACTACTAGCAGGAGACAAGTTCGCCACATAAGCTAGGCAGGTAGGGGGACGCAGTCCTAGCTTGACCAAGTTTGGATTACAACCCAAGAGCTACCACTGAAATATCAAGGGGGAAGATAGGGACTGAAAGTGCCAGCTTCAACATCCCAGTCTAAGCCCCCCGGCCTCCATCCTTGCGACGCATGGTACACCTTGCTTGCCACATGCTCGATCCTAGTGCCACTAATAAAATGAAGTAATAATATAGTAAAAATAGAGCTACCATCCTCTCTATCATTTCATTTCCGATGTAGATAAAGAAAGTGCTTCTCTTTGTTAGTATATGTTTCATCAACTAGTCCCATTGTTAATGTTTAAGTGTTTCTGCAAACTGGGGTGCTTAATATTTGTTGAGTTGCACAAAAAATAGAGATTGGAATGTCTCAAGGCCCCTCCTTGCACTACCGTTGTCCACTAATGTTCATCACTGGCAAAAGGTGTATACGGGAGAATTGGGTCAATTTCCAGTAACAAGCCTATCGTATGAGGCGTCGTAGGGCCCATCTCGCCCTTGCAGCATGGCATACTGTGATACTATTGTATTTTTTATTAAATGTATTGTATCGCAATCTTTTACCGTTAAGAAAATGAAGTTTCTTCTATTTATTAGTGCATGTTTCAACAACTAGTTCCACTATACTATAATCACGCTTTTTCATTATCTGTACAAACAAGGTTATTCAGCTACATTTTGGTGGAACTACACAAATGTACGGATGGAACCAGCATATATGCAGAGTGAGGGGTGCCAATATCTAACACAAGCGTGGCTTGGAAAAGCACATATGCTCGGATGGTTCCACAAGTTCTTGTCGACCCGCTGCAGAATATTTTAATCTGCCGGTGTTTCGCTTGCACTTTACTTGTTTTTTTAGAGGACACTTTACTTGTTTCAGTGTTGCGGCAAATCCTCTAATCAAATAGGAGTAGCTTATATTGACACTTTTCTAGGGTGTACTCTTTTCTGAAAGAAGCACCAATCGATTTTTCTTTTTACACATTGTCACAACTTTGTTTTAGGTCCAGAGCTATTTTAGGGTGATTGGTGTAGTACTCGGAGACTCAGAGTACTACCCAGTACTTACTCGTTTGATTTTCATTGGCTGCCACACTGATTGGAAGCATGAGCATATGGAAGATTAGGTTAGTGCGAAGCTTACGTTATACCCTACCGACGCCGTTGAAATAAGGCGAGCGACGAGGGAACCGTGGAGAATGGCAGGGAAGCGACGTCGTGCCATCCTTCCTCCTCTTGTGGCGGGAGAATGAATACTCTTGTGGCTCCGACTGGCACTGCACCCTCACAAACGGCACACCGTACTTGACCGATTTGTTACTGTGGATGCTCTACCTTCGACCTGTACGTCCACCACCTCCGCCTGACTTTCACCTCCGGTGAATCTGTCTGCTTCATCGCCTAGAGGAGATACTTGATGAACTCGAAGGACTGCGACATGACTACCGCCGGGGAGTACACCGCCGACGTCTCGCTCTTTCTCATACATTGCCACATGGCCATCACCGTCCTCGAAATATCCAACTCGTTGTCAAACCAAGTAAGGATCTCCTTCAACCTGGCTAACTTTGCTTGGTCTCCGCCGGCGATCTGCCCAATTCGCTGTTGCATCCTCTCCATAGATGTGCTTCTGAAAGGTCCGGCGCTGGCTTTGGAAGATGGGAGGAGAGAAGGTGGTCTTGAAATGTAGAAGAGGGAGAGGGGAGGGGTGGTTTTGCAATGGAGAGGAGAGGTGGTGGTTTTGCAATGGAGAATGTGGAGAGCAGAGGGGGTGGTTTTGCAATGGAGAAGAGGAAGAGGTGAGACAGGGGTTTTGGAATGGAGAAGATGGAGAGGAGAGGGGGTGGTTTTGCAATGGAGAAGAGGTAGAGGGGTGTGCGACAACAATTTACGATTGGACGAGAGGGCCGGCGCGCCATGACTGGATCAAAATTAAAATGAAAATCAATTTACCCTTCAGTTAAGAAGCGACCCCACATTAACTAGTCTCCCTTGTATTCTGGGTCATATTTTGACCATGGTTTTAACAAATAAAATATATGTTATACATTGCAAAAATAATATAATTTGAAAGTACATTCAGATACAAACCAAACGATACAAGTCTTGATGACATGCATTCACATTTTGCTTTTCAAATACAATACGTGGTAAAACTTTCACCCATAACTAGCAAGATGCTCGTGCGTTGCAGGAACATAAAGATGCATTTATATGAGCAGTTTATCTTGTGGATAAGGATGAATGAGGGAAGGCCTTATCTCCAAATGTGGAGAGGAGTGCGGGTATCTTTTTTGCAAAATTGTCATAGTTTCCTTCCTATCCGTCATATATAGATCGAACTACCTATATTGCAGGATGGCAGGCACACCATCATCACCAACTTTGTTTTTTATAAGAGTAGATATAGAGATATGCAAAACAATAAAATACTTCCAAGACCACCGCCGCTCCTCTCATGTTTGAATCCACAACCAGCACCGCTCCTCTCCTCTTCCACTTCGAAAACCACCGCCTGAGAGTGAACATGTTGTGGAGAAGTAGATCAATGGAGGAGTACAACCGATATGTGAGAGTCGCATACAGCGACCCTGTGGAGCTAGTGAGGATGTTGGAGATACAGTCTTGGTTTGACAACCCGGGGCAATTAGCGGCGACGGCGACGGTGATGGCGAAATATCTGGAACATAGTGAAAAGGCGGCTATACTGTTGGAGGGAGTCGTGCGGGAGTACATAGAGTTCCTCCTCTAGGCCATGGAGCAGACAGATTCATCGAATCCGATCGTGAGGCAACGATGGTGGGAGTATCGATCCAAGATGAAGCATCCACTAGAGATTGAAGGATCGAGCATCTACACGGTGCCATTTGTGAGGGTGCTGTGGCAGAGCGAGCCGGTGGAGTCTTCGTCGACCATACCCAACTGCAAGAGGAGAAAAGCAGTTGGCGCGATGACGCTTCCTCGCCATCCTCTCCCTCGCCATTCACCTCATCTCATGGGGCGATTGTCTACCGCCGAGGAATTGAAGGGGACTGCCCCCCATAGTATGCGGAGGAGCTTAGGGTTGTCAGTATTTGTAGGTTGTGAATTGTGTTTCATTTGTGTATTTTGAGAGTACTTTCAGATATGAATGTCAGATTTGTAGAATTGAGCATATGAAGTATTTTCTAAATTCTAGATAGCTGTTTAAAGCACTTCAAAAAATGTAGTTTCATATAAAAGTGCAGACAATGTGATTCTCAGAGAAGAAACTGCAAGTTTCAGTTTCAGAGGCACATTATTTATATTAACACGCCCTTTTCACATAGGGATAACATCATGTTGGAAGTTTTATTCATGGTCGAAAATGGGACTACCAGCCAGGTAACATCATGCTAATCAACATTCATGCATAGCACATCTTCATATGATGCACAAGCAAAAAGATATGCTATTTTCAAAATGCCCACACAATGTTGAGTGTGCGAAAAATAGGAAATACAAGGGACGAAGTTTTGCCAAGTGTTGGAGGTGGTGTGCGTAGATGACAATGGGGACCCACATGTCAGTAATGGCAGAGGCAAAAATTTGGGGATTTTTTTCCTACATCAGGTGGAATCGAACCCGGGCACAACATCAGTTGGGTTATTGAACTTGGCCACTGGGCTACTTCAAAAATTTCCCTACAAATTTCGCACACCTTCTACCACTAATATTGCACGTCTTCCCCGGCTCCGGTGCGTTCTCATCCGGGGCCTGGACATCATCCTCCGCCTTTGTGCACTCGCCATAGCGCAGCCGTCTGCCATTGTGAACATGCTCAACAAATGAGAGGAATCTGGAGAGGACTGTACATGGAGAGGCAGACAATCGGGACCCACCAGGTTCATGGCCTTATGCTAGCAAGTGCCTCATTAAAAAATGCTTCATCCTAATGCTATACTGATGTTGGGGTCCACGGGGTTGTCAACGTAGTTACTCCTACTAAAGAGATAAATTTACAACGGAGCCAGTCATTGGGGAGCTAGCAGGGAGTATCATTTATTATCAGTGGGCCAGCAAGTATCAGCTGGGTTGTGGGCTGTCCAGTGTAGGCTTTCTTTTTTAACATGTGCAGCCCACGACATGTTAGTTTGTTTTTTTAGGGCCGTCATGTATCGACCGGCCTATGGGCCTCCCATCCTAGTTTTTTTTAAACATCTGCATCCCAACTTATGTATTTTTTGAAGAAGAAAATGCAGAGGTCTGTTATATTTTTCTATTTAAGAATAGGAATGCCAGATCAAACTTATGTTCCCCTTTTAACTATATTATATATATTTATATTATTTTATATGTTATTATATATTATTGTTATTATCATCATATATTTAACAGATACTTACATACATAAGAAAAAAATATCCCACGTCTGATTAACTTATAAAAAATAATTTTTTCACAATAAAATCTTGTTGTTTATTATTTTAAGGAAATGAAAATGCCGGTCATTGTGTACAAAAGCTTCGTAAGATTTGAGGACAAATGTAATAATAAAGCGCTTATTATTTAAATATTTTTATAATAAAATGCGCATCCCCTATTTATTTTTTGATAACATTGTTGCGCCCAACCCAATAATAACCAAGCCAGCAAAATTGTGTATTTTGAGAAAGTGCAAATGGGTTGTAACTCTTTAGGAAAAGTTAAATGGGCTACATGGACGCTACATTATTTCTTCACCTAGCCCAACAAATTCGTGTATTTCGAGAAAGTGCAAATGGGATGTAGTTTTTTAGAAAAAATATAAATGGGCCGCATAGACGCTACATTATTTGTTCACACAGCCCAACAAATGGACTATAAATTCTAAAAAATGGGTTGAATATGTGCTTTTTGGAGGCTCAAATGTGGGCTAATAGGTCGAAGCCAACGCAAGGCGTTGTCAACTTAGTCAACAAATGATTCTGATATCCTTAGCCGTTGGATTTACATCCAACGACTGGAATCCATCTTCACTTTCTCGTCTTCTTCCTCGAGCGCCGCCGGGACCACCTCCTCCTGCATCCGGCTTCTAACACCTCTGTTTAGCACGCTTAGGTGCAAAGCGTTGCCCCACCTCCGGCCAGGCTATCCCCTCCAGACCTCCTCTTATTCTCTGCCGACTGCAGAACCACGCCACACCAGAACCAGTTAACCCTCGTACACCTCTCCGTCTACATCTCCACGACCACGTCTTCCCATCTCTAGCTTATTGCCGTCCCGGGACTCGCTGTCGTCCACCGCCTTGGTGTGCTCAACGCGGCATGGTCGACGTGGTTAACAAACAAGAGTCATCAGAAGAAGACTGTACGTGGAGAGGCTGACAGTGGGGACACACTAGGTCCATTGATGCACGCATGTAGCCGCCTCCTTATTACACAAAAATAAAATTATTCCTCCCCCCGATAACTGGGACCCATCACGTATATCTTCGCACGGAAGGAAGTGCCTCCTTATTCCTGGCCCTGACACCTGGGACCCACCAATAACATCTTTGCACGCGGAAGTGCCTCCTTATTATGGTCAAAAAATAGATTCCGCCCCTGACAGCAGGGACCCACCAGCTATATCTTCGTACACAAGGAAGTGCCTCCTTGTCCTCCCTGACCGCTGGGACCCACCTAGTGGAAGCGTACGTACCGTTATCTATCTGGTCGCCAACGTTTACGTACATAGCGGTTGATCAGTCTCTCTATAGCGATGAACCATGGCCGAGTAAGGAGAGAAACATGTCGTATGTACAATCCCGTCTAAACCGTGTACCACAGGGCAAAAAATATGGCTACAAACATACATACGGGCGGGGTCTCGAACGCATACTCGCGCATACGTACGGCCAGGGCTGGTGTACATGGAGACGGAAGCGGACGATAGCAATGGTGTCGTGTTCATCAGTAGCCAACCGGCGGGGTCAGAATGGAGAAACATCGTTTTGTACATCGTGAAGCAACGGAACGCGTCATGTTCATTGAGAGCCAACCGGCTTGGACGGAATAGCCGAAACTGGGTGTGGCGTACCGCAAAACGGAGGGAAACAACCTTCTGCATGAGCGCGTACGGTCGAAACTAGGTCATGTTCATCGGGAAGGGTCTGACATACCGCAAAACGGAGGAGACAGCCTTCTGCTGGACCGGCTATGGTCGAAATGGGATCCTGTTCATCAGGAGGGGTCTGGCGTACCACAAAACGAAGGAACCAGACTTGTGTTGGAGCGCTACGGTCGAAACGGGGGTCCTATTCATCGGGATGGGTGTGGCATACCGCAAAGCAAGACTCCACGGGCTACTGTTTACCCACCGTCGACTTCCTCCAGCCTCCACTGTTCATCCACCGCGTCTTCCTCCTGCCTCCACCAGCTACTGTTCATCCAGCCCTCCATCGCCTACTGTTCAACCAGCCCTCCACAGGGTCCTGTTCATCCACCCCAACCAGGTCGGCTGTGGCGGCCTCCTCTAGGGGTCTTGTTCATCCAGCGACAACCACCTACCACGGGATCCTATTCATCCAATCCCCGTCGAGAACTGTTCATCCAACCCCAACCACGTCTCGACTCGTTCAACCAACCCCCATGGTCATTATTCATCAAGAGGCACCAGATTCGACCGGGTTTAGTAAGCACCATCAGTAGCAGGAATCGCTCGGGTTCAGTTAATAGACAAGGGATCGATCGCTCGGATGCAGTAACGTAGCTAGTGCAATCGCTCAGGTTTAGTAAGCGAACCTCGCTCGGGTTCCAACACCTCGCACACACGCGCGTACGTATACTAGAGAAACACGCAAACCTCTGTGCATCGCTCCGCCCCGACCACCCACCGTAACCGGGAACTCCCCAAATTTTTCCTCGCCCTCACTTCTACCATGATTTTTTCCATCAAGGGCGGCCCAAAGAATGTCATGCAGGTACGTCCCCAGCCCACCTAGGACGAAAAGCCCATTTTCTTTTATGATTTTTTGTCATAGAAGTAGGAGCCCACCACATCTATGATGATACCGTGTTTTTCATAATTATCGTCATAAAAGTGTCATAAGCATGACAGGAAAAAATTCGCTTGGGCCAAAATGTCACGGATGTGTCTTTTTTTGTAGTGCTATCATGTCACATAAAGATTTTGGTACAATAGAGACGCTAGCACCTAAATCACTCAAAGCATTACATTCATAATCTTTAATCTTAACTTTAATAGTAGGTTCCCATTCATCATGTAATTTCCTAGGTATATAAACTTCCATTTCTAGCTTTCATTCATGAGCTTTTATCATAGCTTCTACAATATGTTTAGTAAAATATTTATTTTGTTCGTAAGCATTAGGTGAGTTCATCATGGATTGCAACAAGGAAATACATTTAATCAAAGAACAATTATCAAAATTAAAGTCCTTGTGATCCAAAGTAGTGGGTACAACACTATTTTTAGTCTTGACCTCTCCAAACCCACTTGTATCTTTATTATCATTAAGATCATGACCCTCCGAACAATTGGGACACCTTATAGATAAAGTCGACTCTTTACGAGTCCCTTTTTCATCAAGTTTTGTATTACTAAAAATATACAATAGGCGACACACCAATCTTTTTATTATCCTCATCATGATTACAACATAAACTGGGTGGAATAGCTTTTTCTAGGAATTTTCGCTTAGCTTTCTACCTAGCGGTTCTCTCAACCAGAAATTATTTCACAGACTTGTTAGCTGCGTTGGGATTTTCCCTGAAGAGGAAGGGTGAAGCAGTATAGTATATATAAGTATTTCCCTTAGTGATAACCAAGGTTTATTGAACCAATAGGAGCACCAACCAAATCCCGGTGAATAGCACTTGCACACACAAAAGCAAATACTTGCACCCAATGCGATCAAAAGGTTTTTCAAACCCCTTGAACTCGTTTGTGGCAAAGATTAAATCTTCTATAAGTTGATGGAAAAATTGCAAAACAAAATAAAGGTAAATTATCTGTAGCTAGGTATTCTTGGTTTTTATAATATGATTAAAGTAGACCCGGGGGGCATAGTTTTCACTAGAGGCTTCTCTCTCGAAACAATAGCATACGGTGGGTAAACAAATTACTGTTGGGCAATTGATAAAGAAGTGCATAGTTATGATATATTCACGGCAATAATCGTGTATATAGGCATCATGTATGTGACAAGTAGACCGAACTGCCTACATCTACTAGAATTACTCCACCAATCGACCGCTATCCAGCATGCATCCATGGTATTAAGTTCATGACAAACAAAGTAACGCCTAAAACAAGATGACATGATGTAGACAAAGTAAACTCAAGCAATATGATTAAACCCCCTCATTTTACCCTAAATGGCAACAATATAATACGTGCCTCGTTACCCCTTCTATCACTAGGTGAGGACACCGCAAGATTGAACCCATCATAAAGCACATGTCACACTGAAGATAAATCAATATAGTTGGCCAAAAAAATAGATAGATTAGAGAGAAATACAAAGCTATAAAAATCATGCATAATAAAGTTCAAAAAAGACTCAATTATTTTTAATGAAAAATTTGATAATAAACCCATAGTTTATCAGATCCCAACAAATGCACTGCAAAAGAAGATTACATCGGATAGAACTCTAAGAAGATCGATGAGAACATTGTATTGAAGATCAAAGAGAGAGAGAGAGAAGGCCATCTAGGTGCTAGATATGGACCTGTAGGTCTGTGGTGAACTACTCACACATCAACAGAAGGCAGCAATGTTGATGTAGAAGTCCTCTGTGATTGATTTCCCTCCGACAGAGTGCCAGAAAGGCCTCCAGATGGGATCGCAAAAGGATAGAGGGTTGCGGTGGCGAAAAAAGTGTTTTGGGTGTCTCTCTGATAGTTTACGAATATTTGAGAATTTATAGAGTTTGAATTAGTTCAAGTGGAGCTGTGCGGGGCCCACGAGCTCAGGGGGCATGCCCTACCCCCACGGCGCGCCATGTGAGCTTGTGGCTCTGTCGTAGCATGTATGGTTTTACCCCGAACCTTCTAGGGTCCCTTTTGGTCCAGAAAAAATAAGCGTAAAGTTTTATCATGTTTGGACTTCATTTGATATTGATTTTCTGAAAAGCTAAAAACAAGTAGAAAACAACAACTGGCACTGGGCACCGGGTTAATATGTTAGTCCCAAAAAATGATATAAAATAGAATAAAATGCATTTAAAGTCCAAGATTGATAATATAATAGCATGAAAAATCCAAAAATTATAGGTACGTTGGAGACGTATCAAACATCTCCTCTCACTGAACGCTCATTGCTGGAAGGCATGAAATAAATACAGGAAAATGCGAGCATCGGTGTCAATTCTAGTCTAGGACTTAATCCCTCGTGGGATTTGTTGGAAATATGCCTTAGAGGCAATACTATTTGCATTGTATTTTTGTATTCATAATTAAAGAGTTTACATTCTATGCTATAACTTCTATGGTCTTGGAATATGGGATTCAGTGCAAAACTCATATGCACGTGTGGAATGATAAGCGATTAAATAAAAGGTTCCTAGTCTTGCCTCTAGGAAAAGCTCAAGTGTTGTTAGTGATCATATTTTCTAGATCGTAGAATATCCTTAAGTGTTAAACGATGGTCCTAAAACAAAATTGAGATTATGACATTGGAAGAACGATTATATTGAATCGACCTAATCTTGTCTATTATGAGTTGAGTTTATATCGTTTGTAATCAATTATAGTAAAAAGGAGTGTTAACATGTGATTTTGATGGTTACATCAAGAGAGTATCGTAGTCACTTCTTAGTGTACAAGAAACTTTAGGGTTGCTCAAAAATCACATGTAACACGGTGATCATAACGACAACATAGAGGCTCATTAGAAAGTTTGGTAAGGGACTAGATATCTCGAGAGTGAGATTTGCTCCTCTAATGATGGAGATATATTCTTAGGGCCCTCTCAGTGTAACGATATCCATGATCATCTAGCAAGAGATAGGTGACTATGCCATGTGGATGCCGAAACACGATGACGAGAAAGAATAATTAAACTGGTAACGAGGGTAATAGTGGAGTGAGCATGTGATGACTCAGGACGATACCGATGCATCTCGGGTTTTGTGAAGTATCATGAAGCAAAGTGAACATTACATGATATCCAAAGGTTCACTCGAATATCGTTCATGTGCTCATAGGGATCGACATGGATGTCCCCGGTTCCACTATCGATTATTGAATGAAGGAGTTTCATTCATGTCCATGAGTTACCGAACATTCGGGGTCAGAAGCTTAAGGAAATAACGGTCTGCTGAGTGTTAGTGGGATGGGAGTGATGGGAATATATTTTTGGAATTGCTTCATTAATATTGTGAATAGTGTCAAGAGGATCAGAAAGCGTTTCAGGGTCTCCACAAGGGTTTTAGAGAGTATCGGGTAATACCGGGTATTACCGATAAATAATATATATGTGAAAAACATTTCTTGACTATTCTTCACCCTGGGTGAGGAATAGTTATTCTTCACCCCCTCTATTTTAGTAGCAATGCACCGTAATTTTACGTTCCATAAATTTTGTCTTATTTTATACGTAAAAATAAATCGTAAGAAAATATATAGTCGCCGTAAAAAATATTTTATATTATGTAAAATTACAAACATAAAAACACAGTGTAAAATATACATAAATGCCTTTTTCTGATCTTATGACTTATATTTTTATTTTCTTATGTCAAATTTTACGTAGTGAATTAAGATGAATGTAACTATTTTTATTTCAAACGTAATTTATTTATCAAACGATCGTAAACTTACCTTGGGTGAAGAATAACTTATTATGCACCCTGGGTGATGAATAGTAAGGGATTGACTATTCGTCACCCTGGGTGAGGAATAGTTATTCTTCAACCACCTCTATTTTAACATCTATGCACTGTAATTTTACGTTTCTTAAATTTTTTCTAGTTTTAGACATAAAAAGAGAACGTAAGAAAACCTATAATCGTTGTAAAAAATATTTTATGCTACGTAAAATTACAAATGTAAAAATATAGTGTAAAATGTACAATAAATACAATTTTTGATCTATATTTTGTTTTCTTATGCCAAATTTTATGCAGTAAATCAATATGAATGTAACTATTTGTATTTTAAATATAATTTATTTTTTCAAACTGTACGTGTTGTTTTTTGGTACCTTTTTTGCTCTAGTTTTTAACCGTTTATCGGAATTATGCGTGTAATATATCGTTGAAAAGCTATGGAGTAGACGCAACTTCGCCATGTTGAACACTTTTCGAAATTCATCATAGTTTAAGAGCAGTTTCGAAAATCGTGCGGCTCACAACGAATGGCAGCGAACGTTTTTTTGCGTTTTTTTTCTAAACCGCTTGTCGGAATGAAACGTATGATACACCGTTGGAAAGGTATCGTCGGCGCGCATCTTTTTCATATCTATTATTTTTTCTAATTCGCTACGGTTTAAGAGCAGTTTTGAATTTACTAAATCGCGGAATTGTGTTCTTCGAATTTTTTCAAATTTTCGGTATTGTTTTCACTCAAGTTTTCTAATAGTTTGTCGAAACAAGGCGTGTAATATACCGTTGGAAAGCTACGAACGAGGCGCAACTTTCATATGTTGAAATGTTTTTGAGATTCCTTACGGTTTTTAGTTAATTTTGAAAATCGTGCGACTGACTACGAAGGGCAGTGGCCGTTTTTCGTGAAATTTTTACAAAACGTTGGTCGAAATGATCCAAATGATAAACCGTTGGAAACATATCGTCGAGACGCTACTTTTTCATGTAGAACACCCCCTCTAATTCATTACGGTTTAAGAGCAGTTTTGAAATTACAAAAACGCGGAAACTCTGTTTTTCGCGACACCCAAATCGACGCGTTTTTTTGCGCTTCCGAACTGCATGTTACTGCAACACAGAGACCAGTGAACTACATGTTTGAAAAAACCGTACGTGTTGTTTTTTCGGTACCTTTTTTGCTCTAGTTTTTTAATCGTTTATCGGAATTATGCGT
Organism: Secale cereale; assembly: GCA_902687465.1. Classification (NCBI taxonomy): domain Eukaryota; kingdom Viridiplantae; phylum Streptophyta; class Magnoliopsida; order Poales; family Poaceae; genus Secale; species Secale cereale. Next base: position 325,429,130 of record LR738713.1, read on the forward strand.
GTAATATACCGTTGAAAAGCTATGGAGTAGACGCAACTTCGCCATGTTGAACACTTTTCGAGATTCCGCACGGTTTAAGAGCAGTTTTGAAAACGGTGAACTGCATGTTTGGAAAAACTGTACGTGTTGTTTTTTCGGTACCTTTTTTGCTCTATTTTTTAACAGTTAATCGGTATTATGCGTGTAATATACCGTTGAAAAGCTATGGAGTAGACGCAACTTCGCCATGTTGAACACTTTTCGAGATTCCGCAATGTTTAAGAGCAGTTTTGAAAACGGTGAACTGCATGTTTGAAAAAACTGTAC
>LR738713.1:325432346-325449379 GCA_902687465.1 Secale cereale
AATCCTATGGTATGGTAAGCATTGTCAATCACGCTTTGTGTACTAACTCATGGTCTTCGTGAGAGTTCTTTGTGGGGTTAGGTTGCGGTGTGCAAGTTCAAGTGGAGCATCACGAAGAAATCAAGTGCTTGAAGCTTGCCGTCCATTGTCGTGACAATGGACTTGTGAAGATATGCCGAAGAGTGGCTCACCCGTAGAGGAGTATGGGGGAGCAATCTACTAGTCTTCACCGAGACAACGCAATCAAGAAAGGTGGTCCAACTTGAGGAAGTCAAGATCGTCTACATCTAGCTCAAGTGGACTTTGTGCAAAGCAAAGGTTTGCCCTTGATAGGTTTTCTATTTTACCGGTCTCGTGGTGGTAGTTGGGAGACCGGATTATAGGTTCGTTTGTCGTACTATCAAGGGGGGCTCTCAAGTTGGTAGCTTGATCGTATCGTTAGTAGAGAGCTCAAACCATTGCATCCTTTCATCATGTTTCTTGGTTCTTGTTTGATTCTCTTTGTGAGTCTTAGAGCTTATGGTCATCTTGATGACAAGCTTGAGTTCATCGAAAATGGAGTTCACATGTGTCTTCTATGATGTTTTCGGTGTTGGGTGTTTTACCGGTCTTATCCGAGGAAGGGTTCTCACCATTTTATTATGGGCCTTTTCTAATTTGCTTCTTATTGGTTTTTCTATCAAGATTGTGTTAGCCCTTGTCGCTAGCTTTCCAACAAACTTGGTTTCATCGAATTCGGAGTCCGTATGCAAAAGTTATTGTCGTTTTGGTGTACTGAAAAGGCTGCAGCGGTACTACCGCGGGTTGGAGCGGAAGTAATTTTTTACTACCGCTTTCGGGAGCAGTACTACCGCTTTCGGGAGCGGTACTACCGCTTGGAGCAGTACTACCGCGGCTACTTCCGTGTCTACTTTCGCTCGGGACCAAAAACTCGTCACAAGTCCAGCGATGGTAGGCACGGATGTAATTTTTTAGTACCGCTCGTAAGCAGTAGTACCGCTACCCTTAGCAGTAGTACCGCTACCCGTAGCGGTAGTACCGTGAGGTCAAGCGGTACTACCGCTCCGACGGTTCTTCTGACCTTTTTTCCTCCTCGCTATTGTTTTTCAAAGGGGTTCTACTGCCCTAGCGGTAGTACCGCTCCTGGAGCGGTAGTACCGCTCCTGGAGCGGTAGTACCGCTCTGTGCGGGCTGTGAGCATAACGGTTAGATTTTCCCCCACCTATAAAAGGGGGTCTTCTTCCCCAATGAACCTTATCCTTTGAGCTCGTGTTCTTCCCCCATTGTTGACCTTCTTCGAGCTTGCTATCTCTCAATCCCTCCATGGATTCTTGCTAGTTTTTGGGGGAAAAGAGAGAGGAGATCTAGATCCACATTTCCACCAATCACTTTCTCCTCTAGGTGAGGGGAACCCCTTGGATCTTGATCTTGGAGTTCTTGGTGTTCTCCTTCTTGTTATTCCTCTCATTTCCCTCCCTAGCATTAGTTGCTTTGGTGGGATTTGGGAGAGAAGGACTTGGGCACTCCGTGTGCCCTTGCCATTGCATTTGGTGCATCGGTTTGAGTTCTCCACGGTGATACGTGGAAATTACAAGTTGAGAAGCTTATTACTCTTGGGTGCTTGGTACCCTTGAGCTTGTTCCTCTTGGGTGCTTGGGTGCCCTAGACGGTTGTGGTCACCTCGAAGCCATATTCCATTGTGGTGAAGCTTCGTGGTGTCGTTGGGGAGATTGCCCCAACCTTGTGGTGTTCGGAGCTCAATCATTGTGGTGCAAAGCTCCGGGCTAGCGTCGGGGTCTCCAATTAGGTTGTGGAGATCGCCCCGAGCATTTTGTACGGGTTCGGTGACCGCCCCCAAGGGTTGCCATTTGTATGGGTTCGGTGACCGCCCTCAAGGGTCCCTTGGTGGAATCACGGCATCTTGCATTGTGCAAGGGTGTGAGGAGATTACGGTGGCCCTAGTGGCTTCTTGGGGAGCATTGTGCCTCCACACCGCTCCAAACGGAGATTAGCATCCGCAAGGGTGTGAACTTCGGGATACATCGTCGTCTCCGCGTGCCTCGGTTATCTCTTACCCGAGCCCTTTACTTATGCACTATACTTTGTGATAGATATATTGTTTCTTATCATATATCTTGCTATCACCTAGTTGTTTATCTTGCTTAGCATAAGTTGTTGGTGCACATAGGTGAGCCTAGTTGTTGTAGGTTTTGTGCTTGACAAATTAACCGCTAGGTTTATTCCGCATTTGTTCAAGCCTAAACCGTAATTATTTTAAAGCGCCTATTCACCCCCCCCTCTAGGCGACATCCACGATCTTTCAACCGCCTAGATTGGCCATATTTTAATTTAGCATGCGACAGTGCCTAGAGTGGCCATATTTTAGTGCGGTCACGTGTACAATTATGCCGTGTGTCAATTCCGTTTATTTTTTGGTTATGTTTAATGGCAGGAATTGATGATTTCAGGTCATCGAGGGGGTATTAAGGTAGCTCCAAACGCTCCTCGAGTGAACCATATTCCTTTGGATAATGATAGCCTCATGTTCTTTAATGAACACTGAACATGGCTACAAAAGTGAGCTCCTTGTTAAGGAAATATTGTGATGCATCTGAAACAAATTAATAGCGACAAGTTATCCATCTTCTTTACTACATGCAGTTCAGAAACTTTGCACCAAGAGACTAAACATGTGTTGCAGGTCCTAATGAGACACTTTCAAATGACAATATGGGGCTACCCTCAGATGTTGGGAGAGAACATAGGAGAGTTGTTGGGATGATTTTTTTATGTGGCCTCTCTAAATTACTCCGAGCTCCACTAAAAATTCCAAAAGGTCTTGGCAAAGTTTGACGAGGATTTGAATTTAGAGAGAAAAGGAAGGGGTTGAACTAGGGCTATGAGAAAGAAGATGCTAAAATTCTCCAAGAAATTATGGTAGCTCTCTTATGAGAAAAGAACACTAGGTGAAAAGTTTGGAGTAGGTTGAAAGTTAAGGCCAAAAGATAAGGTTTGGAAGAACCTAAAATAGTTGTAATAATAGCAATATTGATTCAAGTTTTGCAACATTAACATTTCTTGTTATTAAACATGTTCATTTCAAGTTAATGCAATGCAAATGATGGCATGATCTTACGTCGATGCTAAATTTAAAATAACATGCAAAGTTGGTTAGGGTATTAATCTGGGATGGTGCGGTCCTCTCCCTTCTACCCACAATCTCGTGTAAAGCACTATTGATTTAGAATTCTAATGATATATGAACTTCACGTATTACGCATCCTATATAACTAAGAATTTCAGCCCCGCTACCTCTATTTATCTTAACATGCGACATGTCCATCTCAACAATTCAGCCAAATCAGCAACTCCCAACACATGCATGCCATGTCATGTTGCGTTTCATTTCTAGCAGTGAATACCGAAAGACGCATCAATAAACATGTAGCATCCACATCCTATTCATACGGTGGTTCTTTTCACCTCCCCTCCATTAATAAATCTCCACCAAGGTCTTCCCGATTCTTATTCTCCTATACATCTGTGCCACTCTCCATATCGTGCCACCACCTAGCCAAGCCTCCCTGAGTTATCACCGGCAGAGATCAATGCACTGACCCCATCCAGGAGCCCTTGTGGTGCTCATGTCATAGGCTACAATGTTCTCAGTGGACTAGGCATGCCATCGTCGACGTCCTCCTTCAACATCATATGCATTAGAGATGGGGGCTCTCTTTCCTCTCTAGATCCTGAGATCAGAATGTTTCTTTTAGTTGGTTGGTTGGAAGCTTCCATTCCCAGCCGGAGTGTAGCCAAAAGGACGAGGGCGGCGACTCCAGGTAGAGTTTGGCAGCACTTAGGCTGGCCATAGTGGTGTTATCTTAGCTGGTATTATGGACTTGGGAATATCAAACATGCTGATGTGCTGGAGAAACAAAGAAGACAGTGGGTTAGAGTAACATAGGTAGATATTGTATCATAATAAATGCTATGCTACTTTGTGTCATGCATGGCCATAAATAATATCATCTATGATACTACTATATGATACTCCCTCCTTCCATATATATAGGGCCTAATTCATCTTTCGAGATAGTCTTTGACAAATGATAAAATTATTAGTACTAGGAAAACTGCCCGTGCGTTGCAACGGGAGAAAAAAACCACATGCCAATTGCCCGTGCTTCGCTATTGAGTAAACAACAATTGTGATAAACAAAGCGCAGGCGACGATGCGGCTAAATAAAACAAATGGATAATTAAGTGTATAGGGTTGATGGATCAATTAACAATATGATTCTTTGGGATGCTAGTTCGGAACTTGCGACGTCAATGCTAGTGAACTAATTCGGTGAACAACCTTATCTTTAGATTACCACACTGATAATAAAAAAATCGTACACGTGGTGCTTGTTTTGAGTTACCGACACCACGCAATAAAAATGTGGTCAACGTCATCCAACGTTCAGGCATGCATGCTTCTGTCGTGTGCTAACCGTGAAGTCCTTATTCTGTTGCAATATATGCACGATTCTCAATAGTTTTATATAATGTAGGAATCTGTTTTTTATTAAAAGGAAATTGGTTAGATTCTGCATCATAAATAGAGCATACATAGCTACTCATAAATTAAGTTAATTAGCTTGCACATAAGCATCTAAATATATGTGTTCTGGTATAGTAGTGTTTTACTTCTTCTCAGCAACCCCTTTTGAAAATTGTGCAACCATTTTGACGTGCAGTATAAGTTTATATTAGACAACTATGATATCATTTCTAAATCCTTTGAGATGATTATCACTAATTAAGGTTAATGCAATTCTGCATAGAATTATTGATGTCTTCAAATCTTGGTGGTAGGATATAACTTTTGTAATTACCTTTGTTTAAGAAAGGAAGCCAGTTCACTAATGTAGGTTACTTTTTGTAACATTCCAAATTTTCAATTTGGAATGTTATACATAGATCATCATTTGCATATCATATTTTATTTGCATTTTGGTTTTGATCCTAAAAATCCTAAGCAACTCAAGGACCCACGGAGAGAGTTGGGGATTATACTGTTTTCATATTTGAATTTTCTTAAATATTGAAAAGAGGATCGTTTGGTTTTAATTATTTTTCTCTCCGAAATATTTCAATATCAAAATATATGAGAGGAGATAATATTACTTCTCCAAAATAAAAGAAATATTGGAGGAAAAATGTTAAAATTGAATAAACAATTTTATTTGAATTTTATTGCTATTTTACCAAGAAAATTGTTCACTTTGTTCTAAATATTTTATTTAGACGGTGAAAATTACTTTTGGCAATTTTAGAAATTTTTATATTTATTTAGGTTTTTTCTGTTCGGGCGATTATATAAAAAAAACTTCGGTCGGACCGACTGGGCCGAAGGCCCAACCGGCCCACCAGGCCGCGGCCAGCTCCGCCGCCGCCATCCTCCCATGCGGGAGAGTCCCGCCGCCGCACGAGTCGGAGTCCGGCTCGAAATCCGCCGCCGCCGCCCCTTCCCCAAGGCAGCCCCCCCGAGGCCTTTATAAGCCACCGCCCCGCCTCCCCCTCCTCCTCCTCCCACCGCCGCCGCCTCCACCGCGCGCCGCCGCCAGCCGCCGCCTCGCGCTGGTGCAGCCACCGCCGCTGCTGCTGCCGCGCCAGCCGCTGCCGCACCATCGCCGCCGGCCGCACTCGCCGCCGCCGTCGTCCGCCACCCGTTGCCCGACCCGCGAAATCGCCGACCCGACCCGCAGACCGAACCCGATCTGTGAGGTATAACCCGCCGCCGTTATTTTATTAGTTCGGTTTTTTGTCGAAAAACCCTAGATTGTTTTTTTAGAAAACCCTAGTTCTTTTTTTTCTGGTTCTATTTAACGAACATCCATTGTTTAGTCACAGAAAATGAACGTTCACAAATTAGTCTTTCCTTTTTCTGTTAATTTTTGTCGAGGGCTTATCCATGATGAAAGTTTTAACAGATCGGTCCCTGATCTTCAAACCCTTATAACTTTTTACTCGTTAGTCGGAATTAGATGAAACCAACGCCAATTTCTTCATTTCGATCTTATCTTTCCAGTAGTGCAGTTAAAAGTTGTGTTTGAAAGTTTTAGAATTTGAATTCAAACAGTTTTGTGTTTGAACTTCGTTTGATCGAAATTTGAGTTACGTAACTCCGTTTGAGTTGATTCCTTTTGCAAATCGAAGCTCTTGACCTAAACTTTCTAATAAGGCTAAATTAACTTAATTTCGGTAATGTTAGAAATTGTTTTTGTTGCAAGAGTGATTTGTGGTTTTCAAAGTCTTTCGAAATCTGTTCTTCGATTCTGTTGCATGATTGCTTATGTATGCTATTGTTTGATTGCGATAGAATTCCTGGAGTGCGAAGCGTGCTACTACGAGTCTTTAGGTTTCAGCGATCGTCAGCAAGGCAAGTGCATACTTTGATCATACTTTTCAATACCCAGTTTTCATTGCAATAGTTATGTCCTCAAACACTTGCATGAGTAGGACTGGTTACTTAATATGTTGCTTTGTTGTTCATGAGGTAGGAACCCAATATCTTGAGATCAACCCAAGGGAATTTACGCTTTGTTACTTATTGCTTAGACGTGGATTGATATGAGTGATTTCATGAAAGTTGTGAGTGTAATAACAACTAAGGGTTTCTTTAAGGTGGAAATTTAACACACATCTGGGTGGATTGGTTGTGGCACCCTCGGGATGGACCAGTGGTTGTCAGGGCACCTAGGGATATACTAGTGTTGTCCACGGAATGCCACCCAGGCTCAAAGGGATCATATATCATTCATGCCTAGAAACTTCCGTGTGCAGACACAATGCCATTATGGGCTCTAGCATAGTTGAGTATGTTGTGTGACCTCTTTTCGTGGTAGACTAGCAGATGTAGCGGATGTAGGTGGTACGGTCTACCCAGGGTTAAGATTTAATGCTTCTAAAAGAATGTATCTCGGTCATCCATTTCTCAAACACCATGCAGTGCGAGAAATCAAACGGAGGAGATTGAGTCGTGTGGGGAAAAGTGCACAAACCTCTGCAGAGTGTACAAACTGATCATGATTAGCCGTGTCCCCGGTTATGGACATCTTGAGTATCCTTGTATTTGAATTATGGACTGATCTCAACACTTGATTTAACTTGTCGGGTTATTAATGACTTGGTTTTGGGATTGAGATGGGGGTACCATTCTCGAATGTTCATGAATAAATTTAACAAAGTTGTTAAATAAATACATTCCTTTGTTGTAGGGAAAAACTAGCTTTATGCAAAAATAAACCTTACAGCCTCCACCAGCCAAATATGCATGTAGTTGTAGGCATTGCTCTTTATCATTATAGTGTGTTCTTGACAGCATATTCAATGTGTTGACCTACATGGCTGCAACGTATCATGTTGTAGAGTTTTCAGACAAAGATTAAGGTGCAATAGGTCATTGTCATGCACTCAATGTTTGCCGTGGAGTTGGATGGACTCAACTGCTCTTCATAGCTTCCGCAGTTTATTTTATATAGATGGCCTTCAACCATATTTGTGTAATGGATATTGCCTCTTCGAGGATTTTCGATGTAATAAAGTGTGATTGAACCTCTGTATAAATCCTCGAGTACTGTGTGTGTCAGCATACCAATCCAGGGATGACATTGAGCACAGAGGCTTCGGTTCATTGGAACCGTGGTCGCTACACTTTTGTTCAAATAATATTTTTAATACGGTATCCCTAAACATAGTTTAAAATAAGCATGAGTGAGTTAGTTAATGATGGTGCATGTGTTTCCAGTGTCATGCTGTTCATGGATACAATTTATGAACCAGAAAAATGTTACGATGTTGTAGATCACATCGTTGATGCCTAGTGAAAATGCATACCACGTCGACAGATTAATCATTACACTATCATCAGACAATAAAAATATTGTACATGCAGCACTTTCAAAATAATTTTATCTGGATGCAATTATTGTTGTTCCTCCATAGCATCAATGTTTAGGGCAAAAGTGTGTCTAAGGTGGTTGCAAGTTCGTCCCTACCGCATCCAACATGTCCATATTTAGGGATGTCACAGGCATGCCATACTTTACCTTATTTGGAACAATAGTTTCGTTGAGATCAACTAAAAACTCTATTGCGAGGACACGTAAATGTCTGTATTTTGGCCTGGATTGTTTATTATGCACACATATGAACCGGGACAAGTATCGCTTGAAGATAATTTATTTCATATTTAATTTAATGGACGTGCAAGCATATATGTTTCCGCCGTGTGTGCCCTAATCTATGTTAGTCCAACATTGTCTAATCATTGTCCATGTATGTATTGTGTTGTTTTCTTTTTAATTTTTGTGTTCTAGTAGATACTTCATGGAAACTAATCTAATGCACTCGGATGCTGAAAGCACAAGTGCTCCCTTGGTTATTTTGGTAATTAATGCCACATATATCTTGTTAGACTAATGCCTTTACCTAGTGTATTTCAGACAAGTTCAACAATGGCGTGGCATGGACAAGAGGATGGGGAACCCTTTCAAAATGCCGAGGACACATATTGGAAAAAGCTCAAGACTCTGCATTTATATTTTAGTGATCCAAGATCACATTGAGTCCATAGGAAAGCCGATACTATTAAAAGGGGATGAGGTGTTGCTTAATGTTCTACTTGCTCAAGTGCTTAGTGATATTGCTCCAAAATCCTCAGCCACTTTCTCATTTCCAAATATGTCCAAATCTCAAAGTCAAACTTGGCCTCACCGAATTGATCTATCTGGCGCCACCGAGTTCACTTAACCTAGCCACTGCCTGAAACCCTAACAGGTCGGTCACACCGATACGGATCTCTGTCTCACAGATATGGCCTTGCGAACTCTCTGTTTCCTTTTGTAACATTTCAGTCTCACTGAAATGAGCAATCGGTCTCACCGAGTTTGCCTGACCAACTCTCTAGTTGCTATTTGCTGAAATCGGTCTCACCGAGTTCACGCAATCGGCATCACCGAGATGAGGTTTTACCCTAGCCCTACCACACCGGTCCCACCGAGTTGTTCCCATCGGTCCCACTGAGATTCCTAATGTTCACATTTCAAACTGAATCGGTCTCACCGAGTTCATCTATTCGGTCTGACTGAGTTAGCTCAAATGTGTGTAATGGTTGGATTGTGTGTGAAGGCTATATATACCCCTCCACCCCTTCTCTATTTGTGAGAGAGCCATATGAACGTGCCTACACTTCGAGCATACATTTTCTGAGAGAGAACCGCCTACTCATGTGTTGAGACCAAGATATTCCAATCCTACCATAAGAATCTTGATCTCTAGCCTTCCCCAAGTTGCTTTCCACTCAAATTTTCTTTCCACCATATCCAAATCTATGAGAGAGAGTTGAGTGTTGGGGAGACTATCATTTGAAGCACAAGAGCAAGGAGTTCATCATCATCACACCATCTATTGCGTTGGTTTAATCACCATTGGAGGAAGATGGATGAGTCTACGTTCAGGAGTATTAGATGTAGAGTACCTTTTCTTTATGGGGAGTTTTATGACTCTTGGAAAAATTAGATGCTTGAGATTTTAAATGAATACAACTTGAACAAGTATATTGTCAGCCCTTGTGTGCCTCCCATTAACCCATTGAATTCAACACCCAATGAGCATCTTGACATGGTTCGCAATCTTAGAACTATTGATCTTATCACTAGAGGACTGCCTAGAAATTTGCTTGTTTGCTTGCCTACTTTTAAATGTGCTTACACTATATGGAATTATCTTGAGAAGCATTTCCCAAACTATTCCCTGAAAACCTTGATGAAATTATTCACAAGACAATTGCTTTTCATAAAATTGACACTAGAGATCCTAAATTTGATGAATGTCTTTTTGAACTTCATGGTCATATGCATGCAAAAGGAGATGCTAGAATTATAAACGATATCATCTTAGAATCTATAAGAATTCATAAGCATGAATATTGTCATGGTAAAAATTCTAATGACTCACTTGACCCATGTGATGATCATATTGACGACGATGTGGAGCACGGCTATTATTATTATGATGATGATGATGATAGTGACTTTGATCTCAATGAGTCGATGAGACACTTTGGTCTTATGGCTAACCTACGTGGTTACATGGTCGTAGGAAAGGAATGGGTTCTTGATAGTGGATGTACTGATCATATGACCGGAGATAAAGACATGTTTCAAGAGCTTGCTGAAAACAATGGTCCCCGAAAGTACGTCACTTTTGGTGACAACTCTAAGGGTAAAGTAGTTGGCCTTGGTAAGGTGGCCATCTCACATGATAGCTCTATCCAAAACGTTATGCTCGTTGAATCCCTTGGTTATAATCTACTTTCCGTATCTAGACTAGCTGAATTCGGTTTCAATGTCTTATTTACTGAAGTAGATTGCCAAGTGTTTCATAGTGATAGTCATAAAATAGTCTTTACCGGTATTCGTAGAGGTGACCTATACATTGTTGATTTCTCTAAGAAAGCTCAACCTCGTACTTGCTTAATTGCTAAATCTTCTAAAGGTTGGTTATGGCATAGAAGGTTAGGTCACGTGGGTCGGCGAAATCTTGATAAGCTTATTAAAGGTGATCATATCCTTGGTGTTAAAGATGTTATATTTGACAAGGATAGACTTTGTAGTGCTTGTCAAGCAGGAAAACAAGTTGGAGGAAGTCATCCCGTGAAGAACATCATGACCACGAGAAGACCGCTTGAGCTACTTCATATGGATCTATTCGGTCCCAACGCCTCCAAGAGTCTTAGTGGTAACTCATTTGGTTTGGCATTGTTGATGATTTTTCTAGATTTACACGGGTGTTATTTCTTGATGATAAATCGGTGGTCCAAAAGATCTTCAAAAACTTTGCTAGGAAGGCCCAAAATCAGTTTGACATGAAGATTAAGAAGGTTCGGAGTGAGAATGGAACGGAGTTCAAGAACACAAATGTGGATACCTTTCTTGACGAAGAAGGGATTTCACATGAGTTCTCGGCTACGTAGACACCTCAACAAAATGGAGTTGTCGATAGGAAGAACCAGACAATAATTGAGATGGCAAGAGCGATACATGATGAATACAAGACGCCAAGACCCTTTTGGGTGGAAGCGGTTGACACAGCTTGTCATGCTACAAATCGACTATATCTTCACAAGCTTCTAGGCTAAACGACATACGAGCTCCTCACCGGTAACAAACCCCAAGTTGGATACTTTCGAGTATGTGTCTCAAAGTGCTTCATTCTTTACAAGCATCATCGTTCGAAATTTTCTCCTAAATCTCATGAAGTTTTCCTACTCAGTTACGTCTCAAGCTCTCACACTTACCGTGTCTACAACAATTTCACCCGAAAGGTTGAAGAGACGGTAGATGTGAAGTGTGATGAATCTAATCGCTCGCGAGTATAGCAATTGCCAATTGATATAGGAGACGAAGATCCTTCGGAAGCAATTTAAGATTTTGTCCATTCGCAAGATTCGTCTAACGGAGGTGAAGGAGAGTACATCATCCGTTCAAGTGGAAGCCTCATCTTCACATCAAGGTCAACCACAAGTTGACTTGGAGGCATCCACAAGTGGAACACATCAAGACGGAGGAAGTGAGGAAGTATAACAAGATGAACTGTCTCGACCTCCCTATCCACCTCCAGAAGAGAACGACAGTGCCAACAACAATGAAGAAAGACAAGAAGAAGAATACAATGAATAGGATGTTCCACCCCAACCCAAACAAAAGCTCTCACGTGTTAGAGCAAGAATATCAAGAGATCACCCCGTTCAACAAATCTTCAACGATATTCAAAGCGGGAGAATCACTCACTCTAAATCTCGTTTGGCTAACTTTCGTGAACAATACTCATTCATTTCTAATGTTGAACCTATGAAGGTAGAAGAAGCTCTTGATGATCCAGATTGGGTGAATACTATGCACAAAGAGCTACACAACTTCCAGAGAAATCAAGTGTGGACATTGGTTGAAAAGCCGGACAACAATCACAATGTCATTGGAACCAAATGGGTGTTTCGAAATAAGCAAGATGAGGATGGACAAGTTGTACGCAACAAGGCTCATCTCACTGCTCAAGGCTACACTCAAGTTGAAGGTATGGACTATGGTGAGACATATGCCCCGGTTGCTAGACTTGATTCCATACACATCTTACTTGCTTATGCCAATCACCATGATATCACTTTATACCAAATGGACATTAAAAGTGCTTTTATAAATGGTGAAATTGAGGAGGAATTTTATGTTAGACAACCTCCCGGCTTTGTCAATCCTAAGAAACCTAATCATATCTACAAACTTCACAAAGATCTTTATGGTCTTAAACAAGCCCCTAGAGCTTGGTATAAATGCTTGACCAAGTTCCTTATTGAAAAGTCTTTGAAATCGGGAAGATTGATTCTACACTTTTTACTAAAAGGGTTAATGATGAATTATTTGTGTGCAAAAAATATGTGGATGATATCACATTTGGTTCTACCAACCCCTATTTTAGTGAAAAGTTTTGAAGGCTAATGTCAGAAAAGTTTGAGATGTCTATGATGAGTGAACTCAATTTTTATCCTTGGCTTGCAACTCAAGCAAACTAAGGAAGGTACTTTGTTTCTCAAACAAAGTATACCAAGGATCTTTTCAATAAGTTCAACATGCAAGAAAGCAAAGGTATGAATACACCCATGCCTACTAGTGGACATCTTGACTTGACTAAGGATGGCAAACCGGTTGACCAAAAGGTTTACCGCTCTATGATTGGTTCATTGTTATATACATGTGCCTCCCATCCCGATATTATGCTAAGTGTGCGCGTGTGTGCACGTTATCAAGCGCCCCCTAAAGAATGTCATCTTAAGGCTGTGAAAAGGATAGTGAGATACTTAATTCATACACCAAACTATGGAATTTGGTATCCCAAGAGATCTTCTTTCGATCTTGTTGGCTATTCCGATTCGGACTATGCCGGAGACAAGGTTGATAGAAAGTCCACTTCGGGTACATGTCAATTTCTTGGTAGATCTCTTGTGTCTTAGTCTGCCAAGAAACAAAACTCTATATCCTTATCCACCGCCAAAGCGGAATATATTGCCGCCGGATCATCTTGTGCTCAATTACTTTGGATGACCCAAACCCTTAAGGATTATGGGATACATGTGTAACATGTTCCATTGCTTTGTGACAATGAGCGTTCTATTAAGATTTCTCATAGCCTCGTGCAATATTCTCGAACTAAGCATATTGACGTTCATCATCATTTATTTCGAGACCATGTTGCTAAAGGTGAGATTAATTTTTAAGCATGTTCGTACTAATAGGCAATTAGTGGATATATTCACCAAACCGCTTGATGAGGAAGTATTTTGCCGTTTGAGAGGTGAATTGAACATCATTGATGCCTCAAACTTCGAGTAGAAGCTCCATTTGGATATATGCAAGGCATGAGCCTTTCATGACTAATCCTTGATATTTCTCTTATGATGATGATCACGTGTCCTGGATATCTACCTGTACATGTTATCTAACCCTTGTAGGTACTTGAATGAGCCCAAATCCATGAGATTGCAAGTTACTCAAATTTTGAGCAATCTTTACATCTTCAAGTTCCTACTATGTGGTTGTTGAATTCAAGGAAGCATGAGCTCACTCAACATATCCTTTGACAATTTCAATATATCAAATTTCATTTGGTATCAAGTTTCATGATTGTCATTTTGCATATACAAGTGCTCTTCCTTGCAAGTCTAACCCATGTAGCAAGATGAACTCAAACTCCAAGCGGTGCTTCCAACTCTTGATAAACCACATCAACCTTGGGCATCCAACACAAGTTCGTCTACATGATCAAAATCAACACCACAACCCAAGGTATATCATTCCATCATAGAGAAGCTTTGACCCAAGTCATGAGAGAAAGCAACTCAACAAGATGTGAACACATCAAAATGCTTAAAAAATGGTAACCCCATTTTGAGCCTAAACAATGAGTATGACCTATGATCAAATGATCTCACTTGACTCCTAAGTCAATATAGTCTAACATAGGTGACTTAGTCGCTGTCCCCTTCTAGATTGTGGGGACCCCGACTCATAAGTCGAGATCACCGAATGCACGTGTACAGTGATCCCAGAGATCAATGCTCACTGAACACACATAAGCTGAATAACAAGAGTCTTACATCCATACATACCGTATTACACAAATAGGACCATCATGGTCAAGACTTGAATATATCATCGCAGCGGAAATCTTCAATAACAACTTGGACCCATGCCATCTGCCTTAACCCTACAGGCATTCTGACTGGGAAGCGTCCTAGCTCGCATGCTCGTCACCAAGAAATCTTCATCATAACCTGTTCTCTCCTGCCTGGCCAATAAAATAACCAGTGGCAAGCCAATGAGTACATCGAATGTACTCGCAAGCAACCCAAGTGTGATAACAGAATAATTATGCAAGGCTCTACTGCTAAATTGGTAGTTTTGCGGAAAGCTAGTTTTTCATATGCAAGTATGATCAACATGTAACATGGACATGCATGTGTCTGCAACAAGTATCAGGAGGTCACAGACATCATTATCGAGAAAGAGTTGTAATCAACTCATGCTCAAGCTCATTGTGTCTTTCTCACGATCACATCAACAATATCTCAGAATCATGTTGTTTCCCAGAAACTTATGGACATAGTCTAAGTAGCACCACCCAACTGTCCTTGACCGCGGACACGGCTATTCGAATAGTTTGACACTCTGCAGAGGTTGCACACTTTACCCACAAGATCCGGGGAACTTCCGTGACATCCACGACCCGCAGTACCTCAAGTACCCGGGGTAAGCACCCGATCACTATCTTTCCCTAGGCGACACTAATATGGAGTCCACTCGATTGGTAACAACCCCGTGCCAACATTTCACATCTTAATAATTGTGGAGACTCGCTCCCATATTCATCACATACCACTGACACGGGGTACCAACGGTGTGTTCGGTGCCCTGGGAAAACAGTCATGGCCGCCTATCCAAGCACGACCCCGTCCCGAGAGTGACCTCATGCCACCCCCGTCACTAGTAATGCGGGCACCATGCTAGTATCGACCTAGGTAATCAATAATGCCCTTTCCCATATAAGGGTAGAGTGGTTGCGCATGATTGGTTGGGACGGTAGTCACACATAAATCTAATCCATCTCTGTAAACAACACTTTCATCAAGCCTCGGCACACTACTTCTTCACCAAGTAGTGCCCTAGCTCCTCATCAACTCCCAGGGGCATTAGTGGCACCCACTTGGTCTTTTGCAAGTATGTCAAACCACACTTGTTTCACTCAATGCATAACCCTGACCCATTTGCGTAGCCAACTACTATAGCATACATCTATCTACTCCCACCCACATAACCCTCATAGGAAGGTAGGGTCATGTTTGATGCAAGTTTCAACAGTAAGTAACAAAGGTAGCAACCAAAGTGGTCTCCACCTCAACATGATTCCGATGCATAGATAACAAGGTGCTATGAGACATGCATAAAAAGTTTCTCGAACATGGTCACAGGGTTGCTTGCCTTATTCTTCCTAGTCTTCAAACCTTTTGGTCCATCTCTGAGTATTCCGTTTATTTCGTCAACTAACGATGGAAACAATCATAATAAGCAACACAATCAAAGCAAAAATAAAAGTGCTCTAAAAAATAGGAGTTGGACTTTTCTAGGATACCTCTGGTCATATGAAAAATAACCAAGGTGGTTTCATAGGTATTGGATCAATGAATAGCTTGGATCATTTCAATGTGCTGGAACCAAGGGGTTTATGGATTTGGAAGAAGTATACAAAAATATTTTCTTGAATGATGAGCCAAGGCACCCATCAACAAGTCATGATTTTAGAAGCATCTAGGAGTTGGTTTCACTGGATTTGGAATTCAAATGAATTTCCTAGGATTTTGCAAAGCTGGTAAATATGAAGAAATGGCTCAATATTTGGTGGGGTACAGAAAGTATTAATAAAAATGTTCCAAAACTAAGTTTGGATATGATTGAGATTGAGCTCTCTGTGATTTTCTAAAGTTCGTCACAGAAAATGATATATTGGCATTTGATAAATATGTGTGAAGAAAATGTCTCTGGAATAATGTGCATGTTGCACCATGTGATAGAGCATGATTTATGGAGCCATAGGAAATTTGAACCATCAAGCTTGGAGTTCAAATGAATTTATTTAAGCATTTTAGAAGTTGTCTGAGAAAGGAAAAGAAAAGGAAAAAGGAATAAGGGTTTACCCTCCACTGCGCTCAGGGCGGTGGATAGCTCGTGGGCCGGCCCAGCGGCTCGGCTGTGTGGGCGGAGGGGGTGACGCTGAAGGCATCATTTCCGAAGTACGCTTCCACCTGGGGAACACGGCTCCCGCCCGGCCCGTCTCCACTTAAAATGTCGGGCCCGCCCCACTGGGTCACCGACGAGCGGGCCCCACCAGCAGGCCTTCTCCTTCCTCCCGCCCACGACAGAAGAGGCAGGGGCCTCGTCGACGGGAGGTTGCGGCTCCTGCCCCCCCGGCGGCTCAGGCCACCTCCGGCCAAGTGGTGGCCACCGGAGGGGCCACTGGAAAGCGGCGCATCGGGGAAGGTCGGCGGGGCTGGCAGGAGACGACCGCGGTGCGCTTGGCACTGCCTCGGCGGATGCCCGTTCTCGCGACGAGCGGCTGGGGGGGGTGTGGTGCCCCGGCGGTCTGGGAGGAGTAGGGGAAAGGGTCGCCGGACCCTCGCATCTCTTCTGGTGGAGGAAAGGGAGGGAGGCGAGCTCGGGATGGCGACAATTTTTGTGGTGGACGGCAGCTCGGCTTCGGCCATGGCGGCGCGTTGGGGGCATGGGAGGAGCAGAGCTTTAGCCTGGGGGTGCACGGGGTCTAGGAGAAGCAAAATGAGGCGAAGGGGAGGACCCGGGCGGCCTTATGTAGGAGAGGGCGTGGTGCACAGCGGGCCGTGCGCCGGCGAGGCCGTAGCCGTCCCTGTAGGCCACGGGGGG
>LR738713.1:325450397-325491973 GCA_902687465.1 Secale cereale
CTCGCCTTCGAGTCGGGGGTCCTACTGGGCGTGGTCTATGACCAGGGAAAGAGAGAGGGAGAGAGGAACGAGCACGAGGGATGCCAGGGACACGGGCGGTAACTGGTGGACGCGGGCAGCGCTCGGGCACGCATGACACAGGTCGCCGGAGAGAGAAGGAGGAGGACGCTGACCATCTAGCGTGTCCCGGACGCCGAGGCGGCCTCGGGGGACACGAGGGGGGAGGCCCTAGGTGGTCGGGGCCGGTGATTGGGGGCGGCTACAGTGCGCCAGGGCACTGTAGCGCGCTCCAGAGCACCCGTTTGGCCGGCATGGCCGTGCCCTCGCTGCTCTGGACACGTCCATCATGCCCAAGGCTGTCTGGGGGGTCGAGGGGGTAGTAAACAAATGCGCTGTGACCTTGGATGCTCTGGGAGGCCACTGGAATGAGGAGGGAGGTGAAGAAGAAGGTAAAAACTGCTGCTCAGAAGAGTGAATTGGGGTTTTACCCCCCTCCAATAATTGAGCTGAGGCAGAGGAGAGTTACTGGAGGTAGAATAGGACTAGGAGAGGCTGTGGTAGGAATTTGAGGTAAAGGGAAAAAGTAAAAGGGGTCCAAACACTGGTTTTGGCAAACTTGCAGAAGGTGTTTGATCAGGTTTTGGGGAGGCAAATGACTTCCAATTGGCATGGGACTTAACAGGATGGAATGTCACACACAATTAGGCTCCTCCACCAAAATTGAGCTCATTTGGGCAAAGTTGCCAATGTAACTTTGGTGAACCCTAGAAATCAACAGAAATGGGTTCACCTTGTTTGAGTCAAGCTAATCATCTCCCCTTGATGCACCACTTGGTGTAGCATCATCATTTGGGGTTATGATCATGCTCACAAAGTTTGAGGCCCCAGGTAAAAAGTTGACAATGTAAAGTTGTTCAAATTTGCATTTGAATAGAAATGGTTTTGGGGCACTTAGATCAAGTTATGCTTCTCCAAAACTTGTGCCATTTGTCATAGATGCATAATTACATCATCTTAGCATGTGCACCAAGTTTGAGAGCATTTGGACAAGTTTGGCAATGTAGAGTTGCTCAAACTTCAAATATGGACAGAATGGTTTTGAGGGGATTAGATGATGTTTCCTTGATCTTCAAGGCATGAGGCTTTGCAAGATCATCAAATATGTCATATTTGACATGATAGAATTTCCCTGGAATTTTTGGAGAATATTCCCTTTGTAAATATTTCAAAAGCTTGAAATATCCAGAAAGGGTTTAGGAAGGATTTGCCCAATATTTTGAACATGACCATGTGTTGAAACTCTTATATATGGACAATATATGTCCTACGAGTTTCCCTGAATTTTGGCAAATATTTTTGAAATAGTTAAATAATTTTTCCCTATTAAAGACCATTTCTGGCCTTAAGAAAAAGCTTTTAAATAAAATATAAAAATAACTTTTAAAATTATACTTTTGTGGAATCTGGGAGTCCTATACCTAATAGGATTCAAATATACTTTTTGAAAGATTTTTCACACCCTAAATAAGGTACTTGCAGTGCAAACCTCAATTCAGGGGTTTTTGGAAAACTAATTTTAGAAAATCCTATTTGGCCAAAATATTTTTATAAGAAAATTCTATACTGGTCTATACACATGGCATGGTCATTGGGAAAAAGTTTTGGATCAAGGAGATGAAGTATAAGAGTTGGAGGATTTATTTGATTTTTAGAGCACTAGCAAACAGCAGACAAAAGTCAAATCAAGAAAAATCAAAAACACTCAAAAGTTTTTGTAAATCCACATTTTTAACATGATAATTAGCTTAAGCAAAGTGGCATGAAAATCAGGGTGTGACATAGATGAAGTTCTCTAAGTGTTTCTATGTTCACTTACTTTGTGTTTTTGCACATATATTTCTTGCCTTTTGGATTCCCCTTATTATAAAAAACTTCATCTAGATCTCTTTTCTTACTTTTGTTTTTCTTTGTAACTTATGTGTTTAATTAATTGCAAATCTTTCAGTTAATTCATTGCAAATTGTTGTGAGATTTCATTTGTCAAGTGAGTTGAGTTGACAAAATCTTTACTCTGTGTTGAACTCCGTCCCTCAAATCAAAACCATTGGCTCGACCAAAACACAAGGTCACCTTGTGAATAGTTCATCTGTACAACCGATATGGACTACTTCGGTCTCACCGATCTGGACTTTTTGTGACTATGTTATTTCGGCATCACCGAAGGAAACCAATCAGAGTCACCGATTTCAACTATGAGAAAATATTTTGCCATTTCTTATTGCCTATTCTCTTCAGCTCCGCTCAATGATTCTATCATCTATCCGCATCTCAGACTACTTGTTGCTTTGTCGTATTTCTCGAGGACCACACCTATTTGACTCATGATCCATAAATACCCTTCTTGGAAATTGATGTCAAAGAGGGAGAGAGATACCATCAAAGCTTATCATATGAGCTCATCTAAAGCTCTTCTATAGATGCCTATTGACAAAAGAGGAGAGAATTAACATGTCTTTAAGAGGGGAAAGACATGTCATTTTGTATGATCATATCAACTACTAATATTCTTATTACTACATTGGTTTGGTTGTACCATTTCTTGCTCTGATTTTCTCTCACCCTACTTTCTTCCACTATCCAATATCAGATTCAAGGGGAGAAATAGTTTAAGTCTAGGGAAGAAAATCTTTGGAATTCATTGCATATCTTTAGATCTTTGGGGACATGTCAATATCCAAATGAAGTACTTAGTACTTACTCATTACATGTCATCCCAGTCTTGGTACTTTTGTGGTATCCTAAAATTGCTTTAATTAGAGTGTTCTTGTGTTACCTAGCCCTAGTTTCTCAAGACCACTCCTTCCAAAGCCAACTCAAGACCAGAAGGTAAGTATATTAATCACAATCATGTGCGTGATGACCTCTTGCTAATGTACATATTGTTTGCAAAAGGGATTCATAAACATGAAGGTCCACTTCTTATTCACATCATTTTCTCTGATGCATATAACCAAGATACAGGTAACTCATTGCTTCCTCTGTCATGGCTATGCATTCACATGTTCTTATATTCTATCTTCACTTGATTTCATACATGTAGGGGGAGCTTATGCATGTTACATGTCCTTCCAAAGCTTTACCTATCATTCTGCATACTTTTTATCTAAAGCCTTGATGTATGTTGTCGTCAATTACCAAAAAGGGGGAGATTGAAAGCACAAGTGCTCCCTGGGAGATTTTGCCAATTAATGCCAACATATCTCTTGTTGGACTAATGCCTTTACCTAGTGTATTTCAGACAAGTTCAACAATGGCGTGGCATGGACAAGAGGATGTGGAACCCTTCAAAATGCTGAGGACACATATTAGCAAAAGCTCAAGACTCTGCATTTATATTTTAGTGATCCAAGATCACATTGAGTCCATAGGAAAGCAAATACTATTAAAAGGGGATGAAGTGTTGCTTAATGGTCTACTTGCTCAAGTGCTTAGTGATACTGCCACAAAACCCTCAGCCACTTTCTCATTTACAAATATGTCCAAAGCTCAAAGTCAAACTCGGCCTCACTGAAATGATCTATCCGGCGCCACCGAGTTCACTTAACCTAGCCACTATGTGAAACCCTAACAGGTCGGTCACACTGATACAGATCTCGATCTAACCGAGATGGCCTTGCGAACTCTCTGTTTCCTTTTGTAACATTTCGGTCTCACCGAAATGAGCAATTGGTATCACCGAGTTTGCCTGACCAACTCTTTGGTTGCTCTTTGTTGAAATCGGTCTCATCGAGTTCACAGAATCGGCGTCACCGAGATGAGGTTTTGCCCTAGCCCTAGCACATCGGTCCCACCGAGTTGTTCCCATTGGTCCCACCAAGATTCATAACGTTCACATTTTGAACTGAATTGGTCTCACCGAGTTCATCTATTCGGCCTGACCGACTTGGCTCAAATGTGTGTAATGGTTGGATTTTGTGTGGAGGCTATACATACTCCCTCCACCCCTTCTCCATTTGCGAGAGAGCCATCAGAACGTGCCTACACTTTCAGCATACATTTTCTGAGAGAGAACCACCTACTCATGTGTTGAGACCAAGATATTCCAATCCTACCACAAGAATCTTGATTTCTAGCCTTCCCCAAGTTACTTTCCACTCAAATCTTCTTTCCACCATATCCAAATCCGTGAGAGAGAGAGAGTTGAGTGTTGGGGAGAATATCATTTGAAGCACAAGAGCATGGAGTTCATCATCATCACACCATTTATTACCTTTTGGAGAGTTGTGCCTCCTAGATTGGTTAGGTGTCGCTTGGGAGCCTCAGACAAGATTCTGGAGTTGAACCAAGAAGTTTGTAAGGGCAAGGAGATCGCGTACTTCGTGAAGATCTACCCGAGTGAGGAAAGTCCTTCGTGGGCGATGGCCATGGTGTCGGTGTACTAAGGTAGGGGTACCCTAGTACCCCAACTTGTGCACGGGCAGTAGTAGCTTCCCGTGGCAGGGCTTACCACGCGCTTGCCGAGGCCCGCTCCAGACCACTTCAAGCCATTCAAGAACAAAGTATTCAAGTTGGAAGACAAGACCCCGGCAAGAGGAGCTTGCCGGGAAGGCCGCACCAGGCTCAAGGACATCTTTTCAGCGCAAGACCCTGGCAAGAGGTGCTTGCCAGGAAGGCCAAAGGATAAACACTGCAAAAGATACATCGCGGCGCATCGTGCGCCCCGGCAGGGGCCGGGAAGCGGCAAGCTTCCGGTCCCGGCAAGATAGCGGTCCCGGCAAGGTGCTTGCCGGGGGAAGCTCACACTGTGTGCCTGCGCTCCAGCTCATTCGGCCACGCGTCGCCCTGGGGCCCTTCCAGGGGCTCGTGGCAGATGGCTGTGCAGCCTGAGGGACACGCTGGCAAGCCGCGGTGACGAAGCTACCGCCGTGGCGAACGGAGACGCACGGACAGACGCTTTTGGGGTCGATGGCGACGGGCATTAAATGCCCTTGTCCCCCACCATCAAGGTTAGGTGAAGACCACTGTTCATGCACTGTTGCAACTACCACCAAATTTACACTTTTACCCTCCTCTACGTTAACACCTGTCGGTAACCCCTTTGAGCTATAAAAGGAGGCCCATGCCCAACGTAGAGGGGGTTCGATTCCAGAAACTCGTTCACTCCCTCGCTCGGTGCAGCTGGTACTGTAGATCTTCAAGCTCTCGAGCCCAAAAACTCAATACAACCAAAAGCAAGAGTAGGGTTTTACGCGCCATCGCGGCCCGAACCTGGGTAAACTGCCCGCGTGTGCCCCTCGATCTGCTCTCCGTGCTCCCTCCGCTCCCTTACCGCAACGTAGAAGGGGCTCCGGTCCCATAGGTGCTCGTGGGAGGACAGTTTCCCCCGACATCTTTGGCGCCAGGGTCTGCTTCGCTTCCATTGCTCACCCAAGGAGCAATGGTCAAGCAGAGAGGGCCAATGCTGAAGTGCTGCGCGGGCTCAAGACAAGAACCTTCGACAGGCTGCACAAGTGCGGAAGAAACTGGATAGAAGAGTTACCGGCGGCTCTTTGGTCAATCAGGACGACATCAAATCGAGCCGCCGGACAGACACCCTTTGCTCTTGTCTATGGAGCAGAGGCAGTTCTCCCCACAGAACTCGTATACGGATCTCCTCGAGTGCTCGCCTACGACGAGCTCGAGCAAGAGCAACTGCGACAAGATGATGCGTTGCTCCTCGAGGAGGAACGTCTCCAGGCTGCTGTACGAGCTGCTCGATACCAGCAAGCCTTGCGTCGCTATCATAGCCGCAAGGTCAAGGCCAGGAGTCTCGAGGAAGGCGACCTTGTTCTTCGGCGCGTTCAGTCCGCCAAGAACTCCAACAAGTTGACGCCGAAGTGGGAAGGCCCTTATCGGGTGAGACAAGTCACGAGGCCCGGCGCTGTCCGCCTTGAGACCGAAGAAGGCTTACCGGTGAGCAACTCCAGGAACATAGAGCATCTTCGCAAGTTTCACCCATAGGGCGCGGTTGCCGTGATCCGCTCCGGCAACCACCTTTTGTACAAGTCTTGCCGCTGTCGCATGTAAACCTTTGTACAAAGCCGGGCGCAGACCCCGTGCATCAGTAAAACTTTTGTGCTTCGCACCATTTGTCATTTCGTGCTTTTCCCTTTACTTGCATGTATCATCTGACATTTCGTGCAGCACACACTCCCGGTAAGCAGTAACAAGCCGCAAGGCCCCGTACTTGTATTTCCTTCTCTTTTGTCTTTCTCTCTGAAACAGAAGGACTGTTCCTCGCACACAAGTTTGCCGGGGGGGAGGAGATAGAAGTATGGACCAAACGCTGTTCAAGAAAGAAAAGTCTTGCCAGGAAGAAAACAACCCAATGAAAGCTAAGTTACCAAAGTTTGAGCATTCAAGTTTTTAAATTTTAGTTATCTTCCTTGAACAACCACACTTTGTATGGAAAACCTGTGCGCGAAGGAACCTACCCATGGCTAGCCGCGCCCTTACTTTGTTTCGAGCACGCTCAACGGCTTAAGTGAGCTGCGACAAGTGTCGCGCCCTTACTTCATTTTCGAGTTCGCTCAGCAATGTAAATGTGCTGCGCCTAGCTGCGGCAAGGTTACTTGCCGACAAGGTCTTTGCTAGCAGGCTGCTAAGAGTCCCGCACTCAGCGCTCGCGGCAAAGGCCCCTTGCCGGCAAGTTCCCCTAAAAGCGTAAAGGTGAAAAGCATACAAAGTGAAGGACCAAAAGCAAGGGAGATAACACTGCATTGATTACCCAAAATAAAAGTATATATTACAGAGATAGCTTGCCGCTGTTCTAATGAACTACTGCCTATGACTTAATTAACAGCGGCGAAGGAAGCAAAGTGCCTAATCCCTACGGTCCCCGTCGATCCTCTGGATCTTGCCTACCTTGGCAACGATGTGGGCAACTTGGGCCTTCAACGCCTCCTGATCAGC
Organism: Secale cereale; assembly: GCA_902687465.1. NCBI lineage: Eukaryota > Viridiplantae > Streptophyta > Magnoliopsida > Poales > Poaceae > Secale > Secale cereale. The sequence goes on from LR738713.1 coordinate 325,457,349, forward strand.
CTCGGGCGGCAAGGTGCGGAGGACGTTGACGAGATTGATCCCGGGGTTGCGATAGACAATCTTCGACAGCACCCGCTCCATGGTGCCCATACAGAGCCGGCGAGCCTCGTTGGCCAGCTGCTCGGGGATCTTCTCCCGCAGCCGTGCAAGCGCCGACGCCACCCCCCTGAAGAACAGACTCAGTTTGGCGCTGTGAGGGAGGTTCTCGTCGGGGGAGTACACGAGATGCTCCGCCCTCAACGCCATCATCTCCATATCAATGTTGGCGGCGGAGGTGACGAGGTCCTCAGTCCATCGCTCCACCGTGTGCTGGAATTGGGTTTGCGAGACGACGGTGCTTTCCAGCAGGGCCCTCTCAGCGCGGAGGTCGTCCTTCAGCTTCGTCTCGCGGTCCCGGGCAGCGTCAAGCGAGTCAGTAAGGGTGGAGACCTTCAGCTCTAAATCAGCAATGGAGTCCCGGGCGTCAGTGAGCTCTTTACCCTTCTCGGAGAGGCTGATTTGCAGCTCCGAGTTGGTGTGGGCATCCTTCTCCCGCTCCACGTTGAGCGCGGTGACCCTGTCTTCGCTTGTCTTCAGGAACAGCTCCAACTACGCCACTCTGGCCTCCAGATCCTTCTTGGCGGTCTCTGCGGCAGCGGCAGCATCCCTCGCCTCCCGCAGAGCCCCGCCAATAGCCTGCTCCCGAGCGGTGAGGTCGTCCTCGTGGCTGTCGAGGTCGACCTTCCGCCGGTTGAGCGCCCCCTCCCACTGAGACAGCTCTTCGGCGGCCAGACGCTGCTGCTCCTCGACCTCGGCCTTTTCGAGGACGAATGCTTGCTGCGCCCCGGCAAGCTCCTCGCGGTCCTCCGCCAGGTTCCGGAGGGCCGCCTGGTTGGCGGCACGGAGCTCCGCGGTGCGCTTCTCCAGGTCAGCACCAGCCTTGGCAGCCAGAGCCTCCCGAGACTCCAACTTCGCATGCCTGGCCCGGTACAAGGCCAGGAGCCGGCGAAGGAGCCGCTCCTCCTCGGGCTCGTCGCTGCTGCCGGGCGCATCTACAACCTTCAATCCCGCGGAGGCGAGGACTTCTCCGTCAAACGTCTCTCCCTCCGCAGGTGCCCTTGATGAGGACGCCCACGGGACTTGAATGAACACCCCGTTGGCGGCCTCCAGATAAACGCCCGCCCCAGGTGCGGAGGCGGAGGGGTCGGCGGCCGGTGCAGCGTCCGGCGCTCGCGCGGCCTCCGGGCCAACGGTATGGTCGCCGGTCCCTTCCCCAGCCGCGGCGTCGGCAGTTGGGGCAGTCTCCTCGGCAGCTGGCTCGTCGGCGCCGACCGTTCCTTCCGCGGCGGTGCCGTTGCCAGTCTCGCCGCGCACCTCCTCCTCGATGATGGTTTCCGTCTCCATCGGCTCCGGAGCGGGCGGGTCTGGCAACAGAAGAAAAAGAAAAGAAAGATTTGTCAAGCAAATATCCAAAAAGAAGAATTCGAGAAGAAGAAACTACAAGGGCTTACCTGCGCGGGCCTCTTCGATGACGGGGTCCCTCGTCGGGGAGTTATCCCTTGGCGGCGTAGAAGAAGCCCCCGCCGGCGGAGGGCCTCCGGTGCCCTCCCTTGGCGGGGAGTCCGCTCTCGTCGGGGTGCTCGCCCTTGGCGGGGTACTCGCCCTTGGCGGGGTACCCATCCTTGGCGGAGCATCGTCCCTTGCCGGGGAGCTCGTCTTTGGCGGGGAGGGTGGAGCAAGTGGCTCGTCGGGGCAACCTCCTGGTGCTCCTGCGGCTGCGGCTCCACTTCTGCACAAGACAACAAGACATCAGTACTGGCAACGACCTCAAGCACACCCATCAAGCAGGAAAGTGAACACCCAGACTTACGCTGGGGGCTGCGCTGGGGGCTGCTCCTCGGAGCAGCAGGCTGATCCGGCAAGTCTGCCGCCGGCGCGTCTCCCGCCGCTGCGGCGGGCTCGTCGTCCTGGATCTCGACCACAGGGATCTTGGCCCTCTTTGCCATCCGCTGGGTCAAGGTCCTGCAAAACAAGATCAAGATCAGAACCAAACAAGAGAAATCAAGACAAAATCAAAGGAAATGAAAATTGCAAGTACTTACTCTTCCTCCTCTTCGTCGGAGCTGAGAGCAGAGAAGTCAAATCCCGCCTCGGGCGCTCCAGCGTGAGGAGCGGGAGGAGAGGGCTCCCTCGGGCGCTTGGCGGGCTCCGGAGCTGCGGGCTGTGAAGACCCAGCACCGGTCGTCGTTGAGATCCGAGGAGCAGAAGGTACCCCGGAGTCACTCCGGGAAGACCCCCCCTCCGCTTGTCGCTCGGGCACGGGGCGCCTCCTTGGCGACCTTGCTCGTCGTGGTGGCGCGCGTCGCCCGGCGCTACGGTCGTTGTTGGGGCGCCGGCGGCCTCACCGTCTCGACGGCCTTGCGGAGGCGCTTCTTCGGTTGCGGCGGAGGGCTTGGGCTCGGTGGTGGCGGAGAGTTCTCCGAGGACGAGGAGGCGTCGTCGTCAAGATTCAAGGATCCGCCGGAGTCTTCATCAGAATCACCGGACTCGGCCTCCTCCTCCTCCTCCTCCTCGGCAGGCCCGCTGGAATCGGTTCCCTGCCCGGCAGCCTCGCCAATCCCGGCAGGCTCCCCGGTGGGCTCCCGGCAAACTCCTCGGGCGTGATCTGCAGTAGCTTGAGGATTTCCTCCTCCTCGGCCTGGCTCACCGCGTCCGCCGCCTCCGCTTCATCAACGGTGTATCCAAACTCGCCTGCCGCTGCTGCCGCGGCGGCCTCCTCCATCCTGGAGGCGATGTACGCCACATCCCGCGCGGTGGTCTCCCGGGTGAGCCCTTTCCTCTCATCGGCGTTGCGTGGTTTTTCAACCAAGTTGTCGAAGAAGGCTTGCACGGTCTCTGCCGAGGGCTCCAGCTAGGTGGGGACGACCCCGTGGGAGTCGCACTCTGGCATTGCCGCGCGGATGGCACTGAGGGCAGTGTTGTTGCACAACGGGACTACTCCGGTCGACGGTTTGAACCACTCCGGGTGCTTGGGGTCGTGTTTGAACAGTTCCCGGACCAGCCCCTTCAGCTCCAGGACGGTGAAGTTGTAGTTCAACCCGGGGCGCAGCCTCATGCGGTCTATCGCGTTGCCGAACTCCCAAGCAGGCCTCTTCCTTTCCTGCAGAGGGGCGATGCGGCGGCGGAGGAAATCAGCTCCAACTTCACCCACAGTCAGATTGGCAGCCCGGAGACGAAGAATCCTAGTTAAGGCGATCTGCAGCTTGTCGTCCTCCGGGGCCAAGTCACTCCAATCCTTGCCGCGCACTATGGCAGTCTGGCGCGGCAAGGTAAACTGCTCGGGATCCTTTTCCAGAATCCAACACCAATCTGCCCTCCACTCCTCCCACTTGCCGCGAAGCTCCCCCTTCAAGTACGCCTCCTTCTTGTTCAGCCTGAAGATCCAAGAGATGCCGCCGGAGAGGGGGGATCCGGACTCTACTCTAGGCGTGAAGAAGTGGCGGAAAAGAGCTACATTTGGGTGGACCCCAACGTAGTTTTCGCACAGACGTGCGAAAACGGCAAGGGTGAGGACGGCGTTGGGGGTGAAATCTAAGAGACGGAAGCCGTACGTATTCATCACGTCGCAGAAGAACTCCGAGAACGGAGGGCAAAGACCGCAGTAGAAGAATGCAGCAAAGAAGTAGTAACCTCCCGGGAACATGTCGACGGCCACGGCGGGGAGGACTTGGGTGCGGGGATGATCATTCGTCTCCCTCGCCCAAAACAAGTAGTACTTGTCCCGCAGCTCCCTCGGGCCGAGCCTTGGCGGGAAGACCACCCTCTTTCTCCGCATGGCTGCCAGCCTTGCCGCCTGCTCGGACTTCTCCTTCTTCGCCTTGTCGCCCTTCGCCTTGTCGCTCTTCGCCTGGTCGCTCTTCGGGGCCATGGCGGGGGTGGCGAGGAAGGACGGCGGCACGGCGAGTGGGGAAGACGGTGGAGGAAGGGCAGAGGCAGGAAGCAGCGGGGGTTTCTGAGGACTCAGGGCGCAATGAAGACGATGGGGGAAACTGCCCCTGCTTCCTCTGCTTTTAAGGGGGAAGTGGGGGACGTTCCGCATTTCCCATTAAAGAACAAGCCACAACCTCTCCCACGACGCCGCAATCGACGCGTGCCGTTAGGGAGAGGTGCGGCGGATACGGAGAGGGATACGGCTCGCCATGGGCCGCGTGTGCCCGTGCACTGTCTTGGGCCTGGCCCAACAGCGCTCGGCACCGTGTGTGGCCCAGGCCTGGGGGCTCCTGTCGGTGTACTAAGGTAGGGGTACCCTAGTACCGCAACTTGTGCACGGGCAGTAGTAGCTTCCCGCGGCAGGGCTTACCACGCGCTTGCCGAGGCCCGCTCCAGACCCCTTCAAGCCATTCAAGAACAAAGTATTCAAGTTGGAAGACAAGACCCCGGCAAGAGGAGCTTGCCGGGAAGGCCGCACTAGGCTCAAGGACATCTTTTCAGCGCAAGACCCTGGCAAGAGGTGCTTGCCAGGAAGGCCAAAGGATAAACACCGCAAAAGATACATCGCGGCGCATCGTGCGCCCCGGCAGGGGCCGGGAAGCGGCAAGCTTCCGGGCCCGGCAAGATAGCGGTCCCGACAAGGTGCTTGCCGGGGGAAGCTCACACTGTGTGCCTGCGCTCCAGCTCATTCGGTCACGCATCGCCCTGGGGCCCTTCCAGGGGCACGTGGCAGATGGCTGTGCAGCCTGAGGGACACGCTGGCGAGCCGCGGTGACGAAGCTATCGCCGTGGCGAACGGAGACGCACGGACAGACGCTTTTGGGGTCGACGGCGACGGGCATTAAATGCCCTTGTCCCCCACCGTCAAGGTTAGGTGAAGACCACTGTTCATGCACTGTTGCAACTACCACCAAATTTACACTTTTACCCTCCTCTATGTTAACACCTGTTGGTAACCCCTTTGAGCTATAAAAGGAGGCCCATGCACAACGTAGAGGGGGTTCGATTCCAGAAACTCGTTCACTCCCTCGCTCGGTGCAGCTGGTACTGTAGATCTTCAAGCTCCCGAGCCCAAAAACTCAATACAACCAAAAGCAGGAGTAGGGTTTTACGCGCCATCGCGGCCCGAACCTGGGTAAACTGCCTGCGTGTGCCCCTCGATCTGCTCTCCATGCTCCCTCCGCTCCCTTACCGCAACGTAGAAGGGGCTCCGGTCCCATAGGTGCTCGTGGGAGGACAGTTTCCCCCGACACATGGTGGGATAGACAAGGTTGCTTCTTCGTGGACCCTTCATGGGTGGAGCCCGCCGTGGACTCGCGCAGTCGTTACCCTTCGTGGGTTGAAGTCTCCATCAATGTGGATGTACGATAGCACCACCCATCGGAACCACACCAAAAATCTCTATGTCTACATTGTGTTTGCTTACTCCAATCCCATCCCTTTACTTTCTTGCAATTGACATGCTTTATTCTTTCCAGTTCTCATACTCTTCCCATGCTTGCTCAAAATGTATTGTGAATGCTTAAACTTGTGCTAAATCTCCACCTCAACTTGAAGAACTTAAATACTGCCACTTTTACTTGTTGATGGTCTAATCACCCCACCTCTAGACCCCTCTTCTCGATCCTTTCAGATGCACACAATCAACCTCCTTCCCCGTACGACACATGTCATGTGGACCCCACACATCCTTGGACTCCAATCCAACCTTATCTACTCATGGTTGCTGATACGTCTCGACGTATCTACTTTTCCTCACGCTTTTCTTCTTGTTTTGGACTCTAATTTGCATCATTTAAAAGAAACTAACCTCGGACTGGCGCTGTTTTCAGCAGAACTACCATGGTGTTGTTTTTGTGCAGAAATAAAAGTTTTCGGAATGAAACAAAACTTTGTGAGGATTTTTTATGGATTAAAAGATAATTACTGGAGCCAAGACCCACCAGTGAGGGGGCCCTGGGTGGGCACAACCCACCAGGGTGCCCCCTCTCCTGACACGCCCAGGTGGGTTGTACCCACCTGGTGGCCCCGCAGACGACAACCCTGACCCTATAAATTCGTATTTTTGGAGAAAAAAATCAAGGAGAAATAATTATCACGATCCACGAGACGGAGCCGCCGTCACCTCCTGTTCTTCCTCGGGAGGCCAGATCTGGAGTCCGTTTGGGGCTCCGGAGAGGGGGGTCTTCATTCTTCGTCATCACCAACCTCTTCTCCATCGCCAATTCCATGATGCTTCCAACCGGGGGTGAGTAATTCCTTCGTAGGCTCGCTGGTCGGTGAGGAGTTGGATGAGATTCATGTAATCGAGTTAGTTTTGTTAGGGCCCGATTTCTAGTATCCACTATGTTCTTAGATTGATGTTGCTATGACTTTGCTATGCTTAATGCTTGTCACTTTGGGCCCAGGTGCCATGAACTCAGATCTAAACCATTTATGAATTCATCATTATATCCATGTTTTAGATCCGATCTTGCAAGTTATAGTCACCTACTATATGTTATGATCCGGCAACCCCGGGGTGATAATAACCGGAACCACTCCCGATGTTGACCGTAGTTTGAGGAGTTCATGTATTCACTATGTGTTAATGCTTTGTTCCAGTTCTCTATTAAAAGGAAGCCTTAATATCCCTTAGTTTCCAATATGGACCCCGCTGCCACGGGAGGGTAGGATAAAAGATGTCATGCAAGTTCTTTTAATAAAGCACGTATGACTATTTACGAAATACATGCCTACTTTATATCGATGAACTGGAGCTAGTGCCGTATCTCCCTAGGTTATAACTATCACATGATGAATATCATCCAACAAATCACCGATCCAATGCCTACGATTCTTTACATATTGATCTGCATTACTATTGCTATCATCACTGTTACACTTGCTACAAAACTACTGCTATCACTATTACCGTTACTATTGTTGCTGTCACTACTATCAAAACTATCAAACTACTTTGCTAATGATCACTTGCTGCAGATAATTAATCTCCAGGTGTGGTTGAATTTACAATCTGCTAATACCTTCAAATATTCTTTGGCTCCCCTTGTGTCAAATCTATCAGTTTGGGTTGAATACTCTACCCTCGAAAACTGTTGCGATACCCTATACTTGTGGGTTATCAAGACCTTTTTCTGGTGCCATTGCCGGGGAGCATAGATATATTTGTTCAGTTACTTGGGATTATTGTCATATTATCACTCTGAAGAATCTATAGGATACAAAGAGTAAGATATTTCCCTCTAAGACGAGGGGAGGTAAGGAACTGCCATCCAGTCCTGCTTTAGATTCACCTTCTGTAATGAGTAAACTTGCAACACCACCACATGCTATCAATTCTAATATGTCGCAAGTTATTGATGATGCTACTTCTACTATGAATGATGCTTATGATGATGCTAGTACTTTGCTTGATAATGATGAGTGCCACTTGGTGAGTTTCTTCATGAACAAATTGCTAGAGTAATACAACATGATGTTGTTGAATCTGATGATGAGCTTGAAACTGAAACTCCTGAAATACCTGCTAGAACTAGCCTTCCTAGATATGAATTGCCTAAGGTACCCGAAGGTTATGTTATGAGTGAAGAAGCAACTAGAGATATTCTTGCTTATAATGATAGAGATGATCTAGAGAAATTACTACACGAGTATAAAGAAAAATCTCTGAATGCTAGAATGAAATGTGATCCTAAGTTTGCTACTTCACCTATCTCTATTGATGATAAGGTGTAGCGACCAGACCTCAAATAGTCTGATCTCTGTGCATCAGTGTCATCCCTGGATCAGTAATGCTGACACGCACAGTACTTGAAGGATTTATAACAGAGTCGCAATCACACACTTATTACATCGATAGTCCAACGATGAATTTATTACAATAAATATGGCTGAAGGCCATCTAATACGATAACAGCGGAAGGCTTGGAAGATAGTGAGTCCATCAACTCCAGCGGCATCACTGAGTATAGAACCACGACCTAAAAAGGGGCATCTTACTCGTCGTCTGAAAAGTCTGCAACATGAAACGTTGCAGCCCGGAAACGGGTCAGCACATGGAATATGCTGGCAAAGTAACTCAAGAGAATGCATTGAAAGTACTAGTCATCGGGTGGTCATCTAAAAATATTGATCGGCAGAGGATTCCGTAATATCTGCTCCAGCTTCATCTTCATAGTCTTCATCCTTGCTATCCTCAGCTTCCGAATCTGTGTCATCTATGATGATATAATCTTCCGGTGGAATCTCCTTGGGTTCTTCTTCCTCGTCTTCTTCTCCCATGAGTATCCCTAACTTACGGGTCAAATCATCATTCTTCTCCACAAGTATCTTCATCCCCTCCTCATAACCGTCGCGTGTAGACTTGAGTTCTTCTTCTAGCTCCAAATTCCTATTTAGGGCCTTCTTCAAATCTATCATCCCTGCACACATCTGGTGCTCCTGGCAACGAATGTGGTGGTTCAACTCCTGGATGAATGCTACAATGGACCTATCCTTCCGGGTGCTAATCATATCCCAATTCTCATCTCGGCGTCCACAAATCTGGTAGATGGTGTCCTTTAGCTCCTGCTTGTAGACTTTTCCATTCCTTCCCATAGCGATGTGGGCTGCCATGCTCCTTCCTAGGCTCCATGTAGGCGCATTAAAGGAAAATGCTATGAGTGAGGTGACGGGTGCAAACGTCCTTCCTGGAACTTGAGCTTGAATCAACCAATGCTCCTCCTCAGGTAGAGTGGCATTGTAGGTTCCGGTGAAACTTGGTAATCCAATGTTTAGATATCTGGTGACTTCCTTCAGGTGTTGTCAGGCCCAAGATGTGATTCTATCCCGATCACGTGACGCTTACGTGATGGGGGCACAACCGCATTTCGGGCACTTATCAAGATGGATATCATTACATCATACCATTACATACATACATGGGGGATACAACAATACATACAAGTCACAAGAATACAACAACATCAATACAAGGCATCCGACTACGAATGCAAACATGAAAAGAACAACGACATCCATCTGCTATCCCAGGCTGCCGACCCGGAACCTAACCCAAGACTGAAGAAGAAAGAACTCCAAACAACGATCAACGCTCTCATTTTCTTGTATTCACTCGATTCATTTTTATACGGTGCCTTGTCCTCTTGCGTCGTCCAATTTCATTCCTTACGGTGGTCATTCTCGTTCTTCACTCGATTTTAACTCTTCACGATGGTTCGTTTCTTTTCTTCACTCGGTTTTCATTCTTTACGGTGGTTCTCTCAAGAATTCTTTTCCGGCGTTTTCATATCAATTCATTCGTTCATTCCTAGCCTACATGCATTTCATGAGGATTTTTCGCAAGTTCGCGATATATTCTTCTTTAAATCAATTTCATCGAGAATAAGTGATATGCGAGTCCATTGCTTCTCATCAATTTATTGGTGGAGGATAAGCATAACATAATTCTTATTCTTTTCATCAAGTTGATTTATTCCTTCCCTCGGAGTTTATTCTTCATGAATAAATTCTAGTTCCAAGTGTTTTATCTTTCCTTTTCCGGAGTTCAAGTTTTTCTCAGCTATCTCGTCGGAACCCCGTCTAATCATCGCAAGGCTTTATTCTTATTCTTTTCATCCGTCTGTTCTATATCATCATCTTTTGCTACCGGAGTTCTTCGTGGAGGTTCATCGCAACTCAAACCATTCGACAATCGTTCATCAAATTCTTTGGAGAAGCTCAAGCATTATTCTTTTGTTCTCTGAATGCAAATAATTCTTCTATTCTTTTGAAGTGGAGTTTTGCATTTCTTCCTCATCTTAGTTATTCCATCTTTTGGTTGCGGCATAATTCACCTCAAGTCTTGAGATGTTTAAATAAGTCCACAACAAGCTCATTCTTTTGTTGTTGATTTTCTCAACAACTCTATTCAAACCTTTCTCTTCAAGATTCTCTTCCAAATTCACTTGTCGTGAAAGTTGTCATCTTCTTCTCCGTTCTTTTATGTAACACCCCGGTGTAATGATGCTACAGTAACCCTTGGGGTTAAGCTAATCATTTTGCTAAAACAATGCTTAATCACTTTGGTCATCATCTTTTGTAAATTCTAGTTGAATTCAAATTTCAAATTGTGAGTGAAATTCAAAATTGCTCAAACATGAAAACTAAAATATTCATCTTGTGGCAAATATTCTTTTGTTAATATTGGTGGTGGGCCAACATTTTTGCAAAATGTTTAAAGCATCCTAAACTAATTGAAACAAAAAGAATATAAAAAAAGAGACAAACAGAATAGTAAAATATGGAAGTTAGAAAAGACCCCCCCCCCCTCTCGGCCCAACTGGGCCATGGTCCAGCCAGGCCGGCCCATGCCTCTGGCCTACATAGGCCCCCTCCCCGTGACCTAACTGAGCAATCCCACTTTTTCACGGATCCCCTTTCCCTCTCTCCCGCTCGGTCCCTCGTTCCACCCCGATCTGGATCGGGCTCGCTGGACTCCACCTCGACGGTGCTCGCTGGAGCCGCCCTCCATCGCCTCGTCCTCGTCTCCTCCTCGTCGGACTCCACTGAGCCTCGACGCCCTGTTCCCCTGCATCGGTGATGAGGCACCGCACTCGTTCCTCCCCTCCCCGCGGCGACGTCGACCGCGTCCTGACCCCCTCTGCTCCGCGCCCGTAGCCACGACGCCCGACCGCGCTCCCTGTCGAACTCTTTGCCTCGCCACGCCCCGCACTTACACCCACCGCCGCCGTGGCCTCTCCGCGCCGCTACCTACAACTGCCGCCTCCGCCAGCGTGCCCCCTCGTCCTCGCCTCGCCGGAGCGGAGCTGGTCCGGCCGAGCCCTCTCCTCGCCCCCTCTCTTGAGCCCCGTCAAGCTCCCTCTGGCCGCCCTGCCGTCCCCGTGGAGCAGCCGTGCGCCACCGCCCTGCGCGCCGGCGCCTGGCCGCAGCTGCCTCCGGCTGCCCCGCCTTCGGCGCCTCACCGAGGCCTCCCACGCGCCCCCGCTGCACTCTGCCAGCTCCGTCGGGGCCGCGCTCTCTAGGGCCCCCCGCCGGCCTCTGCCGGGGCGGCGCAGCGCCTCGCCCGGCCGCTCCCGCCCGCCGGTGCCTGGCCGCACCCGCCGCGGTCGCGACCCTCCCTGCCTCCGGCCTTCTTGCCCCGCGCTGCTGCCCCCGATCGCGCGCGCTGCTCTACCCTGACCGCCCCCCCCCTCATCTGCGGCCATCTCCGGCGCCCGGCTCCGGCACCGCGCCGGCGCCCCAGCGCGTCTGCTCGCCCTCGCTCACCCGTGCCTCGTCGGGCGGGCACCCAACCAGCGCCCGATTGGGGTTGTGCCCGATAGCCCAGCGCCCGACTGGCCCTGATGGGCCTATGACACATGGGGCCTAGCCCCTGTAAAAAAAGTTATAAAAAATAATAAATTAATAAATTAATAATTAACTTAATTAATCCTGATAATTAACCCTAATTAATTATGTTTTATTAAACTAATTACACATTAGTCTAATTAAACCTGATTAATTAAATTAGTCTATGACAATGGGCCCCACTGCCCCTTTGACCAGTCAAAGTTGACTGTTGACCCCGATGACATCACCCTGACATCATGCTGACGTCATCACTTACTATTCTGGATAATGTTGATTTAAATTAATTAAATAAATTCCTAAAAATGTTTAAAACTTTAGAAATTCATATAAAATAATCTATAACTCGGATGAAAATGTTTTATATATGAAAATCGCTCAGAACGACGAGACGAATCCGGATACGAGGTCAATTCGTTCGCCACACGTCCCTAGCATAGTGAACCTGCAACTTTCCCCCTTTCGATTCATCTGTCCGAAAACACGAAACACCGGGGATACTTTCTCGAGTGTTATTCCCCTTCGCCGGTACCGTGTACCACCGCGTTAGAACATCCTAGCACTGCGTGTTATCTTGCCGTGCTTCTTTATCACACGGTGCGCGACGAAGGTGGAAGCACGGTGCGGCGGCGGTGGAAGCACGGTGCGGGGGTGGTGGAAGCACTAGGGTTTTGGACACAAAATTGGAGAGGGTGGACGTTTATATAGGCACAAGGAGCTAGGGGAGTCCAAAAGAGGAGAGGTTTTCGGCCACGAGATCACAATTGAACGGCCTAGATGATGGGAAGGGTTTGAGCTGGGTTGGTGGGCTGTTGGAGGGGGGTCTTGGGCCTCAAAGAGGAGGTACTTTTAGCCCACGAGGATAACTGTTGGAGCATCAAACGAACTCCAAACGCGACGCAACTTGACAGGTGGGTCACACGTATCAAAACAACATCGCATGACAAGTCTCTCGCCATTCCGAAAACGTTACACGACCCAACATGAAAGAAGGACTCGGGGATGCCACGGGCACGTGTGAGAGCGTCGGAACTCGAAACGGACAACGGGAAGAAACGAGGGAACTCGGGCGGATGCAAGTTTTGAAACCATGCTGATGCAACACACATGATGACATGGCAAGATGCAACACGCAAGCAGACGACATGGCACTGACAACGAATAACTAGCTGACACCTGGTGCACCGGTCTCGGGGTGTCACAGGTATCGTCCAAATGGGGTATCATCATCCATTTGCATGAACTTGTGCTTTGCTTCCACCATCCTAAAGAGTAGAAAATATGAGGAGTCAGAAAAGAGAAGAGTGAATTGTGCTCTAGGGCTTGTCTTAGTGGTCGTGTCCTACAGTCAACGTGTGCTCTGATACCATCTTGTAGCGACCAAACCTCAAACAGTCTGATCTCTGTGCATCAGTGTCATCCCTGGATCAGTAATGCTGACACGCACAGTACTTGAAGGATTTATAACAGAGTCGCAATCACACACTTATTACATCGATAGTCCAACGATGAATTTATTACAATAAATATGGCTGAAGGCCATCTAATACGATAACAACGGAAGGCTTGGAAGATAAGTGAGTCCATCAACTCCAGCGGCATCACTGAGTATAGAACCACGACCTAAAAAGGGGCATCTTACTCGTCGTCTGAAAAGTCTACAACATGAAACGTTGCAGCCCGAAAACGGGTCAGCACATGGAATATGCTGGCAAAGTAACTCAAGAGAATGCAATGAAAGTAAAGCTATACTATATGCAATATGGCTGGTGGAAAGCTCTATGGTTAAGTTTTTGCGTAAAGCCAATTTTTCCCTACTTCAAATGAATAGTTTTTAATTAACTATCATGGTAGTTAAAACATCGTTGAGAAGATATACATCCTCTCAACCCCAATTAAAGTAATCATTAAACCCAACAAAATTAAATTAGAGTAACATGATGAGATTCACATAATAATCCAAGTACTAGATAGTCAAGACGTCCGTAACCGGGGACACGGCTAATCATGATCAGTTTGTACACTCTGCAGAGGTTTGTGCACTTTTCCCCATAAGACTCGATCGCCTCCGTTTGGTTTCTCACACTGCATAGTGTTTGAGAAACGGATGACCGAGACACAGTCTTTCCGAAGAGGTCCCCTTAACCAGATAGATAGGCCGGTACACCTACAAAACCCACTACATCTGCTAGCCCATCATGGAAAGGTTTCCCACAACTTACTCAACTATGCCAGGGCCCATATTGGCATGTGGCTGCACACGGAAGTTTCTAGTATGAAAAATCTCATGATCCCTTTGAGCCTGGGTGGCGGTCCAAAAGAAAAATAGGCAATCACTGGAATACCCAGATGCCTCAATCCACCCAGATGTGTATTAATGTTGCCACCTTAAGTTGAACCATTAATTAAAAAACTCACATCTATCATGGATTTCACTCAAACCCAAACCACGTCTACGAGCATAGCATGTCCTAACAGCAAACGTAGAAGTAACTCTCAAGGGTTTGAATGCAATGCAGGTAATAGGTACTACCTCAAACTACTTCCAAATCCCACAAGTTAATTGATCCTACTCATGCAATGTGTGAGGGTTGGATTAATGCAATGAAAACTGGGTAATTGGAAAGTATGATCAAAGTGTTACTTGCCTTGCTGACGATCCGCAAAACCTAGAGACTCAAAGTAGCAAGCGGCGCACTCCGGGTACTCTATCGCAAACAAACAAGCATACAATAAGTACTTAACTAATGCACGGGTAAAACTCAAATAAAAGATCTAACCAGAAAGTTCAACTTAAGAACTCCGGTTTGCAAAAAGAATCGACTCGAAAGAAGCAACGAAACTCAAATTACAAAAGAAACAAGCTCCGGTTTACTAGTTGGCCTAAAGTCAAATTTTACAGTAGCCAAAACTTTGTTCAAGTTGTTCTAACGTAAAGAGGGCATTGAGACGAAGATCTGGAATTTTGAATCACCTGATTCCGACTCTCGAACGAAAAGAAAAACGAAAAACAAAATCAGGGCAGAAATCGCGATCGGAATAACCGCGGATAAATACCCCAAAAAAGAAAAACGGACGAACAGGCTAACGAACGAACATTCGCTATCTGCGGTTAACTAACAAAAACCGTTCGTTAAAACGAACGTACGGACGAACGTCCGTTAAATAACTAAACCGAAAAACCGAACCGATCTAATCTGAAAAAAAAGAATCTGCGGTTTTCTTACTAAACCGATCGGTTTTCTAAAAAAAACCGTTATACCTCGACGACGAACTCCGGCGACGGTCGGTCCGGCGGCGGGGTGCTCCGGTGAGGCGAGGCGGCGGCGCGGCGGTGGTGCGGGGCGGCGGGGCTACGACGGCGCGGGCGGCGGCGGCGACGTGGCGCAGGCTCGGGCGGCGGCGGCTCTAGGGTTAGGGCAGGCGAGGCGAGGCGGGCTGGGGGCGGTCGGGCCGGGGCGTTGCGCTTATAAAGCCCAGAGTCCTGGGCCTTCACCACTCCAAGTCGGTTTCCTATTTTTTTTTCTAATCAGAGTCCTGGCGCAGAAAAACTAACGAAAGAAATACCAAACGGACTCCAAAATTCCCGAAATAAATTTTCACCGTCCTCTAATAATATTTAGGACAAAGTGAACATTTTTCCCGGACCTAAATGCAATTTTGAAAAACGCGTATTTTTTCTATGCAAATAAATCCAGAAAATACCAAAAGTGATTTTTAATATTTTCCTCCAATATTTCTGTTATTTTGGAGAAGTCATATTATCTCCGCTCATATTTTGTGTTTAGAAATATTTTTAGGAGAGAAAAATAATTAGAATCACACTGTCCTCGTACCGGGATTTGAGCGAACTCAAATACGTAAACGGTAAAATCCCCAACTCTCTCCGTAGGTCCTTGAGTTGCTTAGAATTTCGAGGAACTCCACAAACAAAAATGAAAAAACATGAAATGCAATTATGATCTATGTATAACATTCCAAATTGAAAATTTGGGATGTTACAAACCTACCCCCCTTAGAATGAATCTCGGCCTCGAGATTCGACTTGGCTAGAGAACAGGTGTGGGTGGTCTTTGCGTAGATCATCTTCTCGTTCCCAGGTGGCTTCTTCCTCGATGTGGTGACTCCACTGAACTTTACAAAACTTGATAACCTTACTGCGAGTAACTCTGCTTGAAAATTCGAGAATCTTAACCGACTTCTCCTCGTAGGTCAGATCACTATCCAATTGAATTGCTTCCAGGGGTACTGTGTCTCTAAGTGGTATATCGGCCATCTCCGCGTGACACTTCTTAAGCTGCAAAACGTGAAACACGTCGTGCACTCCTGACAATCCTTCGGGCAACTCCAACTTATAGGCAACCTCTCCCATGCGTTCCAAAACACGGTAAGGTCCCACAAATCTCGGGGCTAACTTCCCTTTCACTCCGAAACATTTAACTCCTCGTAGAGGCGATACTCTCAAGTACGCTCTGTCTCCGATCTCATAGGTTATCTCCTTGCGCTTCGAGTCTCCATAACTCTTCTGCCTGGACTGAGCTACTTTCAGTCTATCTCGGATCAACTTAACCTTCTCTTCGGACTCTTTGATTAAGTCTGGTCCAAACAACTGTCGGTCTCCAACTTCATCCCATGACAACGGTGTTCGGCATCTCCTTCCATACAATGCCTCGAAAGGGGCCATCCTCAAACTGGCTTGGTAACTGTTGTTGTATGAGAACTCCGCATAGGGCAAGTTGTCATCCCAACTAGATCCATAATCTAATGCAGAGGCTCTCAGCATATCTTCCAAAATCTGATTGACTCTTTCAGTCTGTCCATCTGTCTGCGGGTGAAATGATGTGCTAAACTCTAGCCTGGTACCCAAAGTTTCATGTAACTGATTCCAGAACTTTGAGGTAAACTGGGTTCCTCTATCTGATACGATACTCCTCGGAACTCCATGCAGACATACAATTCTGGTCATGTATATCTTTGCCAACTTTGCACTGGTATATGTGGTTTTCACAGGGATAAAGTGGGCTACCTTCGTCAATCGGTCTACTACTACCCAGATTGAATCATATCCTGCTTTGGTCCTGGGCAATCCGGTGATAAAATACATGCCAAGCTTCTCCCACTTCCATTCAGGTATTGGCATAGGTTGTAACAATCCTGCTGGCTTCTGATGTTCTGCTTTTACTCTCTGACACACATCAAAAACTACTACATACTCCGCAATATCCTTCTTCATACCGGTCCACCAGAAAATATCCTTCAAATCCAAATACATCTTAGTATTTCCTGGGTGAATCGAGTATGGTGAATCATGGGCCTCCTGTAAAATCAACTTCCTGATCTCCGGGTCATTAGGCACATAGATTCGGTCCTCAAACCATAGGGTGTCGTGCTCATCCTCACGAAAACCTTTAGCTTTTCCTTCGCTCATCCTCTCCTTTATAGTGACAACCTCCTTGTCAGCTTTCTGAGCTTCTCTGATTTTATCCATCAGGGTAGACTGGATTTCTAGCGTTGCTACATAGCCTCTCGGAACTATCTCCATACGCAGTTTTCGTAGGTCCTCAGCTAACTCCGTTGGAAATCCTTCCATCATTAGGGTATTGACATGGCTCTTACGGCTTAGCGCATCGGCTACTACGTTAGCCTTTCCGGGATGATAATGCAATCTCATGTCGTAATCCTTAATGAGTTCCAGCCATCTCCTTTGCCTAAGATTCAGCTCCTTCTGAGTGAATATATACTTCAAACTCTTGTGATCCGTATATACTTCACAATGGTTCCCAATAAGAAAATGTCTCCATGTCTTCAATGCATGCACTACGGCTGCTAACTCCAAATCGTGGGTGGCATAGTTCAGCTCATGAGGTTTTAGTTGTCGTGAAGCGTACGAAACAACTCTTCCTTCCTGCATAAGAACTGCTCCAAGTCCTCGACGTGAAGCGTCGCAGTACACCTCATAATCCTTATGTTGATTTGGCAGAATCAACACATGGGACGAGACCAAACGTTTCTTTAATTCCTGAAAACTGGCCTCACATTCTTCTGTCCAGCTGAATTTGGTGTCCTTCTTTAGCAACTCTGTCATTGGCTTTGCAATCCTCGAGAAATTCTCGATAAATCTCCGGTAGTATCCTGCAAGTCCAAGAAAACTCCGGATCTCTCCAATTGTTGTTGGTGCTTCCCAATGGGTCACAGTGTCCACCTTAGCGAGATCTACTGCTATTCCTTCTCCAGATATAACGTGTCGTAGAAATCCGACTTCCTTCAACCAAAACTCGCATTTGCTAAACTTGGCATATAACCGATGTTCTCTGAGCTTCTCCAACACCAAACGCAAATGCTCTGCATGCTCCTCTTCATCCTTCGAGAAGATCAAAATATCATCTATGAACACTACGACGAACTTATCCGAATACTCCATAAACACTCTGTTCATCAGGTTCATAAAGTATGCCGGTGCGTTCGTCAGACCAAATGACATAACGGTATACTCGTACAACCCATACCTAGTGGTAAAGGCCGTCTTAGGTATATCTTGCTCTCGGTTCTTCAATTGGTGGTACCCTGATCGCAGATCGATCTTGGAAAATATCTTAGCTCCTTGCAATCTATCGAACAAATCATTGATCATTGGTAATGGGTACTTGTTCTTGATCGTTACTTCATTCAATCCACGGTAATCAACAACCATTCTTAACGATCCATCCTTCTTCTCCACTAGAAGTACTAGCGAACCCCAAGGCGAAGAACTTGGGCGTATATATGAATCCTTTATCCAGTAACTCCTTAATCCGTTTCTTTATCTCCTCCAAATCCTTTGCGGGCATCCTATATGGTCTCTTAGAAATTGGCCCGGTGCCTGGCAAAAGTTCAATTAAAAACTCTATATCTCTATCCGGTGGCATGCCAGGTAACTCCTCTGGAAACACATCCGGATAATCCTTCACTACTGGCACTTCCTCCTGAACAACTCCCGTGAGAGAATGCACTTGAGTCCTTGTAGGCGAATGCCTAGATACATACTTAATCCTTTTTCCCTCCGGGGTGGTGAGCAAAATGGACTTACTGGCACAGTCAATGTTACCTCCATACTTTGATAGCCAATCCATACCTAATATCACATCCAATCCTTGTGAATCCAGGACTATTAGGTCAGAAGGGAAAGTATGGCGTCCTATGATCAATGGCGTCTGAAAACATCCTTGATGTGCCATATAATCTGCTCCAGGTGAACCTACTAACATGGGGGTCTTAAGAACTCGGGTGGACATCCTATGTCTATCTACGAACCCCCTTGAAATATATGAATGCGATGCACCAGTATCAAAAAGAACTATTGCGGTAAATGTCTTAACCAAAAACTTACCGGCAACAGCATCTGGTTGCTCTTCTACCTCCTCCACGGTCACGTGGTTCACTTGTCCTTTGTTGAACGGGTTGGGCTTCTTCGCGGCGCTTCCATTGCCGTTCCCATTCTTAACTTATGGGCATTCATTGGCATAATGTCCATTCTTCCCGCACTTGTATCAAGTGACATGGCTAAAATCCCTCTTGGTGGGTGTAGACGGTGTAGGGCGGCTCTGGTTTCCATTAGCTCCATTCCCATTTCCATTGCCGTTCTTGTGCCATTTTGGTTGTGCGAGCTACCTCCTCCATGGGTATGCTAAAACTGTCCTACCGTTTTAGGGGTAAAACGGGGCTTCTGCTGAGCTCCAGAGTTATACTTTCCTTGCCCATACTTCCTCTTGCGACTATCAATCTGTTGATGCTTCCTTTCAATCATTAGGGCGTGGTCAACCAACTCCTGGTAGTTATTGAAAGTTGCCACCATCAACTGTACGCTCATCTCATCATTCAGCCCTTCCATGAATCTCTCCTGCTTAGCGGCATCTGTGGCCACATCATTGGGGCATAACGAGATAGGGTACTAAATTCATCCACGTACTGGGCCATGGTACGGTTCCCTTGGCGCAAATTGTGAAACTCCTGCTTCTTCATACTCCTAACTCCAGTTGAGACATGGGCGGTACGAAAAGCTTGTTGAAACTGATCCCAGGTCACATTGGCTACGGGGTAAGTGGCTGTGTAATTCTCCCACCATGCTGCGGCTGGTCCAGACAACTGGTGTGAGGCAAATCGCACCTTCTCAGCATCCGAGCAATTGGCGGTGGTCAAATCCCTTCCAATCTATGTCAACGGGTGGTCATCTAAAAATATTGATCGGTAGAGGATTCCATAATATCTGCTCCAGCTTCATCTTCATAGTCTTCATCCTTGCTATCCTCAGCTTCCGAATCTGTGTCATCTATGATGATATAATCTTCCGGTGGAATCTCCTTGGGTTCTTCTTCCTCGTCTTCTTCTCCCATGAGTATCCCTAACTTCCGGGTCAAATCATCATTCTTCTCCACAAGTATCTTCATCTCCTCCTCATAACCGTCGCGTGTAGACTTGAGTTCTTCTTCTAGCTCCAAATTCCTATTTAGGGCCTTCTTCAAATCTATCATCCCTGCACACATCTGGTGCTCCTGGCGACGAATGTGGTGGTTCAACTCCTGGATGAATGCTGCAATGGACCTATCCTTCCGGGTGCTAATCATATCCCAATTCTCATCTCGGCGTCCACAAATCTGTTAGATGGTGTCCTTTAGCTCCTGCTTGTAGACTTCTCCAATCCTTCCCATAGCGATGTGGGCTGCCATGCTCCTTCCTAGGCTCCATGTAGGCGCATTAAAGGAAAATGCTATGAGTGAGATGACGGGTGCAAACGTCCTGTGACGCCCGAAGACCGACGTCCTAGAAGATTCCAGAGATTCCAGATGTTCCGGGTTTCACCGTGTGTTTCATTAGTGCTTGTATTATTTATTTTGCTTTGCATCATGTCATCATGCCATCATGTCTTTAATTTTGCATCTCAACTTAAATAAATTGTGTGGACCTTCGGTCCATTTAAATCGAGGGATATTCACAGGGTGAATTCTCTTTATAACCTATACAAAGCCTCTCAATATTTAGAGAGCAATATTAAATTATTCCATTATTATGGAACTCACCATAACAAACTTGCATCTTAATTCCCTCTTATTTTTAAATCTTTTAAATCCTCCATCCTCTCCAGATATTCATCCTATAGTTGTGGAGCTTTGATATATCAAAGTAGCCACATGTCAGTTGTTACTTCATTTCCTATTTATTTGGCTCTTCCAAATAAATATTTTTGCTTCTCTGTTTTTTTATTAGGCAAAGGAGAGCAGCCCAGCTTGAGGTCCTCTAGCAGCTGGCCTATCAGCCTTCCCTCCCCGCGGCCCATCCGGCCCAATTTCTCGTAACCCTAGCCCACCTAATCCCATCGCTCCCTTTCTCTCGTTTCCTCCCCAGCGCCGCCAGGACCGCACCCGTCTCCATCGGTCCGACCCCATTCCCCTTCTCTCTCGATCTCCCTCTCCTCGCTGCGCAGCGCTCGACCCCGTGCCCGATCCCCCCGATCCCCCCATCGATCTTCTCTGCAGCGCCCTCCAGGTCGAGCGCCATGGCCGCCTCCCTCCCCTCGCCCCAGAACGACGCCCGGACCCCTGTCTCCTCGCCCTCGCGAGCATCACGCGTCGCCGAGCCCGAGCGCCTCATCGCTCCCGCGCCCGACCCTCTCCCTCCGTCGCCAAGGCAGGCGCCGCCCCTGCCTCTGTCTCCAGCGCGGCCCCGCCGTCCCGTCGTCTACCAGGGCGCCCGCCGCCCGTCCTCGCCAGGGCCTCGCCGCTCCGGCGTCCCCCATCGCCCTGCCTCCGTCTCCAGCGCCCGCGGCCGCCTCCACCGTGCCCGTCCTCGCCAATCCCGCCGCCAGGAGCAGCCGGGGCCGCTCCTCCAGCGACCCGCACCTCCCAAAGAGGATCCTCTGGCTGGCCAGGATCCGCAGCACCGCGCCAAGTCCACGTCCAGCACTGAGGCCTCTTCTCCAGGAGCTGCGCGCCCAGGCCGCCGCGCCGTCCGTCCTCACCCTGCCTCCGCGCCGTCCGCCCGCAGCTACCGCCATGGAGCCGAGCTCCGAGTTGCTGCTGCCATGGCCGTCTCTTCCGGCCAGCTATGCTATTGCTGCCGTTGCCATGGCCTCGTCGCCCCCTTGCTGCTGCCGTGCGCTATGTTTTTGTGTTGCTTGTGCTGTTATTTTGCCAAGTACCACTACGCCCGGAGCACTCGAGACCCTCGAGTACAACTATGGAATATGTACAACTACCATCGCCGAAGACCGCGTGTTTATCTACGAACGGGAACAACTACACGGCGATACGTCAAGTACCACTACGTCCGATGCCGCGACGAGTACCCCTACCGATGATTGTGTACCACTACTTCCTCGACGAACGGAACGCCTACTTCCTCTACGTTACGAGAACGACGACACAAGACGACGCGACAAGTACCTCTTCAGAAAAGAAAACGCCAACGTGTACCACTACGATCGCCAAGTTCCGAGACCGACAAGTTCCACGACGACCCGTGTACCACTACTTCCACTACGTCCCTCGACGACTCGAACCGCTTCGAAACGAACGTCCGAAGGTATAACCCCGAGACGATGACCCGTGGTTGAATGCATGCATGTGTTGTATGAAATGTTTCTCTTGTGTGTTCCGTGCCCGTTTCATCTTTTGTCGTGCTCCTCGGTTGCCTCGTCGCCGACCCGTGGGAACCCGGTGACGGGATCATCCCACCTTTCATCTTATTCCGCTCGTTCACGCCACCTTTTCTTTTGCACCGGTCTCTAAACGAGTTACCGGAACCGAGATGTTGCCGTTGCATCATTTTCGGATCGTTGCCGTGGCACCCTTTCTTCCACCACGGTGACAAGTGCTCCTTATCATCTTCATGACAACTTTTAATAAAATTGCATAAAACTTGATCATGTCATCCGCATCATGTTAACAACATTATAAATGTGTGAATTGTTGTTGCTTTAATAATTGCTAAATTGGTCATGGGGATTTTCCGAATTTGTTGTTGTTATTTCCGGCCTCATTTAAAATGCCTAAATAGGTAGTTTGTTTTTGCTTCACCTCTTGCCATGTTAACAAACATTTAATCTTGTCTTCTAAATAAACGAGAGTCAATTAAATAATTATAATGTGGTGTTTCGTCAATATGCAACTCGTTGCATATTGAGCTCCACTTAACTTGTAGTACTTGTTTGTGCACTTTGCCATGCCATGCATATTTAAACCGGACATGCATCATACTTGGATGTGCATCGTATGCCATATTTATGCTTGTGTGTTTACCGTGTTGTTTGCTTCTTTCCGGTTGCTTCTCTTGTTAGCTTCGGTTTCGTTCCGGAGTTGTGAGGATTCGCTCGACTATGTTGCTCCGTCTACTTCATGGATCCGTTCTTCTCCCTTGTGGAATCCCAGGCAAGATGACCATACCCTTGGATACATTTACTACCATTGCTATGCTTAGTTGTCTCGGTGCAATCATTACATGTCGCGCTACCTATCTTTTATGTCAGCCTCTCCTTGTTGCCATGAAACCTCTAACCTTTGACACCTTCCTAGCAAAACCACTGTTTGGCTATGTTACCCGCTTGCTCAGCCCCTCTTATAGCGTTGTTAGTTGCAGGTGAAGATGAAGTTCGTTCCAGGTGGGAACTTGTTGTTGGAATGTCACAATATCTATAATTATTATTAACACACCTATATACTGGGCATGGGTGGAAGGCTTGGTCTTTTGCTCGGTGTTTTGTTCCACTCATGCCACCTTAGGCGCTGATAAACCGGCATTATGTTCCTTGATTTTGCGTTCCTTACACGATGGATGGATGGGGACCCCTTGACAGTTCGACTTTGAATAAAACTCCTCCAGCAAGGCCCAACATTGGTTTTAATTTGCTCATAATAACAACTTAAATAATTAATTAATTGCATAGGGGGTCATGTCCCCGGGTTCTTAATTCTACATAACAGGGGGGCCAGTGCTGATGGTGTTGGTCCCAAACGGGGGTCCTGCGGGGCCACCACGGGGAAACTCGAGGATTGGTTTTACCTGTAGCATCGCCCATCTGGTTGTGGCCTAAGACGAGATACGCGCGGCTACTATCAGGGTGTCGGCACGCCGGGAGGTCTTGCTGGACTTGTTTTACCATTGTCGAAATGTCTTGTGCACCGGGATGCCGAGCCTGATCGGTTTTTCCCTAAGATAAGGAGTGATGATATTATATTTATCACTTCAGCTAATCGTGAGATCTTGTGATGGGCTAAGTTGGGACACCCCTGCAGGGTTATGATCTTTCGAAAGCCGTGCCTGCGGTTATGTGGCAGATTGGAATTTGTTAATGTCCGGTTGTAGAAAACTTGACAGATGATCCGAAGTAAAACACACAACTGTGTGAGTAACCGTGACTGTCTCTTTTCACTTTGAGAAGAGAACACGGTGGGGTTATGTTTGATTCGTATGTAGTTCAGGGTCTTTAGCGATCACTACTAGTTGCGACCGTTTGCGTAGATGCTCATCTTATTCTTGTACTCGTAAGTTAGCCACCATATTATGCTTAGCCGCTGCTGCAACCTCACCACTACCCTTCTTCATACCCATAAAGCTTTGCTAGTCTTGATACCCGTGGTTATGGGATTGCGGAGTCCTCGTGGCTCACAGATACTACAACACCAGATGCAGCTTCAGCTGAGAATGAAGCAGGAGCTGGTTCAAGTTCTACACTGGGAGTTCGATGAAGAGAGTGGTCGTTTGCTTGTGACGTTTTCGACGATCAGTAGTGGTTTCTACTAGGGGCGATTCAGACCTGTGGCTTTATGTTTTTGGTATCTTTCTTTTGGATCTTCGCCCGTAGTCGGGTTGTGATGTTTTTGAATGATGTTTTGCTTTTGTAATGTATTGTGTGAAGTGGCGAGTGTAAGCCAACTATCTCCTTTTGCATTTTAATCCCTCTTTACATGAGTCGTGCAAAGATACCAAACTTGAGATCATTCTAGAATGGGCTTATACCTTTAAGTCGTGCCTCGACACGTAGGAGGTATAGTCCCATCCTGGGCATTACAAGTTGGTATTCAGAGCCTTCTCCGACCTAGAAGCCCCCACTGATTGATCGAATCGTTGACGGTCGAGTCTAGGCACACACTTAAAATGTTTTGAGTCCTATATTTATATCGGAGAGTAAGATTTCTGTTTGCTCCTCATCCCTTTTCACTCTGGTGAGGACTCCTGACGATTACTTTTGTCTCTTCTACTCTCAAAAATTCACCAATTTTTTTTAGGATCACGCGAGTATTGTTTGGATTGTTTCGATGTCTTTGTGACGAGAACATTGTTCTCGATGCCTCCTGACATTAGGGGTTGTGGCAGTGTCCCGGGGAGTTGAGCTCCGAGGTGTTGTCGTCACAAACATATCGCATCAGTTCTAGAATACTTAAGACGGCCGACATCGAAAACTCTCCTATGCGGTTAGTGGCAAGATAACCCCGACATCACCCAGTACTGGGGAGGTAGTTCGGGAGTATTGCCATAGCTTGTATAGTGGATGCGTTTCGAAGGTCCGAGGTAAACGGTTTCCGGAAATAACTGGTTATGTGTTGAAGGATGGATACAGCTGGATGTAGGATTAGAGTTGAGTGCGCGGTGCTTCCCCTGTATCCCCAACACCTGATTGCATAACTAGAAACTTTCGGAAATTAATAGGTGGGTTCATCTAGTAGTTCTAGGCATTCTTCCAACGAATGCATGATATGAAGTTCGGGGTTCTACATTGAGTGAAGTGGTTTTATGGGCTTGTTCCGATCGGGAGTTGCATCTTAAAGGGTCCTTGGCTATGCTGATCCGGGGATTGCAAAACCCTTTTGTAACACGTTCCATAAGCTTTCAGCACAAAGATGTCGAACGAAGCTTCTATCTTGTATTTGTTCTATCTGATCCTTGTTGCTTTTATTTATCTTTTGTTCTCCCAAGTGGCTTCTCGTCAAGTTGATGTACCTACGGAATTCATTCGTTCAATTCTCTGTTCGGATAGATATGTTGCAACATAATCTTCTTCATAAACATATCTATCCTTTGTTCTTGTTTTGATTCTGGTATTCGAGTTGCTTCGATGTCAAGTGTTGATTCCATACCTTTCCTAATCGGTGTTCTCATATTTCTATGGGAGTGCTAATTCTTCTTGACCATCGAGATCTTCATGTTAATTCTTTTCAACCGGTGTCCATTTTGTTCGTCTCAAGTTGTTTTTCTTTTCCCCGCCCTCCCTCCCTTTTCTTTATGGAGCGGGAATTCTCAGATGAAGTATCCATTTTATTCATGTGAGGTTTCTTCATTCTTTTCCTTCAGTGTTCTTATCCGGTGTTTTATCGTAAAGATGCTCAAGAGCTTCAAGTTCATCATTCTTTTGTTCTCAAATTCTGCCGGTGGATGTAATTCAAGATTTCGGTGTTGATCTTATCCTTTTTCCTCATTTCACAATGCTTTCTTATTCCGGTGCACCAATTAATCATTCTCCTCTTGCTATTCATATCCGGAGTGCTGAAGATTCATAATTCCATTCTTAATCTGTTCAAATTATTTTGAGGATTATCATCTTATTCAAGCCATTTAATTCAACCGGTGCAATATCTCTTAAGCAATCTTTCAACGGTGTTTTCTTTAGTGGGCCCATAACCCACATGTCGTTTCCCAGGATCTTACCTGACTCTTCTATTTTTCTGGAGTTATACTCAAACTCTTTTCAAAGTGTGACGTAAGAATGATTTCCATCAGTCACAGTCCTTCTCCAAGATCGCGTTCAATTCTTTTCATCGTTGTTTCAACCTTTTTAATTTTTCATTCCGGAGTGCTCAACAATTCTTCATGGCATTTCTCGTCTTCATTCTCAACATTTGGAGACCGGAGAAGTGTTTCTCTTAAATCTTGGCCCGTTCTCTTGAAGATTCGTGGTTCTAACTTCATACCATCCTCATAAGTGTTCCGTTTGTGAGGAATTCTATTATACCCGTCCGAAGCATTTCATAAATTCTTTTCTTGTGATCCTCCGAAGGCCATCATTTCAGAATATTTTTTCGTTCTCAGTTTTCAACTTCGTCCTCCAAATATTCTTCATTGATGTCTCTTCGTTCGTCTCCATATTTTTACGGTGGTTCTTTCAAGATTACCCTTCCGTTGTTATCGTTTTAATTCATTTGTTATTTTCATAATCCTACCGGTGGTTCGTTGAAGATTTACCCAAGCTTGTGCGAGATCTCTCTTAATCTTTGCAACAAGAATAAGTAGTAGGCCAATTCCGTTGCTTGTCATCAATTTAATTTGATGAAGGATAAGCATACAATAAATCTTATTCTTGCATCCTCGAAGTGATTAATCTCTTTCTCCGGAGCTTGTTCATCATATCATATTCTCGGTTCTAAGTTGTTCATCTTGTTTTCCGGAGCTCCAAGTTATTTCAATTATCATTTCAAACCTCCATCTAATTCATCGCAGACCTTGAATCTTATTATTTTCATCTTCCACTTCTCATGCTTTCATTACCGGAGTTCTCATGAGGGTTCACCATGTTTTAATTCATCCTTGAAGTCTTCATCAAGATTCTTGTTGGAGCTCAAGCATTCTTCATCATGCTTTCCAAGTGCAATTCTTTCTAACTTATTGTTTGAGATGGTGTTATGTCATTCTTGACAATTCCTTCATGTTTCATGATTCACGACTTATCAAGAATGAGATATTTAAAACCATCATTTCTTTTTCCTTAGGAGATCTTTCCAACCATTCAATTTATTTGTTGGAGTTATCTTGGGTTACAATTCACCCAAAAGCTTTCCCTAAGGATTGTTGCTAATTATGGTGCTTATAAATGACCCAAGTTCTTAATTATCCTCTCCGTGAGATAAGTTTTTCGTCTCCTTGTGGATCTCAATCAAATCAATTGTTTTCGTCGGTGGCTGGTTGTCACCTCTTAATTTTGAGATGTTTTCCATAAGCCCACATCAAGCTTATTCTTTTCGTTGTTGAATTCCAACAGCTCTGTTCAACCCATCTTGGTAAAGATGCTCTTTCAATTCATTCGTGGGAGAAGTTGTCATTTTCTTCTTCGTTCTATTCTTTCCAACGATCTAGCTTATATTCTTTCATTCCGGAGGCCTTGTGATGTTGCTCTCTCCAAACCATCATCTTGTTTTATCGAGATCATGTTCTTTTCCTTGTTTATCTATTTAACCGGAGTGTTGTATTCTTCATTCAATTTCCGTCATCTTATCAAGTTTTGCCTATCTTTTCAACCGGAGTGCTGTCTGAAGCCTTCCTTACCCTTGTGCCATTCCTTCATTGTTCCGGAGGCTGTGTGTTATTGTTTTCATCAAGTATCACTCCATATCCTCAAGTTCTTGTTAATTCCTTCCATTTTCAGTCGGAATGCTGTCCAAATTATTTCGTTCTTATTCCTTCTCAATCTTGGTTAACCGGAGTGGTTTTGATATTCTTTCGTCATCCGTGAGCTCTTGTTTCATGTCTTTTAACCTACAAGGTTCCCATAATGTTCCTCTTTCTAACGGAGTGCTTCATCTTCGTTCATCTCCATTGTATTCTTATTCAACTTATTTTAACCTCTCAAGGTTCGTGGTTTCACTCGTCTGTCAAAGAAGCACCTTTGTTTTACCTCTTCTTTTTCGTTTTTACCCGGTGCCATCTCTAGGATCTCGGGTCGAGATCCTCTGTTAGTGTGGGAGAGTTGTGACGCCCGAAGACCGACGTCCCAGAAGATTCCAGAGATTCCAGATGTTCCGGGTTTCACCGTGTGTTTCATTAGTGCTTGTATTATTTATTTTGCTTTGCATCATGTAATCATGCCATCATGTCTTTAATTTTGCATCTCAACTTAAATAAATTGTGTGGACCTTCGGTCCATTTAAATCGAGGGATATTCACAGGGTGAATTCTCTTTATAACCTATACAAAGCCTCTCAATATTTAGAGAGCTATATTAAATTATTCCATTATTATGGAACTCACCATAACAAACTTGCATCTTAATTCCCTCTTATTTTTAAATCTTTTAAATCCTCCATCCTCTCCAGATATTCATCCTATAGTTGTGGAGCTTTGATATATCAAAGTAGCCACATGTCAGTTGTTACTTAATTTCCTATTTATTTGGCTCTTCCAAATAAATATTTTTGCTTCTCTGTTTTTTTTTATTTGGCAAAGGAGAGCAGCCCAGCTTGAGGTCCTCCAGCAGCTGGCCTATCAGCCTTCCCTCCCCGCGGCCCATCCGGCCCAATTTCTCGTAACCCTAGCCCACCTAATCCCATCGCTCCCTTTCTCTCGTTTACTCCCCTGCGCCGCCAGGACCGCACCCGACTCCATCGGTCCGACCCCACCCCCTTCTCTCTCGATCTCCCTCTCCTCGCTGCGCAGCGCTCGACCTCGTGCCCGATCCCCCCCATCGATCTTCTCTGCAGAGCCCTCTAGGCCGAGCGCCATGGCCGCCTCCCTCCCCTCGCCCCAGGACGACGCCCGGGCCCATGTCTCCTCGCCCCCGCGAGCATCACGCGTCGCCGAGCCCGAGCGCCTCATCGCTCTCGCGCCCGACCCTCTCCCTCCGTTGCCAAGGCAGGCGCCGCCCCTGCCTCTGTCTCCAGCGCGGCCCTATCGTCCCGTCGTCTACCAGGGCGCCGGCCGCCCGTCCTCGCCAGGGCCTCGCCGCTCCGGCGTCCCCCATCGCCCCTGCCTCCGTCTCCAGCGCCCGCGGCCGCCTCCACCGCGCCCGTCCTCGCCAATCCCGCCGCCAGGAGCAGCCGGGGCCGCTCCTCCAGCGACCGCGCCTCCCACAGAGGATCCGCCGGCCGGCCAGGATCCGCAGCACCGCGCCAAGTCCACGTCCAGCACCGAGGCCTCTTCTCCAGGAGCTGCGCGCCCAGGCCGCCGCGCCGTCCGTCCTCGCCCCGCCTCCGCACCGTCCGCCCGCAGCTACCGCCATGGAGCCGAGCTCCGAGCTTCTTCTGCCATGGCCGTCTCTTCCGGCCAGCTATGCTGTTGCTGCCGTCGCCATGGCCTCGTCGCCCCCTTGCTGCTGTCGTGCGCTGTGTTTTTGTGTTGCATGTGTTGTTATTTTGCCAAGTACCACTACGCCCAGAGCACTCGAGACCCTCAAGTACAACTACGGAATATGTACAACTACCGTCGCCGAAGACCGCGTGTTCATCTACGAACGGGAACAACTACACGGCGATACGTCAAGTACCACTACGTCTGATGCCGCGACGAGTACCCCTACCGATGATTGTGTACCACTACTTCCTCGACGAACGGAACGCCTACTTCCTCTACGTTACGAGAACGACGACACAAGACGACGCGACAATTACCTCTTCGGAAACGAAAATGCCAACGTGTACCACTACGATCGCCAAGTCCCGAGACCGACAAGTTCCACGACGACCCGTGTACCACTACTTCCACTACGTCCCTCGACGACTCGAACCGCTTCGAAACAAACGTCCGAAGGTATAACCCCGAGACGTGACCCGTGGTTGAATGCATGCATGTGTTGTATGAAATGTTTCTCTTAGGTGCTCCGTGCCCGTTTCATCTTTTGTCGTGCTCCTCGGTTGCCTCGTCGCCGACCCGTGGGATCCCGGGGACGGGATCATCCCACCTTTCATCTTGTTCTGCTCGTTCACGCCACCTTTTCTTTTGCACCGGTCTCTAAACGTGTTACCGGAACCGAGATGTTGCCGTTGCATCATTTTCGGATCGTTGCCGTGGCACCCTTTCTTCCACCACGGTGACAAGTGCTCCTTATCATCTTCATGACAACTTTTAATAAAATTGCATAAAACTTGATCATGTCATCCGCATCATGTTAACAACATTATAAATGTGTGAATTGTTGTTGCTTTAATAATTGCTAAATTGGTCATGGGGATTTTCCGGAATTTGTTGTTGTTATTTCCGGCCTCATTTAAAATGCCTAAATAGGTAGTTTGTTTTTGCTTCACCTCTTGCCATGTTAACAAACATTTAATCTTGTCTTGTAAATAAACGAGAGTCAATTAAATAATTATAATGTGGTGTTTCGTCAATATGCAACTCGTTGCATATTGAGCTCCACTTAACTTGTAGTACTTGTTTGTGCACTTTGCCATGTGATACGTCCAAAACGTATCATAATTTCTGCTTGCTCCATGCCTCTTTTGGGTGATATTGCTATGATATTTATACACTTCCATACACTTTTGATCATATTTGGACTAACCTATTATCACAGTGCACCCCAGTGCCAATTTCTGTTTTCTGCTGTTTTTGTATTTCAGGTTTTCCCATTACGAAAACTGCCAGAAAAATCCCGGAAAAATTATATAAAAAATCAGCGTTCCAGAAGCTTCCCAGCACCCGAAGTAGAGCCGGAGGGGGGCCACCAGAGCTCCAGGCGCCCTGGTGGCGCAGCCCCCCTCCTGGCCGCGCCGGGGGGGCGCCTGGGCCCCCCAGGCCTCCGCTGATGCCCCCCTTTGGCATATATTTATATCGTGTCCCGAAACCCTCGAGACGGGAACCCTTTTTCGCGATCTCATCTCTGTTCCGCCGCCGCCGCGCTTCCAAGATCGGGAGCGCCAGGAGAACTCTTCCCAGCACCCTGCCGGAGGGGAGGATCACCACCGGGAGCTTCTCCACCACCATGGACGCCTCCCGGATGAGTTGTGTGTAGTCTCCCTTGGACCATGGGTCCATGACCAGTAGCTATGTGATGTTCTCCTCCCGTTCTTGTGCTTCATTAATTAGTCCTCGTGAGCTGCCCTACATGATCGAGGCACATATGTAATCCTTATGCTGTTGCTATGATGAGTTTGCTGGGATCCGATGGATTGTGAGATTATGTTCAGATTGTGTTTGAGTAATATATTTGATCTACCTCTTTTATATTTATGTTCGTAAGTAATTCTTGCATGTTCTCCGTTGTTATTTATTGCTTTGGCCAAGTAGTAGGTAGTGACTCCAAGAGGGAACGTTATGCTTGATTGTGGGTTCATGCCCCTCGATGACTAGCTTGAGTGACAGAACCATGAGTCTAGGGGATGTGTTGTTGCCACAAGGGGGAAAACAACGTTGCTTGTGCCCGTGGGTGCAAGGATTGTTTACTTTACGCAAAGTTCTTTTAATGCAGTTGTCTGTTGCTTTGAGTTTACACTATGGGTGGGACTCGCAAGTTAATACCAGCGAGATGTTCTGGATAGATATCTCAAGGTGGATGATTAGTAGTAGATGCAGATGGATTTCGGTCTACTTGCCTTGGCGTACCGCGCATGCTTTGAACCTCTACCTTTCTTGTAACATAGTTAGCATTGGTTTGCGCACATAATTCTGTCAATTGCCCAGCTGTAATTCGTTCACCTCACATAGCTGTTTTATCGTCTTTTGGGAGAGAGACATCACTAGTGAACATCATGGGACCCCGGTCCATATTACCATCATTGATCACATCCGCTATTTACTTTCCGCTTTTTACTTACTATTGCAGCAATACCTATCACTATTATCACTTGCGTTTGATCCTTTGTAAACGACAAGGCCGAAGGGATTGACAACCTCTATGTACTCGTTGGGAGCAAAGTTATTTTTATTTGTGTGCAGGTCCACGTTGATTGCTAATATCTGGTGCCGTTAGCAGTTGACACCTTCTTGTTGAAACTGGGAGTCTCAGGGGAAATCGATCCTTGGTATCTTTGCCAAGGGAAAACTTCCGCTACACTGCATCTCAAACCTTCCACTTGGGGTAACCAACGAGGGGCGAGAAGCCATCAAGCAAAGTTTTCTGGCGCCGTTGCCGGGGACTCCACTCTTCAAGATAGGGGAGTTGCACGCTATCTTTTATCTTTGCTTTTTAGTCTGGTTTGTTTACCTTTCAGTTTTCTTTATGTCTTTTCACTAGTTTTGCTTAATGGAAAACAACAAAAATATGAGAGAGCTTTATAAGCTCTACCTTGCTTTGGGACATGATGTGTTTGAAGAGAAAATTAGAAAACCTATGGAACTTTATTATTTGCATAACAATCATGATGGTGGTGATGTTATTAGTATGCTTTCTTTGAATATCAATATTGCTAATGACATGGAAAGCTCTAAGCTTGGGGATGACACGTTTGATGAACATGATATTTTTAGTCCCCCAACTTTTGAGGAGAAAATTTACTTTGATGATACTATGCCTCCTATATATGATGATTACCATGATGGTTATCATAGTCTTACTCTCACTATTCCTAATAAGAAAGATTTTGCTTATATGAAGAGTAATGACACTTTTATGCTTTTGGATCATGGAAATAATGCCTTATGTGATAGTTATATTGTTGAGTTCATCCATGATGCCACTGAAATTTATAATGAGAGAGGGAGACTTGGTTCTAAATATCTTAATAATAAGAAGTTTCCTCTCTTTATGGTGAATATTTTGAAGTTATGCTTGTTTTGCCTTCCTATGCTAGTTGCTTTGTGCTTCAATGAATTATTCTATTGCAATATTCCTATGCATAGGAAGCATGTTAGGCTTAAATATGTTTGGTATTTGCTCCTTGATGCTCTCTTTTGTTCTTCAAATCTTATTCCTACGAGAGCATCATTAAAGTCTTAAGCCTATCTTTATGGCTATAAAGAAAGAGCTCTAGGGAGACAACCCTTGTTATCTTTGCTTTCACTTTGTTCTTTCAGTTCTAGTGGTCTTGATGTTTGTTACTACTGTAGCAACATCATTGTATCTTTACTTTTCAGCTTTGTGCCAAGTTTAGCCTCTGATTGCAAGAAAGTTCAAAAGTTGTGACGTGCAGTCCAGAAAACAGATTCTGTCCTTGGACAGAAAAATTCGTATAAAATCACCAGATCATCTTTTTGGTCTGAATTTTTTCGACAGCGTGCTCTATACAATTGTCTTTCGTGCGTCTGTTCTGAGTTTTTTTATTAGAGTTGCAGAAGTGCCCCGAAAAAATCATTTACTACCTGCTGTTCTGTTTTTCACAGATTCTGTCCTGTTTTGCCTTTCCTTCATTTTGCAAACCTAGAGCTTGCTTTTTCTTTGCAAAAACCTTTTGGCAATCTTGAGAAACAGTAGACCTTCAAGAATATCTTTATTTCCAGCAAGGAACAATTATTTTATTATGGGTACTAACCTCGCTAATCAGATTATGATGAGTTATGTATGAAGGGAGTTTTCAAGTGTGCGAGGGAAGATGATAAAAAGATTCAGGAGTGTCAAACGCTCAAGCTTGGGGATGCCCCCATGCACCCCCAAGAAATATTCAAGGAGACTCAAGCGTCTAAGCTTGGGGATGCCCCCGTGCATCCCCTTCTCCATCAACATTATCAGTTCATCTTTCGTTCCACCATATTTTTATCACTTCATGTGTTATGTGCTATGCTTGGAGCGTCTTGCTTTTAGTTTTCCTTTTTAGTTTTCTTTAGCTTTTCATAACGAGTCGGAACTCAGCTTTCTTTATGTGGGAGAGAAACACGCTCCACCTCTACCTAGAACATAACATAGAATTTTCATGTCTATCTTGCTGTGTGTGTTTTTTGTCTTTTAATAGCTACTATCATGCTTAGCTCTTAGTTTTCATGCTTATCTTTTTAAAGAGCTTTTGTTTAGTTGGTTGCTTGAACTCTCTTTAGTTATCATGCTTATCTTATTAAGAGAGTTTGCTTCTGTTGCATTGGTTGATATGTCTATGATAAAAATGCTACGTGCATAATGGTGCTTAGTAGTTCATGTTTTCTTATGGTTAGTCTCAAATAGCTGGGGGGGGGGGTTCCCAATGTGTTATTGGAGTACCAACATGATTTGTTTGCCTATGATGTGGTATGGTTTAGTAATATCTTCCTTCAAGAATTTATTTTGATTGACTTGGCGTATGCTCACGCATATTTAAGACTGTAAAGAAAGTCTGTCAAGCCTTGATGATCTTTTATTTCTGAGTAGCGATATAACTTCCATGCCTGATTCAATGTTGCTTTGTCGCTCTACATGATTATGACCGTCATTGCTCTCTTAGTTGGCCACTCCCAGTCTTTTGCTAACCTCCACCTGTACTAAGCGGACTGACTGCTTGTGCATCCAAATTCTTTTAAACCAGTTATGCCATATGAGTCCACCATACCTTCCTACATGGTATTTACCTGCCATTCCTAACGGAGACTTGCATGTACCATCTCGAAATTATTCAAAAAAAATGCATTCCTATTTTGTGCCTCTGTTTTTAGTTCATGAGGAAGTAGTAGTTAATTCATGATCTTTTTAAGTTGGACAAGCTTCACCCCGGGATTGCATGTCTAATGTGCAAACC
>LR738713.1:325492197-325519549 GCA_902687465.1 Secale cereale
GGGGGGGGGGGGGGGGGGGGGCGCCTGGGCCCCCCAGGCCTCCGCTGATGCCCCCTTTGGCATATATTTATATCGTGTCCCGAAACCCTCGAGACGGGAACCCTTTTTCGCGATCTCATCTCTGTTCCGCCGCCGCCGCGCTTCCAAGATCGGGAGCGCCAAGAGAGCTCTTCCCGGCACCCTGCCGGAGGGGAGGATCACCACCGGGAGCTTCTCCACCACCATGGACGCCTCCCGGATGAGTTGTGAGTAGTCTCCCTTGGACCATGTAAACCCGGGCAAACGTCGGGCCGGGCCGGGTTTCGGGCCGGGCTTGTGAAAGCCCGAACTTCATTTCTCAAGCCCGAGCCCGGCCCGAAGCCCGAAATACTCCCTGTCTTCGAGCCCGAGCCCGGCCCGAAATCAAGCCCGAAGCCCGAAAGCCCGGCCCGAATGCTGTTTTTTAGTACGCGCACGTGCAAGCCCGGCCCGAAGCCCGAAAGCCCGGCCCGAAATATCGAAAAATTGAAGCCCGAGCCCGGCCTGAACTATCTTTCGGGCTGCAAAACAAAGCCCGAGCCCGTCCCGAATGTAAGCCCGGCCCAGCCCGGCCCGGCCCGGGTTTTTCGGGCCGGGCTCGGGCCGGGTCGTCGGGCCGGGCTGTCCATGCCCGGGTCTAGGACCATGGGTCCATGACCAGTAGCTATGTGATGTTCTCCTCTCGTTCTTGTGCTTCACTAATTAGTCCTCGTAAGCTGCCCTACATGATCGAGGCACATATGTAATCCTTATGCTGTTGCTATGATGAGTTTGCTGGGATCCGATGGATTGTGAGATTATGTTCAAATTGTGTTTGAGTAATATATATGATCTACCTCTTTTATATTTATGTTCGTAAGTAATTCTTGCATGTTCTCCGTTGTTATTTATTGCTTTGGCCAAGTAGTAGGTAGTGACTCCAAGAGGGAACGTTATGCTAGATTGTGGGTTCATGCCCCTCGATGACTAGCTTGAGTGACAGAAACATGAGTCTAGGGGATGTGCTGTTGCCACAAGGGGGAAAACAACGGTGCTTGTGCCCGCGGGTGCAAGGATTGTTTACTTTACGCAAAGTTCTTTTAATGCAGTTGTCTGTTGCTTTCAGTTTACACTATGGGTGGGACTCGCAACTTAATACCACCGAGATGTTCTGGATAGATATCTCAAGGTGGATGATTAGTAGTAGATGCAGATGGATTTCGGTCTACTTGCCTTGGCGTACCGCCCATGCTTTGAACCTCTACCTTTCTTGTAACATAGTTAGCATTTGTTTTGCGCACATAATTCTGTCAATTGCCCAGCTGTAATTCGTTCACCTCACATAGCTGTTTTATCGTCTTTTGGGAAAGAGACATCACTAGTGAACATCATGGGACCCTAGTCCATATTACCATCATTGATCACATCCGCTATTTACTTTCCGCTTTTTACTTACTATTGCAGCAATACCTATCACTATTATCACTTGCGTTTGATCCTTTGTAAACGACAAGGCCGGAGGGATTGACAACCTCTCTGTACTCGTTGGGAGCAAAGTTATTTGTATCTGTGTGCAGGTCCACGTTGATTGCTAATATCTGGCGCCGTTAGCAGTTGACACCTTCTTGTTGAAACTGGGAGTCTCAGGGGAAATCGATCCTTGGTATCTTTGCTAAGGGAAAACTTCCGCTACACTGCATCTCAAACCTTCCACTTGGGGTAACCAACGAGGGGCGAGAAGCCATCACCATGCCATGCATATTTAAACCGGACATGCATCATACTTGGATGTGCATCGTATGCCATATTTATGCTTGTGTGTTTACCGTGTTGTTTGCTTCTTTCCGGTTGCTTCTCTTGTTAGCTTCGGTTTCGTTCCGGAGTTGTGAGGATTCGCTCGACTATGTTGCTCCGTCTACTTCATGGATCCGTTCTTCTCCCTTGTGGAATCCCAGGCAAGATGACCATACCCTTGGATACCTTTACTACCATTGCCATGCTTAGTTGTCTCGATGCTATCATTACATGTCGCGCTACCTATCTTTTATGTCAGCCTCTCCTTGTTGCCATGAAACCTCTAACCTTTGACACCTTCCTAGCAAAACCACTGTTTGGCTATGTTACCCGCTTGCTCAGCCCCTCTTATAGCGTTGTTAGTTGCAGGTGAAGATGAAGTTCGTTCCAGGTGGGAACTTGTTGTTGGAATATCAAAATATCTATAATTATTATTAACACACCTATATACTGGGCATGGGTGGAAGGCTTGGCCTTTTGCTCGGTGTTTTGTTCCACTCATGCCACCTTAGGCGCCGATAAACCGGCATTATGTTCCTTGATTTTGCGTTCCTTACACGATGGGTGGATGGGGACCCCTTGACAGTTCGACTTTGAATAAAACTCCTCCAGCAAGGCCCAACATTGGTTTTAATTTGCTCATAATAACAACTTAAATAATTAATTAATTGCATAGGGGGTCATGTCCCTGGGTTCTTAATTCTACATAACAGGGGGGCCAGTGCTGATGGTGTTGGTCCCAAACGGGGGTCCTGCGGGGCCACCACGGGGAAACTCGAGGATTGGTTTTACCTGTAGCATCGCCCATCCGGTCGTGGCCTGAGACGAGATACGCGCGGCTACTATCAGGGTGTCGGCACGCCGGGAGGACTTGCTGGACTTGTTTTACCATTGTCGAAATGTCTTGTGCACCGGGATGCCGAGCCTGGTCGGTTTTTCCCTAAGATAAGGAGTGATGATATTATATTTATCACTTCAGCTAATCATGAGAGCTTCTGATGGGCTAAGTTGGGACACCCCTGCAGGGTTATGATCTTTCGAAAGCCGTGCCCGCGGTTATGTGGCAGATTGGAATTTGTTAATGTCCGGTTGTAGAAAACTTGACAGATGATCCGAAGTAAAACACACAACTGTGTGAGTAACCGTGAGTGTCTCTTTTCACTTTGAGAAGAGAACACAGTGGGGTTATATTTGATTCGTATGTAGTTCAGGGTCTTTAGCGATCACTACTAGTTGTGACCGTTTGCGTAGATGCTCATCTTATTCTTGTACTCGTAAGTTAGCCACCATATTATGCTTAGCCGCTGGTGCAACCTCACCACTACCCTTCTCCATACCCATAAAGCTTTGCTAGTCTTGATACCCGTGGTTATGGGATTGCTGAGTCCTCGTGGCTCACAGATACTACAACACCAGATGCAGGTTCAGCCGAGAATGAAGCAGGAGCTGGTTCAAGTTCTACACTGGGAGTTCGATGAAGAGAGTGGTCGTTTGCTTGTGACGTTTTCGACGATCAGTAGTGGTTTCTACTAGGGGCGATTCAGACCTGTGGCTTTATGTTTTTGGTATCTTTCTTTTGGATCTTCGCCCGTAGTCGGGTTGTGATGTTTTTGAATGATGTTTTGCTTTTGTAATGTATTGTGTGAAGTGGCGAGTGTAAGCCAACTATCTCCTTTTGCATTTTAATCCCTCTTTACATGAGTCATGCAAAGATACCAAACTTGAGATCATTCTAGAATGGGCTTATACCTTTAAGTCGTGCCTCGACACGTAGGAGGTATAGTCCCATCCTGGGCATTACACGTCCTTCCTGGAACTTGAGCTTGAATCAACCAACACTCCTCCTCAGGTAGAGTGGCATTGTAGGTTCCGGTGAAACTTGGTAATCCAATGTTTAGATATCTGGTGACTTCCTTCAGGTGTTGTCAGGCCCAAGAAGCGATTCTATCACGATCACGTGACGCTTACGTGATTGGGGCACAACCGCATTTCGGGCACTTAGCAAGATGGATATCATTACATCGTACCATTACATACATACATGGGGGATACAACAATACATACAAGTCACAAGAATACAACAACATCAATACAAGGCATCCGACTACGAATGAAAACATGAAAAGAACAATGACATCCATCTTCTATCCCAGGCTGCCGACCCGGAACCTAACCCAAGACTGAAGAAGAAAGAACTCCAAACAACGATCAACGCTCTCACGTGAAGACATCGGAAACCTGCACCTGCAACTGTTGTTGTAGTATCTGTGAGCCACGAGTGCTCGACAATCCCATAACCATGGGTAACAAGACTATTAAAGCTTAATAGGTAGGAAGAGGTAAAGTGGTGAGGTTGCAGCAGCGGCTAAGCAATATATGGTGGCTAACTTACGAGTACAAGAATAAGATGAGCATCTACGCAAACGGTCGCAAACTAGTAGTGATCGCTAAAGATCCTGAACTACCTACGAGTCAAACATAACCCCGCCGTGTTCTCTTCTCAAAGTGAAAAGAGACAGTCACGGTTACTCATACAGTTGTGTGTTTTACTTCGGATCATCTGTCAAGTTTTCTACAACCGGACATTAACAAATTCCAATCTGCCACATAACCGCGGGCACGACTTTCGAAAGATCATAACCCTGCAGGGGTGTCCCAACTTAGCCCATCACAAGCTCTCACGATTAGCTGAAGTTATAAATATAATATCATCACCCCTTATCTTAGGGAAATCTGATCAGGCTCGGCATCCCGGTGCACAAGACATTTCGACAATGGTAAAACAAGTCCAGCAAGACCTCCCGGCGTGCCGACACCCTGATAGTAGCCGCGCGTATCTCGTCTCAGGCCACAACCGGATGGGCGATGCTACAGGTAAAACCAAACCTCGAGTTTCCTCGTGGTGGCCCCGCAGGACCCCCGTTTGGGACCAACACCATCAGCACTGGCCCCCCTGCTATGTAGAAAAGAATCCCGAGGGCGCGACCCCCTATTCAAATTTAACTAATTATTTAAGTTGTTATTATGAGGCAAATTAAAACCAATGTTGGGCCTTGCTGGAGGAGTTTTATTCAAAGTCGAACTGTCAAGGGGTCCTCATATACCCAACCGTGTAAGGAACGCAAAATCAAGGAACATAATGCCGGTTTATCGGCACCTAAGGTGGCATGAGTGGAACAAAACACCGAGCAAAAGTCCAAGCCTTCCACCCATGCCCAGTATATAGGTGTGTTAATAATAATAATAGATATTGTGATATTCCAACAACAAGTTCCCTCCTGGAACGATCTTCATCTTCACCTGCAACTAACAACGCTATAAGAGGGGCTGAGCAAGCGGGTAACATAGCCAAACAATGGTTTTGCTAGGAAGGTTTCAAAGGTTAGAGGTTTCATGGCAACAAGGAGAGGCTGACAATAAAGTTGGGTAGCGCGATATATAACGATAGCATCGAGACACTAAGCATGGCAATGATAGTAAAGGTATCCAAGGGTATGGTCATCTTGCCTGAGATCCCGCAAGGAAGAAGAACGGATCCATGAAGAAGACGAAGAAGAAGCCTTGAAGAAGAACCACGGGTAGACGAATGAATCCTCACGAACGCAACGGAACAAGCACTAACTAGAAAAAGCAAGCAATACGGTAAACAAACCACTCAAGAACATAACAATATGCTCAACCAAGTATGATGCAAAACAAGTCTACTTATGATGCACAGCAAGTCTACCTAGGAAGCAAAACATGGAAAGGTAGGAAGCACAGCAAAACAGCACAAGTCTATATGTTGCAAAATGAAACGTTGCAGCCCGAAAACGGGTCAGCACATGGAATATGTTGGCAAAGTAACTCAAGAGAATGCAATCAAAGTAAAGCTATACTATAAACAATATGGCTGGTGGAAAGCTTTATGGTTAAGTTTTTGCGTAAAGCCAATTTTTCCTTACTTCAAAGGAATAGTTTTTAATTAACTATCATGGTAGTTGAAACATCGTTGAGAAGATAGACATCCTCTCAACCCCAATTAAAGTAATCATTAAACCCAACAAAATTAAATTAGAGTAACATGATGAGATTCACATGATAATCCAAGTACTAGATACTCAAGACGTCCGTAACCGGGGACACGGCTAATCATGATCAGTTTGTACACTCTGCAGAGGTTTGAGCACTTTTCCCCACAAGACTCGATCGCCTCCGTTTGGTTTCTCGCACTGCATGGTGTTTGAGAAACGGATGACCGAGACACAGTCTTTCCGAAGAGGTCCCCTTAACCAGATAGATAGGCCGGTACACCTACAAAACCCACTACATCTGCTAGCCCATCATGGAAAGGTTTCCCACAACTTACTCAACTATGCCAGAGCCCATATTGGCATGTGGCTGCACACGGAAGTTTCTAGTAAGAAAAATCTCATGATCCCTTTGAGCCTGGGTGGCGGTCCAAAAGAAAAACAGGCAATCACTGGAATACCCAGATGCCTCAATCCACCCAGATGTGTATTAATGTTGCCACCTTAAGTTGAACCATTAATTAACAAACTCACATCTGTCATGGATTTCACTCAAACCCAAACCACGTCTACGAGCATAGCATGTCCTAACAGCAAACGTAGAAGTAACTCCCAAGGGTTTAAATGCAATGCAGGTAATAGGTACTACCTCAAACTACTTCCCAATCCCACAAGTTAATTGATCCTACTCATGCAATGTGTGAGGGTTGGACTAATGCAATGAAAACTGGGTAATTGGAAAGTATGATCAAAGTGTTACTTGCCTTGCT
Source organism: Secale cereale (assembly GCA_902687465.1). Lineage (NCBI taxonomy): Eukaryota > Viridiplantae > Streptophyta > Magnoliopsida > Poales > Poaceae > Secale > Secale cereale. The sequence continues at coordinate 325,498,769 of LR738713.1, forward strand.
GACGATCCGCAAAACCTAGAGACTCAAAGTAGCAAGCGGCGCACTCCGGGTACTCTATCGCAAACAAACAAGCATATAATAAGTACTAAACTAATGCACGGGTAAAACTCAAATAAAAGATCTAACCAGAAAGTTCAACTTAAGAACTCCGGTTTGCAAAAAGAATCGACTCGAAAGAAGCAACGAAACTCAAATTGCAAAAGAAACGAGCTCCGGTTTACTAGTTGGCCTAAAGTCAAATTTTATAGTAGACAAAACTTTGTTCAAGTTGATCTAACGTAAAGAGGGAATCGAGACGAAGATCTGGGATTTTGAATCACCTGATTCCGACTCTTGAGCGAAAAGAAAAACGAAAAACAAAATCACGGCACAAATCACGATCGGAATAACCGCCGATAAATACCCCGAAAAAGAAAAACGAACGAACAGGCTAACGAACGAATATTCGCTGTCTGCGGTTAACTAACGAAAATTGTTCGTTAAAACAAACGTACGGACGAACGTCCGCTAAATAACTAAACCGAAAAACCGAACCGATCTAATCTGAAAAAAAACGAATCTACGGTTTTCTTACTAAACCGATCGGTTTTTTTTTAAAACCGTTATACCTCGACGACGAACTCCGGCGACGGTCGGTCCGGCGGCGGGGTGCTCCGGCGAGGCGAGGCGGCGGGGCTGCGGCGGCGCGGGCGGCAGGCGGCGCCGGCACGAGCGGCGGCGGCGGCGCGGCGCGGGCTCGGGCGACGGCGGCGCTAGGGTTAGGGCAGGCGAGGCGAGGGGGGCTGGGGGCGGTCGGGCCGGGGCGCTGCGCTTATAAAGCCCAGAGTCCTGGGCCTTCACGACTCCAAGTCGGTTTCCTATTTTTTTTCTAATTAGAGTCCTGGCGCAGAAAAACTAACGAAAGAAATACCAAACGGACTCCAAAATTCCCGAAATAAATTTTCACCGTTCTCTAATAATATTTAGGACATAGTGAACATTTTTCCCGTACCTAAATGCAATTTTGAAAAACGCGTATTTTTCCTATGAAAATAAATCCGCAAATAAATCCAGAAAATACCAAAAGTGATTTTTAATATTTTTCCTCCAATATCTGTTATTTTGGAGAAGTCATATTATCTCCGCTCATATTTTGTGTTTAGAAATATTTTTGGGAGAGAAAAATAATTAGAATCACACTGTCCTCGTACCGGTATTCGAGCGAACTCAAATACGTAAACGGTAAAATCCCCAACTCTCTCCGTATGTCCTTGAGTTGCTTAGAATTTCGAGGAACTCCACAAATAAAAATTCAAAAACATGAAATGCAATTATGATCTATGTATAACAATCCAAATTGAAAATTTTGGATGTTACATAAGGATTATGAATTCTCTGTCGACCCAGAGTTAATCACTTTGATTGAATCTGATCCTTTCCATGGTTATGAAACTGAAACTGTTGTGGCACATCTTACAAAGTTAAATGACATAGCCACCCTTTTTACCCATGATGAGAAAACTCGCTACTACTTTATTCTCAAATTATTTCCGTTCTCATTCAAGAGTGTTGCTAAAGCTTGGTACCATACTCTTACTCCTGGTTGTGTGCGTAGTCCCCATGATATGATTTATTACTTCTCTGAAAAATATTTTCCTGCTCATAGGAAACAAGCTGTCTTACAGGAAATATTTAACTTTGTGCAAACTAAAGAAGAGAGTCTCCCACAAGCTTGGAGGAGGCTTTGCCAGTTACTTAATGCTTTGCCTGATCATCCTCTTAAGAAAAATGAAATACTTGATATCTTCTATAATGGACTAACCGATGCTTCTAGGGACTTCCTAGATAGTTGTGCTGGTTGTGTTTTCAGGGAACGAACTATTGATCAAGCTAAAGAATTATTGAATAACATGTTGAAACATTATTATGATTGGACTATTCCTGAACTACTGGCTAAACACACTCCGAAGAAGAGGGGTATATTATATCTCAGCCCTGAAGATATGCAAGAGGCAAAGAAATCTATGAAGGAAAAAGGTATTAAAGCTGAGGATGTTAAAAATTTACCTCCTATTGAAGTAATACATTGGCTTAATGCACCACCACTTCCTGAGGTGGTAGAGGTAAATTCTCTTATGAAGTTCAAAGACAATGATAATCCTCACATTATGCATCCTAGTCAATGCCTTTATGAGTTCGGAAACTATATTAGAAAGCAAGATCACTTCAATGCAAATGTTATGAAACAATTGAAACATAATTCTGATATGATTGCTCGCTTGAGTGACTTGTTATTTAGAATTTCAAATGATATTAGAGGTGTTGGAAAACATGCTTCTATGGTTCAAACCTAGTTAGAACAAGTTGCTAAATCTCAAAGAGAATTACTTGATGAAATGAATCACAATATGCATGACTTTGCTATTAGAGTTGCAACTAGAGGAGGTAAAATGACTCATGAACCACTTTACCCTGAGGGAGACCCAAAAAAATTGGACATGATTCACAAAGAAATAACACCAGTGCACCAAGTCCTTTTCGAAATAAAAAGAAAAAGAAGAATGATAGGACCATGCATGCCACTAGTGAACCTAAAGTAGAAAAACCTCCTGACAATGATAATGGTATTTCTATCTCTGATGCTAAAACTCAATCTGGTAATGAACACTCACCTAGTGATAATGAAAAAGATAATGCTGATGTTCATGAAGATGCTCAACCAAATGAAAAAGAACTAGATAATGATGTTGAGATAGAACCACTTGTGGATCTTGATAACCCACAACCTAAGAATAAAAGATGTGATAAAAGAGACTTCATTGCTAGAAAATACGGTAAAGAAAGAGAATCGTGGGTTAAAAAACCTATGCCTTTTCCACCCAAGCCAACTAAAAAGAATGATGATGACGAATTTGAACGCTTTGCTGAAATGCTGAGGCCAGTCTTTTTGCGTACTCGCTTGACTGATATCCTAAAAATGCCTCTGTATGCAAAGTATATGAAAGACATCATCACTAATAAGAGAAAAATACCGGAAACTGAAATCTCCACTATGCTTGCTAATTATACTTTTAAAGATGGAGTACCCAAAAAACTTGGAGATCCGGGTATACCAACTATACCTTGCTCTATAAAAAATAATTATGTGAAAACTGCTCTGTGTGATTTAGGAGCTGGTGTTAGTGTTATGCATTTCTCTTTATATAAAAAACTTGACTTGAATAAACTAACACCTACTGAAATATCTTTGCAAATGGCTGATAAGTCAACTGCCATACCTATCAGTATCCATGAACATGTGCCCGTTGTTGTTGCTAATGTTACTATGTTGACTGACTTTGTTATACTTGAGATGCCCGAGGACGACAATATGTCGATTATCCTTGGTAGAGCCTTCTTGAACACTGCATGGGCTGTTATTGATTGTAATAAAAGCAAGGTCACTTTTCATATTAATGGTAATGAGCATATGGTGCACTTTCCGAAGAAACAATTCCATGTAAATGGTATTAATGTTATTGAAAAATCTCCGACAATCACTATTGGAAGTTTCAAATACCTCTACATACTGTCAAAAAGAAATATGAAATGCTTATTGTTGGGGATTTTCATATCCCAGTTGAGGTAACTTAGTGATTTACGAAAGTTCTTCGGTTTCAAGCCAACAGAAAGTGGTTGTTAATAAGACTTGATCAACCTTATTAATGAATCATTTTTTGAGCGGTATGAAGTCAATGAATTTAGTAAGCACTACCTTCTATCCCAAATTTTTATTTTCTGTTTTTACTAGTTAAATAAAATAAAATGCCATGTTTAGTCTGTTTTCTGAATTTCCCGTGCAATAAAAAGTGACCCAAAAATAAAAGTTCTCAGAATGCTTTGAAAATTTTATACGATTTTTTCCGAATATTTCTGAATTTCTGGTGCAAATAATACTAGAGGGAGGTGCACCAGGTGGGCACAACCAACATGGGCGCGCCAGGACCACCAGGTGCGCCCTGGTGGGTTGTGGTCCCCACGTGGGCCCTCTCACTTAGCTCTTTAGCCCACGTCATCACTTACCTCCAGAAAACAATCTCCATTGCTCTCTCTCACGTGTTCTTGAGCTCAAACCCGCGGATTTTGGTCTCTTTGCCCGAAGCTCTGTTTCTAAAACTGTTTCGGGGGATTGTTGCTTGGTATGTGACTGCACCATTTGTCCAATTAGTTTTTGTTTTAGTGGTTTATACTTTGAATAATTAGATACTCTTGGTGCTGCTGTAGATGGGCTTGCATGTTGAATTCTTAGTGTTCTAAGTAGTTTGAATGCTTGCTATGGCTTCTATGTATCCCTATGAGTAGTTGCTACCAATCTTGTGAAGTTTCATTGAGAAAAAATTGTGGACTAAATTTTTTGGTTTTTTTTCATAGGAAAAATTGTACGCGGACATTATGAGCTTATTTGGAAGAAGTTCTTCAAGGAGAAGGTCCTCAGGAGCATCTTCTAGTGACAGTTCTACTCGCCGATCCTATGTAGAACCTAGTGCAAGTTCTACCCGAGAGGCCACCACCAAAATATGTTTGTGGCCTTGCAATGAATTTATGCTGCAAATAGGCATCAAGGAGGAATTTTAGGAATATGTTCACAATGCTGGACTCGGTCCCTACCTTTCAGATAAGTGTGAACAACGCAAACTTCTCACTGAATCATTTGTCAAAGGGTTTAAATATTTTCCACGTGAGTCTAGGGTGTCGTTTATGCTTTATGATAACCCATTTACTATCCCACTGGAGAATTTTTCTTACCATTGTAAACTTCCATTTTGGGGTTCACTCGATGTGCCACCAAAGGCCGAGTTCGAGTCTTTCTTGACTGGCCTTTGTTACGGTGAAAATAGGGGAGTGACAAAGGGTAGAATAAAGAATATACATTTTCCCGCAATTCAGTATTTTGCATTATTCAATGGGAAATGTGTAGTAGGCAAACAAGATTTTAGTGCACTTTGTGCTCCAGACTTGAGCCTCATACGCACTGCCCTTACCGGTGAAAGAAATTATAACCTTGGGGCAATTATTACACGCAGACTTTAGCATAATGCTAACAGCGGCTGGTTCTATGGTGGAATTTATGCCAAACGTTTAGCACGGGTATGTCACCTTTTCCCTTTGACCCTATCCTACCTACTCGGTATTTAGATTTTGGTGCTTTAAAATACCATAAATTCCTTAGAGGAAAGATTCATAACTTCACTTACAATCTGTTGTTTAACCAATCACATGTTGTGGACACATATTTGCCCGCGCGTGCTCTTTTTGACTGTAACAACAAGGGATGATATTTTGTTCTTGAGAGCGAGGACCAAGATCATAACGCAGCAGTGAGGGCAGCACAGCAGGTTGAGGCTTCCGCACCGAGAGCCTCCGTGAGCTACCACTCCGATTACTATCCTCCAGGCTACTGATCAATTATCAAGCTAGGCCAAAAGCCTAAGCTTGGGGGAGTATGTGTTTCTCACCGAAATTACATTTATGTTTACATATCACTCTATTTGTCGGTGCTCACGCTTTTCCATTGTATCATCCATGCTTAAATTTATTTTCTTGCTTTGTTCTTGTGTGTTTGAAAAACTTTAGAAAAACCAAAAAATTAGTTGTAGTAATTTACTTTCTATGCATGCTTAGTAGTAGCACTAAAAAGAAAATCCAAAAAGATTTCCTTGTTCTTATTTTGCTTGTTGGGAGCTTTCCCGTGTAAATAGTTTTGCTAGTTTTTGCTTTTTCCTTATATTTGTGTGTTCAAGAAAACCAAAAAGTCCAAAAAAAAATTAGTGTGTTTCTCTGAATTTCTTCTCCTTTTATTCGAGTTGTACTGAGGAGAAGACCAGGATGAAAATGTTGAGTGGCTCTCATATGAATAAATGTTAACCTAATAAAGAACCCATTTTACCTTGTCTTCTCCTGTTGAATAAAATGTTTTGCAGACTCCAGCTTAGTTCACATCACTCTTGCATTATTATTATTTTCACATCATTCGATCATGCAAGTGAAAGGCAATAATGACGATGTTCGATGAACTGGCCGTGGTAGAGAGAAACTAGTATGAACTCGACTTGTTCTTTTTGTATAAATATGTTTAACCCAATGTCCAGGATTCAGCCTATTATGATTAAACATGTCTGCAATGACAATTAGAGATTATAGTTTCTCAGGCCATGCATAAGTAGCTAGGAGTTGATAATGACTTATCTTGGGCATCAACATAGTGTTAAAATGATTGTGATGTAGTATGATGATATGGTATCCTCCTCTGAATGTTCGAGTGGCTTGGCTTGGCACATGTTTATGCATGTAGTTGAATCAAAACCAACATAGCCTCTATGATATTTATGTTCATGGTGTCCATATCCTACTCATGCGGGTGTCTAATATTTATTATGCATGATGCATGTTCATGACCATTGTTGCTCTCTAGCTGGCCGCTTCCCAACCTATTTTGCTAGCCTTCACCCGTACTAAGCGGGAATACTGCTTGTGCATCAAATTCAAAAACTCAAAGTTATTCCAGATGTTTCCACCATACCGACCTATATGCGGTATCACCCTGCCGTTCCAAGTAAATTTGCATGTGCCACCTAAATATCCCTTTTGTGTGCCTGGATCGTTCATGGAACGACATGAGGTGGTCGGTATTTTCCATGCTAAGCTGGTTATTCTCAGATTGAGTGTTTATTCACTCGCCATTGCACGAGAAAAGGGCGGTAATAGGGATTCCCAATCCCAAATTGCAAAAGCAAAAAGCCTACAAATAAACAAACAAAAACTCCCAATGAAGTTCCAACATTTACTTTTCTGCTTGGGAACCACCACTAGCTTGTTTAGCATGGGAAATATTCATAACCGATTGTCATGAAGTGAATGAGAAGGGTGCACCTCTCAAAATATTATTTATTCTTTTTAAAAACTTGAGCTCTGGCACCTCTGCAAATCCCTGCTTCCCTCTGCGAAGGGACTTTCTATTTACTTTTATGTTGTGTCATCACCTTCTCTAATAAGCGCCAGATCTGAGAGCACTATTGTCATGCCTATGCATTGTGTGTAGTGAATGTTGGGTGCTATCATGACTGGATCTTTTCTACCATGAATTACAATGTTTAGTCGTTGCTTGAACTTTGGAGGTGCTCTGCATTTATGTTTTGCGGTCTCAGAAAGGGCTAGCGAGATACCACTGTTGTCATATTATACCATGGTTGTTTTGACAACGTGTTGCTGTTTGAGATCTCTTCTTATCACTCGCTAGCTGATTATGTCATTGATATGAGTTAATATAATCTTTAAATGTTATTGTTGACATGGTTAGCTATAATCTTGGCTGAAAACTTGGGTGTTGTTTAAGCTTATTTATGCAAACAAGAGCAAAAGAGTCCGTAGAAGTTTTCTTTCTCACTTTCTTGGACTCTAATTTGCATGATTTGAATGGAACTAACCCCGGACTGACGCTGTTTTCAGCAGAACTACCATGGTGTTGTTTTTGTGCAGAAATAAAAGTTCTCGGAATGAAACGAAACTTTGCGAGGATTTTTAATGGAATAAAAGAGAATTACTGGAGCCCAAACCCACCAGAGAGGGCCCTCTTGGTGTGCACAACCAACCAGGGCGCGCCCAGGTGGGTTGTACCCACCTGGTGGCCCCGCAGACGACAACCCTGACCCTATAAATTCCTATTTTTGGAGAAAAAATCAAGGAGAAAGAATTGTCGTGATCCACGAGACGAAGCCGCCTTCACCTCCTGTTCTTCCTCGGGAGGCCAGATCTGGAGTCCGTTTGGGGCTCCGAAGAGGGGGATCTTCGTTCTTCGTCATCACCAACCCTTCTCCATTGCCAATTCCATGATGCTCCCCACCAGGAGTGAGTAATTCCTTCGTAGGCTCGCTGGTCGGTGAGGAGTTGGATGAGATTCATCATGTAATCGAGTTAGTTTTGTTAGGGCATGATCCCTAGTATCCACTATGTTCTTAGATTGATGTTGCTATGATTTTGCTATGCTTAATGCTTGTCACTTTGGGCCCGGGTGCCATGAACTCAGATCTGAACCGTTTATGAATTCATCATTATATTCATGTTTTAGATCCGATCTTGCAAGTTATAGTCACCTACTACGTGTTATGATGCGGCAACCCCGGAGTGACAACAACCGGAACCACTACCGATGATGACCATAGTTTGAGGAGTTCATGTATTCACTATGTGATAATGCTTTGTTCCGGTTCTCTATTAAAGGGAGGCATTAATATCCCTTAGTTTCCAATATGGACCCTGCTGCCAAGGAAGGGTAGGACAAAAGATGTCATGCAAGTTCTTTTAATAAAGCTTGTCTGACTATTTATGGAATACATGCTTACATTATATCGATGAACTAGAGAGAGTGCCGTATCGCCCTAGGTTATAACTGTCACATGATGAATATCATCCAACAAATCACCGATCAAATGCCTACGATTCTTTACATATTGATCTTGCTGCATTACTATTGCTATCATCACTGTTACACTTGCTACAAAACTATTGCTATCACTGTTAAAGTTACTATTGCTGTTGTCACTACTATCAAAACTATCAAACTACTTTGCTACTGATCACTTGCTGCAGATAATTAATCTCCAGGTGTGGTTTAATTGACAACTCGGTTGCTAATACCTTCAAATATTCTTTGGCTCCCCTTGTGTCAAATCTATAAATTTGGGTTGAATACTCTACCCTTGAAAACTGTTACGATCCCCTATACTTGTGGGTTATCAGTTGCCCAACCCCAACCTCTCGCATCATCAGTTCATCTTCTCCACCAGATCCCAATCCGCCCTCTCTCCCATCTTCACCACCTACCTCAGTTACTGCCACTCGTCACTCCATCCTCCACAGAAAATGTCGCCATGTGGTGTGCTTCCATGGATCCCTCGAGTTGTTGCAAGCCCCGACCCAGGGGATGGCGTTGCCACCATTGCCAGTACTACGATGCCACCCAACCCTATGAGGACGCACGATGCTGCAATGACGGGCAAGAGAGGTTGTTCTGATACATTGTGGCAATGCCTGCTGCAGCGAGCGGGACGACAGCGCGGCTTCTCAACGATCATGTGATGATGGCATGACTTCTCCTACAATGTTGCGATGGGTGCTGCGACGGCGTCCTAGCTGAGACGACGACGCTACTGCGATGACGGTGAGCCGGCTGATGTGAGCGCGATGGCAATCCGGCTGGTCGGCCATCCTGCTACGGTGGCGTGGTGTCACTGGTGATGCTGCGACGGTGTCACGGCTTCTCCGGCGATGCTGCAATGGTTTCTTCAAAGGAAGCGATGATATTGCTCCTATGGCCGTGCTGAGGGCTGGTGATACGATGGTGGACAATTGCGAGCTGGTGCTATAAAAAAGAGCGACAACTTGCTGCATGGTGTTGATGAGGAGTTCTGCGTTCACCCATCTGACGGTGAGAATACTTAGATTAGAATGAATCTGACGGTGAGCAAGGTAGCTGTTGTTTGCCCCCGCTACATCCGGATGGTGCCTAGCTTGCGCCATACTTAATCCGCTCCCAAATATTTGTCTTTTTAGAAATTTCAACAAGTGACTACATACGAAGCAAAATGAGTGAATCTACACTATAAAATATGTCTAAATACATCCATATGTTGTAGTCTATTTGAAATGTCAAGAAAGAAAAATATTTGGGACGGAGGAAGTAGTTAGTATAAGTTTTGTGAGGCACATAAACAGAGTTAAATGTATCTTTTTTTAGATCAAATTCAACCTTAAAACTAAAAGGCAACATCTGTATTTTTCGGAGAACAAAGACACACGCTAGCACGTCCGCGTGATTCATCTTGAGATTTTTATCGGTCCGTGAACATGCTACTTATTACAAAATAGAAACGAACATGTGAACATGCGTGCGTGCACACTAGCTAGCCTCACACGTCGGCTGGTTTGAAGAAACCAGCCGCGTCACTAGCGCTTTTCCAGTTTGGACTCGTCGCCTGGCAGAGCTTAGAGCATGTACAATGGTTGATAAGATAGTCTTATCTTAATTTTTGCATGTAATTTAGAGATGGTAAAAACATGTCTATAGTGAATCATATCTTAGCCTTATTTTCAATAACTAGCTATTCCTAAAACTGTGGTGAGACATATTGTGCTAAGAGATCATCTCTTGTCTTCTCTTAAATAAGATAAGACAAGCCTTTTCTTATGATTTCTCTCTCCTCCACCTCATCATTTATCCTATGTGGCATTGCTAAGATAGAACCACTGTACATGCCCTTATCTCCTCAGCTTCTCAGTAATTCACATCCCCCAACCTCCACCTACTTCCCAGGTAGCACGACCTCCTCGCATCTCCCGGCATCGTTCGCAGCCCTGGGACACGCCGCCATTGCCGCCGGATCTCCTGCACCACCGGGCATGGCGCGGGCTCCACACCACCTTCCCCCGACACTCCGCTGGATCTCCCGCACCACCATCGGGCCATCCATGGCGCAGTCTCCAACACATGCTGCCCCCGCTTCCTCGCCATGGTGAGAGTAGTTTGGCGGCCATGCTCATGCCTAACACTGGCCATCTTGGTGTGCGTCACGATTTTCGTATTCAAATTGGCTCTCTTCCGCCAATCACCCCAAAGGTCCTGGTAGGTTAAGCACTAGCCTACAAAAAGCTAGGGTTTTTGCCTCCCGCCGCCGCCGCAGGTCCGCCTCCTCTTCGGTGGCCTTAGGGCCATGGGGGCGCGGTGGATCTCGGCAAGGGTCGGCGGGAGGGCTCAGTTTTTAATCGTTTCTTTCAGTTTTGCTAGGGTTTGTGTCCTGCTCAGGAAGACGATACGGCGGCGGCTCCCTGAAGATTGAATAAAGGTCTCCCCGCCTAGCCCCCGTTCCAGTGATGCATCTAGCATCGTTGGCGGGCGTGTGGAGGTGTGTCTCCGGCGGATCTATCTTTGGTGGATTTGCTCGGATCTCGTCGGTGTCCGTCTACATTCGTGTGTCTTCGGATTGGATCTTTCTGATCTACGTTATTCTTCATATGCGGCGGTTGCTGTTCTGGTGCGCTGGTCCTACGGGGCCTTAGCACGACGACTTCCTGACTATCTACTACAACAAGTTGTGCCCGACTCCAGCGATGGAGGGGCGATGACGGCGGCGCGCCTTCGGCTCGCTTCAGTGCTGGTAGTTGTCGCTAGGTGGTCTACGGATCTGGATGTAATCTCTATTATTTCTGGTATTCGTTGTACTTCCATGATTGAAGATGAATAGATCGGAAATTTTCTTGCAAAAAAATGGCTCTCTTCCCTCCTTGGCTAGGCATCCAGTGCTGCTTTTTCTCTTGGACTTCATGCGCTTTCTCCTCTTTGTTTGTTCGTGACAGCCGAGCCATCTCTTTCGGGGACTGAGATCCGGTGCCCCCGTCAAGGCAGGGCACGCTGTGCCCTGAGGCATCGTATCCGCCGTCCACTTCCCATCCGACGGCTGCGACGGGTCAAACCCATATTTGGACTTGGTCGTCTTCTGCTTCCTCTGTTTCTCACGCGATTGACGACGCGGGGCGAGCTGCCAGTCCTGTCTCGACGACGCGAGGCGAGCTGCCGCCTGCCGGCCCGTCGCCCAGCCTCGCTGCTCCGTCGTTGAGCTGCCGGCCCCTCGCCGTCGCCGAGCATGCTCCCGTCGCCGACCTCTCTGCTGCTGCTCCCGTCGCCCGCGGGTAAGGGAGACGAGCTGCTCCGGCTGCTCGACGGCGGCCCACCTGTGGCTCCTCAACGGTCGCCCACCTCTGGCTGCTCCGTTCGCCTGACCTCTGGCGGTTGCCTCCTACGCATGTTCCGGCGGCGTCCGGCCGCCCGCTCGGACTGCCACGGGCGCGCAGAACCGAAGCAGCGAGGACATGTCTGTACTGCACACAGACCTCAAATTCAGTTAGCAGTTAACATTGGACAACTTCAGAATACGAAATTCAGCAAACTGAAAATAGAGACAAAATAAATGAAGTGTTTAATCTGCAATTTAGTACCGAAAATAAATTGAAGAAGAGTTGAACTGAGGCATTCATTATACAATCAATTAGAAAATGAAATTCACAATGAAATTCACAATGAAATCACAATGAACTTTGAGGATTAGTAACTCAAATTTGGCAACAACAATCTGTTCTTACATAATCCCTGAAGTACATAAATAAGGCCTCATCATTTTTCTTAGGCCACAAACTTAGGCCACAAAAGACTATAGTCAGCCCCCAAAATCCAAAATACTATAGTCATATTTGTCCAAAATACTAGTCAAAATGTCCAAAATACTATCTAACAAGATTGTACATATTAGAAAATGTCTTCGTCATAAACACCATCAGGGGGAGCCATCAACAGTTGTGTGTAACTGATGACCTTGTTGCTCTCTTGAACCTCCACATTTGCTTGAGGCTGTACACCATCATCCTTCTCCACTCTTACTTGAGGTTGTGCACCATCATTTTTCTTTTGTTGCTGCCATGAAAATTCATGTATTTAGTCTAGGAATGAGTGGTAACAATATATCATGTATAGATGGGAACATACCTTTGCTGCTTTTTTTTTAGTTAGTTTGCGCCCCTTGAGTAACTTATCGAGCCAACCTTTCTTTCTCCTGAATTTTTTTGATTGAACCTCTTTTTTCTTGAACTTTGCGGCCAGAAACTCACTAGTTAGTTGCACATTTGGGTCAACATTTTCTTGGTCATCACATGGCTTGTTCGTAGCATTCATGATTGCATTGAGTTTCTCATCTAGTTGTGGGCTAACACAATCAAATGCATTTTCTAAAATCAAACGACACTCTGGAGAGTTGGCTACTTTAGCTGCCATAGTGTGAAACTGGTGAGACACACCCCTGTACCAAAATTGGGCTTCAAACTTTGGATTCTCTACCACATTCCTTCCATGTCTATCTTGTATGCTTCCATTGCGTGCTTCTCTAGTCCATCTCTTTAAGACATAATGTGTTGGTAATGTCTTTATATTCATCAAGTCAAGAACTTTGGGACCATGTCCACACAATATTCCCGTCCTATTGAACATTCCACAACTACATGAAGCTATTTTGGTCACAGGATCACCAATCACTATGCGCTCCTCCTCAAATTCTAAATCACCATGCAAACTCCCAATGGCAACCCCAAATTTGTTATTTCCATCCAACACTCTAGCGCATGCAGCCGTGGATCTCTCATATTCACTTTGAAAAGATTCAAAGATAATTGGAGTGTATTCTTTGCTTGATACCACCAACATAGGTGTGTGCATCATGATTCTTGGCAACTTCTTCCTTTGTTCAAATTCAGATTGCAATTCCTTTGTTCTTTTTACCTCCACTGTCCTCTCAAAATGCTTCAAGAACCGAACAATATGAAAATCTGATTTCAAATGGTTTTTCAATGAATTGTTGAAGCTCTCACTAAGTTGTGTACTTCTCACTCCCAAACTGAACACATCTCTCATATAACATTCACCCCATTTTTCTTTCAACTTGTAGATACTATCTAACCAAGTTTGCTTGTGCACTTTACTCCTCATATTGTCAAATGCCTCTTCAAACTCTACTTTGTCCTCAAAGCCATACATGCATTCACCAAAATCTGTGATAACATGAGACTCTTCCTCTTCATCTTCACCGCTGCCTTCACCCTCCTCTTCATCTTTTTCTTCACCCTTCAATGGACATAAATGTTTAACAGCATTTTGCATTATATGAAAGGTGCACAATCCATGGTACGATTCCGTGAAGACTTCCTTTATAGCTTTTCCCATTGCCGCATCTTGATCCGTATAAATAGTTCTAGGTTGCCTCCCATTATGTGTAGCCAGAAAAGTCTCAAAAAGCCATTTAAATGAGTCAGATGTTTCATCAAATAGCAAGGCTGCACCAAAAATGGTTGTTTCTCTAAACTGATTGAGTCCAAGAAAAACACCAAATGGCCTATATTCTTTGTTTGTGCCAAATGTTGTATCAAATGTGACAACATCACCAAAGTGTGCATAATCAAGAACCATTTTAGCATCAGCCCAGAATATGTTGGCTATATCTTCCTCACAATCCAGCTGCAAAGAATATTGGAAAGATGGGTTCTCAATCATTTTGTCATGAAAATGCTTCAACATACTACCAGCTTGACCGAAAGCCAACTCTCTTTGCCTCTTGGTTCGCAAATGATTCTTTTGATCACGACAAGTGTAGCCGAGATTAAATGGGCCATTAACTCGACGACAGGCAAGCTCATGTGCAGCTTTGGGCATGATTCCAGAATCCTCGGCAGCTTCTATTTCAAAAGCTTGTACTTCAGAAATCTTCCTTTGTGATGCCATCAAGTGACATGTTTGTGGCAATTGAAGGTAATGATTATGTTCCAACACAACATCTGTGACTTCGTAATTCATTGCCACTCGATCGAGTGATATAATCATGCGAGTTTTGCAATCTGTTCTTGTTTCAGCTCTAACACGCTTTGGCTCATGATCGATTGTTATCCCTTTCTTTCTTCTACCCTCATTGGAACAAACAAATCTCTATGAAGTCACTTGACCATCCATCTTGCTTACATGTTGGTTTCTCTTCCTCACATCAAACCCAACACGGCCTCCATATGCAACCCAAAATAGCCAAGCTTCATCCGGCTTTCTAAACCTCATGACAATTTGAGGCATCCCCTTGTCAATTTCCCCCATTGCAGGACACTTGCAAATGCACAACACTCACAATTGCATAGCACACTAATCAGCAAGAATTCTGTAAAATAAGACACAAACAGAAATTTTCAATGGAGGCAATATAGGCTAAAGAAACACACAAACAGAAATTTTCAGTATTGAAGAAACACACAATCAGCAAGAATTGTTCCAGCAATATTTTCAGTATTGAAGTAACAATCCAATGACATAGCTAATTTTCAGTACTGAGATCACAATCAAGCACAGTTTTCAGTTTTGAAATACCCAAAAATACCCCATGCAAACAAAAAAACGAAATAAAGCCCAGTTGCTCAATAAATCTAGAATGTAATCTCAATGCTTAACAATTTAACAAATGAAATAAAACATGACAATCAGACAATGATCTATTTCTGCAAAATGAATCAATTCGAGTTCCAGCCACACATTACACATACACACTCCACCCCATTTTAATTTCAGTTCAACATTTAAACCATCTATGCACTGTGACAATCAGAGAATGCATACACCAATTCAACAAAGACCAAAAATACCAGCGGGAAAATTACCAGCGAGAGGAAGGGGCCGGCGGCGGCAGAAGTCAGCGGCAGACCACACACAGCAGCAGCGGCAGAAGCACGGGCACGGGGCGTAGCGGAAGAGTCCTTCGCGCCTCGTCGGCTACTCTGCTCGTCGCCGCCGCGGGGAAAGGCCGGCTGGCCGGGGCCAGCAGGGGCGCACGGCGCAAAACGCAGAAACAGTGCAGCAAGGCCAGGCTGCACGGGGCACGGCCACCGGGCGGGGGAAGGCCGGAAACGGGGGGACGGCGCCGGCGGAGGACTGCAGAGCGTCGGGGGAGGGCGGACGCGGCCGTTGGAGCTCGTCGGAGCGAGGCGGGGATGAGAAGCCGTAGGGGCGGAGGGGATTGCCGCCGCCGTTTATCCATTGACAGCCGCCGGAGATCCCATGGGCGTCCTACCCCACGGCGGCGACGGCGGGGACAGCGGCAACGGCGGGGAAGGCGGCGGCGGGGACGGCGGCACAACTTCACAGCAGTTCCCGCGCGAGTCTTTCGCAGTGCTCTTCTTTTCCCGCGGTTTGGCGTCGTCAATCGCGTGAGAAACAGAGGAAGCAGAAGACGACCAAGTCCAAATATGGGTTTGACCCGTCGCAGCCGTCGGATGGGAAGTGGACGGCGGATACGATGCCTCAGGGCACAGCGTGCCCTGCCTTGACGGGGGCACCGGATCTCAGTCCCTCTTCCGGGAGGTCGCGCATGAAGGCCATCTCCCCGAAGAAGAAGTACCTGCGGCATCCCCTCGTCGCCGCTATCCGCCGCCGACCGGACCTGGATGGAAGCCTCCTCGAGGCCGAGCTTGCGCGGGGCTGCGACAATCCGGCCTTGGCGTTAACAAAGTCTGCATCCATCCAGTACTCTATCCACCAAGGTATTCATCCTCTTTGTTTTAAACAAATCTGAGGATTTTGCACTGATTGATTGTAAATTGAAAAACATTGTTCTCCAGTGCGCATTGGCGGTTGTGCATTATGGCCTCTGCTTCCCTTCGTCACGCCTGACGCATGCCATGGCGCCCGCGCCCTCAAGCTCCAGCATCGGCCCCGCCTTCCCGCGCCGCGCCTCACACATGCCATGGCGCCCGCACCCTCAAGCTCCAGCACTGGCCCCGCCTCCCTGCGCCGCACCTCAGCCAGCGTTCCTTTGCTCCGACCGCGCCCTCAAGCCCGACGCTTGCGCCGGCGACCACCAAGAACCCTGCCACCTCCTCGCCTTTGCTTAGTGCTTGTCCAGAAGATCCACCACCATACTTCCTCTTGACACTTGCAGCAAAGCGGAGGTGCCTTTCTGGGCTTCTGCGGCGTGCACACTGGCGCCAAGCAGCGGCGCGTGCTCGTCGGTGGAGGCTGCGAATGGATAAGAACCGGTATAAAATAAGGATTAAGGTTGGCGGGCTAACTTCCAACTAATGCAGGGTTTTTTCCGCAGAAACGAAACGTTTTTCTGAAGAGCCACTTCAACAGGCACTGCGGGGTGATTTCAAAGAAACATATGGGCTTTTCGCAAAAACGCCGACGATGTACGACCAGAAGCACTCCGCGCTTTATTAGTAGGTAGGTATAGATATGAGATGTATGATATAAAAATATATCATTAGAAACTTCTTTTACATACGAATTTGATGTATGCTTTGTGTAACATGCATGTCATATATTATTGTGCTAACCCATGGTCAAAGGTAACCTCAAAAAACGTATTAGGCCTTATATAAGTGGAAGGAAGGAGTACTCTGCACTACTCCCCACTATGACTAACCTTATGCAGTATGAAGGTACTATCATACACTGGTATCATATGCATGATAAAAGTATATGATCCAGTCTATGATACTCCCCACTATGAGTAGCCTTATGGAGCTCGTCTCGATGTCAAGCATGTGCAGGTTCACAAGATCCCAATCGAAGTAGCATCTCGGTCTGCAAGTTAGGAGCAGGAAGATGAGGTCGCTCCTGCTAGTTCCTTTGTCCGCCTCTAGGCATGGACATTGTGTTATGTGATGGAGAACAAGATGTGTATTTGCTTCTTTTTCGGTGGAGAGATATGTATGTGTTGTCTGTGGCTTATGTGTAATATTGTTTGAGAATGTTATTTTATTTAAAAATATTTTTAGTGATTGACATGG
Source organism: Secale cereale (assembly GCA_902687465.1). Lineage (NCBI taxonomy): Eukaryota > Viridiplantae > Streptophyta > Magnoliopsida > Poales > Poaceae > Secale > Secale cereale. Next base: position 325,516,145 of record LR738713.1, read on the forward strand.
GCTGAAGGCGATGTATTAGAGATTGGTATGTGGATTGTGGTCATGTAAAAACTAAAAAATCTATGCATATGAGTTGTTGGACTCAAGCATATTTTGTGCTTTTGCCTTTGAATCATTTGCTTTAATATAATTTAACAATCATTTGTGTGCTAGCTTTTTCCAAATAATACACATTTTTAATAAATTTGAGAAATGTTACTCTGTTACTAAATTTTTCAAAAATAATACAGCTTGGGCGTCGGCTAAGCCGATTTGGTTCAGTTGGTTTAGATATGGCCGATTGGAATCCTATTGGCTTTAGCGAAGCCGATTAGGACCCAGTCAGCTTCGGCCAAGACGAGTGGCGAGTCGGCTACGGGAAGCAGCTCTAGTCGGGTTTAGTGTGACTATTTAGCACTAATTGGCTTCGACGAAGCCAATTAGTTCCTATCAGCTTCGCAAAGCTCACAGGTGCATGCATCCATTTTTTTGTTAAAAGAAACCAGCTTGGCTAATCTAATTAACAAAAATGACTACCTCTGGACCAGATTGACAAAAGACCCCCTGGGCTGTGACAACAACCGCGCCAACCTACACGTCACACCTGCCGCTACGGGACCAGGCGGCAGCAGCGTTTCCGGCTACCATAGTTTCCCGCTTATATCCCCCTCCATAGTTTCCTGCTTATATCTCCTGCCATAGTTTCCCGCTTCTGAGTTCCCGCGTATATCTCGCGCCGCCATTTCCCGCCTATATCTCCCGGCATAGTTTCTCGATTCTGAGTTCCCGCCTATTCCTCTCTTCTGAACCTATAAAACCCCTCCACACTAAGGTTGGTACGCAGTCCAGTGTAGCCTCTTGGTCTCATCAAGATGTCGGTTTATCCTTTTGATCTTAGTTCTTCACCCTAGTATGTCCCAATGTCTTCTACGTTTAGCAGGCGATTTCAAGAGAGGTAATAGAATAGTTCCATGGGATGAACTCATCAGTAGTGACACCCTACTAAATGAGTTGGGTCACACATTAACTAGGTGTGGGTGGCCTTAAGGGACCTTTGAGGAGATATGGAAAGAACTTCTCAGGTTGCATGAAAGACGGAAGAAGCAAAATCGTTAGAGTGAATCATGCCTAAAGTATGCAGCAGCACATACTTTTTATGGAGCACCGACAGCGATGACGAAGAAAATATCTTCATGCCGAGCACCAAGGCCAAGACTACTGCATCGTCGAAGGGCAAGAGTTCTACATCATCGAAGGGCAAGAGTTCTGCATCGACAGAGGATGACGATGATGCCTTTATGTAGTTTTTAATTCATATGTACTTGTATTATTTTTTGTACTCTCTTATTGTAGGAGCACTATGTTGTATCTTAATTTGTTGCTGTAGTTGTTGCACGACATTGGATAATTAGTTTGTAGTATCATAATTCTCCTCGCTAAAATAACTGGGCATTAAAATAGAATAGGCATATGTCTCATAAATAAGAAGATAGTCATTCGTCTCATACATAGAATAGGCACGTGTCTCATATATAAATAGATAGTCATTCGTTCCATTCAAAGAATAGGCATATGTCTCATACATAAGTAGATAGTCATGTACCTACTGATAGAGAGAAGCATTACTAACGACGCCTGCCCTAGCGCTCAGGCGGAGGTGCAGGTGTCGACCAACCATAACTGTGGGGGTACCCTAACAGACGAAGAAGAAGCTCGGAACATCCTGGTCATACTGTGTCTCATGTGTGGGGCCTGGTGGAGGAGTTGAATACATGTCCATCCAGTCATTGTGCTATGACATGTAATCTTGTCTGTTCTCCCTACCTTCCTGATCACTCTCCCACGCGGATCCGGACATAGACGCCTAATGTCCGAACAGAGACGCCTGATATCTGTAGGCTCCTACAGTAGGGGACATAAGTACTGAAGAATTTCATAGTCCCAATTGTTATTATACAAAATAATTATGAAGAGACAGACCGTCTGGTTGTGGCTACAACATAAAGCCCGGCGTGGGACCCTATTGTTGTGGGCGTGGCTGAAACATGAGGCCCTACGTGGGACCCTACTGCTGGAGCTGCCATGACAAACTTCTCGCCTGGTCATGAGGGGGTGGCCTGGTCGTCGACTGCTATGCTAGATGTGGACGCAGATGATGTCGATGATGTGTGGGTTCTTGATGGTGTGTGGAGATTGATAACCCACAAGTGTAGGGGATCGCAATAGTTTTCGAGGGTAAAGTATTCAACCCAAATTTGCTGATTCGACACAAGGGGAGCCAAAGAATACTCTTAAGTACTAGCAGCTGAGTTGTCAATTCAACCACACCTGGAAACTTAGTATCTGCAGCAAGATAGTTTAGTAGCAAAGTAATATGATAGTGGCGGTAGCAGCAATAAAAGTAACGGTAGTGTTTTTGTAGTTTTTGTAATAGTAGCAGCGGAAAAGTAAATAAGCAACAAGCAATATGGGAAAAGCTCATAGGCATTGGACCGGTGATGGGAAATTATGTCGGATGCAATTCATCATGTAGAAGTTATAACCTAGGGTGACACAGAACTAGCTCCAGTTCATCAATGCAATGTAGGCATGTATTCTGAATATAGTCATACGTGCTTATGGAAAAGAACTTGCATGACATCTTTTGTCCTACCCTCCCGTGGTAGCGGGGTCCTATTGGAAACTAAGGGATATTAAGGCCTCCTTTTAATAGAGTACCGGACCAAAGCATTAACACATAGTGAATACATGAACTCCTCAAACTACGGTCATCACCGGGAGTGGTCCCGATTATTGTCACTTCAGGGTTGCCGGATCATAACACATAGTAGGTGACTATAGACTTGCAAGATAGGATCAAGAACAAACATATATTCATGAAAACATAATAGGTTCAGATTTGAAATCATGGCACTCGGGCCCTAGTGACAAGCATTAAGCATAGCAAAGTCATAGCAACATCAATCTCAGAACATAGTGGATACTAGGGATCAAACCCTAACAAAACTAACTCAATTACATGATAGATTCCATCCAACCCATCACCGTCCAGCAAGCCTACGATGGAATTACTCACATACGGCGGTGAGCATCATGGAATTGGTGATGGAGGAAGGTTGATGATGACGATGGCGACGATCTCCACTCTCCGGAGCCCCGAACGGACTCCAGATCAGCCCTCTCGAGAGATTAGGGCTTGGCGGCGGCTCCGTATCGTAAAACGTGATAATTCTTTCTCCTTGATTGTTTTTCTCCCCGAAAGTGAATATATAGGATCTGGGGATACGTCGGTGGAGCACCAGGGGGGCCCACGAGGCAGGGGGCGTGCCCCCACCCTCGTGGATAGGGTGTGTGTGCCCCCTGGTCTAAATCTTCTTGCAGATATTTTTTGTATTTTCCAAAATAAATCTTCGTGGAGTTGCAGGT
>LR738713.1:325520240-325543999 GCA_902687465.1 Secale cereale
CAGGTCATTCCGAGAACTTTTTATTTCTGCACAAAAACAACACCATGGCAATTCTGCTAAAAACAGCGTCAGTCCGGGTTAGTTCCATTCAAATCATGCAAGTTAGAGTCCAAAACAAGGGCAAAATGGTTTGGAAAAGTAGATACGTTGGAGACGTATCAGCTCCCCCAAGCTTAAACCTTTGCTTGTCCTCAAGCAATTCAGTTAATAAACTGAAAGTGATAAAGAAAAACTTTGACAAACTCTGTTTGCGCTTGTTGTTGTAACAATGTAAGCCAGCATTCAGGTTTTCAACAAGATCATGAACCAACCATATTCACAATGACTTTCAGGTCTCAAGACCACTCATATCAATGGCATAATCAACTAGAGAGCAATAATAATAAACCTCGGGTGACAACACTTTCTCAAAACAATCATGATATGATATAACAAGATGGTATCTCGCTAGCCCTTTCTGAGACCGCAAAACATAAATGCAGAGCACCTTTAAAGTTCAAGGACTGACCAGACATTGTAATTCATGGTAAAAGAGATCCAGTCATGATCATACTCAATGCAAATTAATAGTAATACATGCAATGACATAGGTGCTCTCCTACTAGTGTTCTTTCATAAGAGGATGATGACTCTGCATAAAAGTAAATTGATAGGCCCTTCGCAGAGGGAAGCAGGGATTTGTAGAGGTGCCAGAGCTCGATTTGTAAATAGAGATGAATAACATTTTGAGCGGTATACTTTCATTGTCAACATAACAACCAAGAATCTTGATATCTCCCATGCTACGCACATTATAGGCGGTTCCCAAACAGAATGGTAAAGTTTATACTCCCCCAACCACCAACAAGCACACTCCACGGCCATCCGAATCCACGGGGTACCGTCCAAACAACCAACGGCCCTGAGGGAGTTTTGTTTAATTATTATGATTTAAGCATGGGACTGGGCATCCCGGTTACCAGCCATTTTCTCATGAATGATGAGTGGAGTCCACTCATCCTGAGAATAACCCACCTAACATGGAAGATATAGACAGCCCTAGTTGATACATGAGCTGTTCGAGCATACAAAACATAATTTCATTTGAAGGTTTAGAGTTTGGCACATACAAATTTACTTAGAACGGCAGGTAAATACCGCATATAGGAAGGTATGGTCGACTCATTGGAATAACTTTGGGATTTATGGAAGTGGATGCACAAGCAGTATTCCCGCTTAGTACAGGTGAAGGCTAGAACGAGACTGGGAAGCGACCAGCTAGAGAGCAACAACGGTCACGAACATGCATTAAAATTAATAAACAATGAATGCAAGCATGAGTAGGATATAAATCACCATGAACATAAATATCGTGGAGGCTATGTTGATTTGTTTCAACTACATGCATGAACATGTGCCAAGTCAGATCACTTAAATCGTTCAAAGGAGGATACTACCCCATCATACCACATCACAACCATTTTAATATCTTGTTGGCATGCAAGATAGACCATTATAAACTCTCAGCTAATTAAGCATGGCATAAGCAGCCATGATCTCTACTTGTCATTGCAAGCATGTTTCATTCATAACAAGATGAATCAGGAATGATGAACTATCATATTTACAAAAACAAAAGAGGTCGAGTTCATACCAGCTTTTCTCATCTCAATTAGTCCATCATATATCATCCTTATTGCCTTTCACTCGCACGACCGAACGGTGTGGATAATAATAATAGTGCACGTGCATTGGACTAAGCTGGAATCTGCAGACATTTTAATACAAGAGCGAAGACAAGGTAATATGGCTCGAGGTTAAATCAACAATAAAGCATATGAGAGCCACTAAGCAATTTTAATCATGGTCTTCTACTCTTAACCCCCAAAGAAAAGAAAAGAAACTATTTACACGGGAAAGCTCCCAACAAGCAGAAGAAGAACGAGAAATCTTTTTGGGTTTTCTTTTAGTTGCTACTACAAGAAAAGTAAACTAGCTAGAAGCTACAACTAATATTTTTTGTTTTTATTAAGGTTTTTTCTAGCACACGGGAAAACGACTAAGAAAAAGAAATGAAACTAAACATGGATGGTACAGTGAAAGAGTGTGAGCACCGACAACTAGAATAAGTGTGGACATGAATGTAAGGTCGGTGAGAAACACGTACTCCCCCAAGCTTAGGCTTTTGGCCTAAGTTGGTGTATGGCCACGGATCGAAGCCGCTCCCTCCAGTGTATTGAGATGTGTCCTCTGGGCGCCACTGGTTGGCAAGCTCATCCATCTCCCACCCATAAACAGACCGACGGTAAGGATCAAGTGGAGGCTCAGGCTCAGGCTCTAAAGCTTGTGCCTGGCCTTGGTACTTGTAGAAGGCATCTGATGTAATGAGGTATATGCCTGTGGACGGATCAAACAAAGATGGTGCAGGCAAGGTAACAATTTCACAGTATATTTCATCAAACCTTAATTTATAGTTAAGCAACCTATTCTTGTCTTTAACAATAAAATCATGGGCTACCATGCTCTTGTAGTCTAGATAAATAGGGGCAAGCAATTTTTCTTCCTTCTCATAATGCCTAATATGTATTCTAAAATATTCAGCAAGGCGAGAAGCAAAGATGCCTCCAAAGACGGGCCCCTTTGAGCGGTTCAGACTCAGTCGTTTAGCAATGACGGCGCCCAAGCTAAAAGCTATGTCTTGAAACAAAGCATGGCGTAAGATGACAATATCAGGGGCACTAAGATTCCCACTGTTCCCGCGACTAATTAAACATCTACTAGCAAATAAAGCAAAGTAGCGCAGAACAGGGAAGTGTATACTAGTGATTCTTGCCCCTGAGACTTGTCTAGTTCCCCCTACAGCTATCATGTCAATAAACCCTTCAACGTCTTCATGACGTGGTTCATCAAGTCTACCTCCAAAGGGTACCTTGCATATTTCACAAAATTCTAAGAGTGATATCTCCTTAATCACATCATATAAACGAAACTCCACCGTAGGTGGTGTTTTCTTAGCATGAAAATGGAAACTTTGCGTGAAAATATTAGTGAGTAAGAGATACTGCTCACGCTGGTCGTGGAGGAAGTCGGTGCGGCCTGCATTATTTGCCAACCAATAAAAGTCTTCGTGAATACCGACGGACATCATGAAATCATTACAAGGCCATTCGCATGGTCGAACTTCCGCCATGCGAGGAAGATTATATTTGGGCTTCTTATTTTCTTCTTTCTTCTTCTCCTCTGAGCTCTTGCTGGAGGAGTCCCTCAACAATCTCTTTATCATTTTCCTTTTCTGAAAATTTCTGAATATTTTAGTAACTCAAAATAAAAGTTAACCAAACTCAACAAGATTGATAGCAACAACTCCTATAAGTGCCTAGAGACTATATCATGCATTAGAACTACTTGGGACCAAGAAAATTTGACATGCAAGCTCAAGAACAAGGTCACCACAGCAGCACAAATTTGCAATAAATAAAGCACTAGAACAAAAACTAATTGGACCAATGGAGGAGTCACATGCCAAGGAACAACCTCCCCAAACAGTTTGGTGAATGGTGCTTTGAGCAAGGAGATCGAAAATGGCGGCAAGATGAGCTAGAACTCAGGTTTGAGCTGGTTGGTGATTTTTTTTGGAGGAAGAAGAAGAGTGTGGGTGCAGGAATAAGTGGAGGGGGCCGAGTGGGGCCCATGAGGCAGGGGCGCGCCCTGGACCCTCGTGGCCAGGTGCTGGCTCCCCTCGATGTGTGTTCTGTGCCATATGTCCTCAAATATTCTAGAAAAAATCATATTTCATTTTCATGGCATTTGGATAACTTTTATTTTCAGGATATTTTTTATTGCACGGATAAGTCTGGAAACAGACAAAAAATACTATTTTTTCTTTATTTATCCTAATTAACAAAAAGTAGAAAGAGGGTACAGAAGGTGGTGCTATCTAGATTCACCTATCCCATGCTCATCAAAAGGAATCCATTAACAAGGTTGATCAAGTCTAAACTCTTTCCGAGTAGCATGAAACCGGAGAATTTTCGAATAACACTAGGTTACCTCAATGGGGATATGTATGTCCCCAACAATAAGAATGTCATGTGCCTTCTTGATAGTAGGAAGAGGAAATTCAAAACCTCCCATAGTAATAGTTGAGATTTTTCCAATATAATTGATACCGTGGACCTGAGGTTGTTTCCTCGGAAAGTGTACCGTATGCTCATTACCATTGACATGAAAAGTGACATTGCCTTTGTTGCAATCAATAACAGCCCCTACAGTATTCAAAAAGGGTCTTCCAAGAATAATAGACATCCTATCATCCTCGGGAATATCAAGTATAACAAAGTCCGTTAGAATAGTAACATTTGCAACCACAACAGGCACATCCTCACAAATACCGACATGTATAGCAGTTGATTTATCGGCCATTTGCAAAGATATTTCAGTAGATGTCAACTTACTCAAGTCAAGTCTACAATATAAAGAGAGAGGCATAACACTAACACCGGCTCCAAGATCACATAAAGCAGTTTTAACATAGTTTATTTTAATGGAGCAAGGTATAGTAGGTAGTCCTGGATCTCCTTGTTTCTTAGGTATTCCACCCTTAAAAGTGTAATTGGCAAGCATGGTGGAAATTTCTACTTCAGGTATTGATACGTCTCCAACATATCTATAATTTTTGATTGTTCCATGCTATCATTTATGATGTTTTGGATGTTTAATGGGATTTGTCATACACTTTTATATTATTTTTAGGACTAACGTACTAACCCAAAGGCCCAGTCCAGATTGCTGTTTTTGCCTGTTTCAGGGTTTTGCAGAAAAGGAATATCAACCGGAGTCCAAACGGAATGGAACCTTCGGGAGAGATTTTTTTGGAGAAAATCACGCACGGGGGACTTGAGAACCATGGAGTAGGGGCTACAAGGTGCCCACGAGGGTGGGGGCGCCTCGCTAGGGCGCGCCCCCCGCCTCGTGGGTTCCTCGTATGGCCCCCGGTACCCTCCTTCCTCCTATATATACCTACGTACCTCGAAACCATCAGACAAACAAAGAAAACCCTAGTTCCACCGCCATAACCTTCTATTCCCGTGAGATCCCATCTTGGGGCCTGTTTCGTAGCTCCGCCAGAGGGGGGATCTTCCACGAAGTGCTTCTACATCATCACCATCGCCTCACCATGAGTTGTGAGTAGTTTACCATAGACCTTCGGGTCCATAGCTAGTATCTAGATGGCTTCTTCTCTCTCTTTGGATCTCAATACAAAGTTCTCCTTGGTCTTCGAGGAGATCTATTCCATGTAATCTCTTTTTGCGGTGTGTTTATCAAGATTCGATGAATTGTGGGTTTATGATCAAGATTATCTATGAGAAATATTTGGTTCTTCTCTCAACTCTTTATGTATGATTATAATATCCTTGCAAGTCTCTTCAAATTATTGGTTTGATTTGGCCTACTAGATCTATAGTTCTTGCAATGTGGGAAGTGTTTGGCTTTGGGTTCAATCTTGCGGTGTCCTTTCGCAGTGATAGTAGGGGCAGCAAGGCACGTATTGTATTGTTGCCATCGAGGATAAAAAGATGGGGTTTATATCATATTGCTTGAGTTTATCCCTATACATCATGTCATCTTGCTTAAGGCGTTACTCTGTTCTTATGAACTCAGTACACTAGATGCATGCTGGATAGCGGTCGATGTGTGGAGTAATAGTAGTAGATACAGAATCGTTTCGGTCTACTTGTCTCGGACGTGATGCTTATATATAATGATCATGCCTAGATAGTCTCATAATTATTCGCTTTTCTATCAATTGCTCGACAGTAATTTGTTTACCCGCCATAGAATATCGCTATCATGAGAGAAGCCACTAGAGAACACTATGGCCCCCGGGTCTATTCTCAACATATCAATCTACATCTACTTTACTTTTTCCGATTTTACTTTCTGTTCTTATAATCAAAAGTACCAAAAATATCAAACTATCATCTCTATCAGATCTCACTTTCGTAAGTGACCGTAAAGGGATTGACAAGCCCTTATTGCATTGGTTGCGAAGTTCCTATTTGTTTGCGCAGGTGCGAGGGACTCGCGCATGGTCTCCTATTGGATTGATACCTTGGTTCTCAAAAACTGAGGGAAATACTTACGCTACTGTGCTGCATCTCCCTTTCCACTTCGAGGGAATACAACGCAAGCTCAAGAAGTAGCAAGAAGAATTTTTGGCTCCGTTGCCGGGGAGGCTTACGCAAAAGTCATATACAAGTACATATCACAAACCCTTATCCTTCGCATTACATTTTTGCCTCTCGTTTTCCTCTCCCCCACTTCACCCTTGCCGTTTTATTTGCCCTTCTTCTGCCGTGTGTTTATCGTTCGCTTGCTTCTTGTCTGCTTATGTGTTTCTTTCTTGCTTGTCATCATGTTTAGCTCACCCATCATTATCAACACTCCCGAGAGTGAGATTCTCAATTTTAAACAAAGGGAGGAAGAAAACTTAAAAGATGTCTGGTATAGAATTTGCAATGCTCAAAATAGATCTACTAGGAAGCTATCCACTTCCATGCTTCTTCGCAATTTTTATGTTGGCATAACTCCGTGGAATAGATTTATCTTAGATACCATTACTGGAGGGAATTTCTTGGGTAGCCATACTTTTGAATCTTATAATGCGATGACTGAATTATTTGGCTCACCACTTCTTATGGTTAATGGGACCGTTTTAACTTTGGAGCATGTCATGCAAAGGTTAGAAGTCATTGAAAACAAAGTTGCTACGGTAGAACTGGTAGAAAACTTGGATAGACAAATCCATAATGAAATTACCCAATATGGATCCAAGGTAGGAGTTGTTCTGAAAAATCTTAAGGAAAAGGAACCCATAGTTAAAGAAAAGCTAGATCAGGATTCTACTAGAATCAATAATCTTGAGGATATTATTACTAATGTGGGTTCTGCTCTTTCTGCTATAAAAACTACTCCAAATGCTTCTATCACTAAATTATCTAAGTTAATGTACGTCCCTAAAGACAAAGGTGAAACATCTAGTAAAGGAATTGCGGATCTTAAATCCATAAGTGTTCACCCTAATTTTCTTACTTTTGCAAGAGGCCCTTTTGACACTTTAGAATTTCTTGATTTCTTGCCCAAGAGTTTGATTATCAATAGGGATGAAGAAGTGCCTAAGAATCACAAGTGCTTAATTAAAGAATTGCCTTCCAAAGATGGCAATACCTAGGTCTATCATGTATCGTGCCTAGCTAGGGGCGTAAAACGATAGCGCTTGTTGGGAGGCAACCCAATTTTATATTTTTTGTTTTTGCTTCTTTTAGGGAATAAATATTGCATCTAGCTTCTTTTTAGATGTGGTTTTGTGTTCTGTTTAGTGTTTGTGCCAAGTAGAACCTTTGGGAAGACTCGTGTGAAGTTTATATGATCTTGCTGTGAAAAACAGAATCGTTTGCGCTAGCTAGAATGGTCATCAGATTTTACAGGAGCTTGCTATTTAGTTGATTCTTTGTGCAGATGATTAATAGATAAATTCCTCACATTTACCAATTTAGTTTGAATTTTTTGGAGTTACAGAAGTATGCGAAACCTGCAGATTACTACAGACTTTTCTTTTTTTGACAGATTCTGTTTTTCGTGTGTTGTTTGCTTATTTCAATGCATCTATGAGTAATATTGGGAAGTATGAACCATACATAAGTTGGAATACAGTAGGTTTAACACCAATATAAACAAAGAATGAATTCATTGCAGTACCTTTGAGTAGTGGTTTGATTTCTTATACTAACGGAGCTCACGAGATTTTTTTCTAAGTTTTTTGTTGTAAAGTTTTCAAGTTTTGAGTATTGCTTTGATGGACTATGGAACAAAGAGTAGCAAGGGCCTTTGCTTGGGGATTCCCAAGGCACCCCAAGTAAAATTCAATGACAACCAAAAGCCTAAGCTTGGGGATGCCCCGGGAAGGCATCCCCTCTTTCGTCTTCATCTGTTGGTAACTATACTCGGAGCTATATTTTTATTCACCACATGATATGTGTTTTACTTGGAGCGTCTTGTATAATTTGAGTGTTTGCTTGTTAGTTTGCCACAATTATCCATGCTGGACACACCTATTTGAGAGAGTTAAATATGGCCTAGGAATTGTTAGAACACTCTATGTGCTTCACTTATATCTTTTGAGTTGAATAGTTTTTGCTCTAGTGCTTCACTTATATCTTTTAGAGCACGGTGGTGATAATGTTTTGAAGAAATTGTTGAACTCTCATGCTTCACTTACATACATTTGAGAGTCTATTAAAACAGCATGGTAATGTTCTTAGGCTATAAAACTAGTCTTCACATGATAGACATCCAATATCAATGTAGTAAAAACTTTCACACTAAGTGCATTGAATATGATGAGAAGTTGGATGCCTGATAATTGTTTTGAGATATGAGGATAGTGATATTAGAGTCATGCTAGTGGAGTTATTATGAAATTGAGAATTGCTTGTGTTATGGTTAGTGATTCCCTTAGCATGCACGTATGGTGAACCGCTATGTGACAAAGTTTGAGCATGAGGTATTTGTAAAGTGTCGACCTTTGTGTGGAGGTCGGGGGCGCGCAATGGTTAACTCCTACCAACCTCCCCCCTAGGAGCATGCGTTGATTGATTTTTTTGATGACTCGTAGATTTTAGCAATAAGTATATGAGTTCTTTATGACTAATGTTGAGTCCATGGATTATATGCACTCTCACCCTTCCACCATTGCTAGCCTCTCTTGTACCGCACAACTTTCGCCGATACCATACACCCACTATATATCCTTCCTCAAAACAGCCACCATATATTTTCCTCAAAACAGCCACCATACCTACCTGTCATGGCATTTCCATAGCCATTCCGAGATATATTTCCATGCAACTTTCCACCATTCCGTTCACATGACACGCATCATATTGTCATATTGCCATGCATGATCATGTAGTTGACATCGTATTTGTGGCAAAGCCACCATGCATAATTTTTCATACATGTCACTCTTGATTCATTGCACATCCTGGTACACCGCCGGAGGCATTCATATAGAGTCATACTTTGTTCTAGTATCGAGTTGTAATATCGAGTTGTAATGAAAGTGTGGTGATCATCATTATTAGAGCATTGTCCCATGTGAGGAAAGGCTAAATCAACAAAGCCCCTCCAAAAAAAGGCCAAAGAAAAAAAAGGCCCAAAAAAATAAAAGAAAAAAGAAAAATAAAAAGAAAAGAAAAGGGACAATTGCTACTATCTTTTTCCACACTTGTGCTTCAAAGTAGCACCATGTTCTTCATGATAGAGAGTCTCATGTTTTGTCACTTTCATATACTAGTGGGAATTTTCGTTATAGAACTTGGCTTGTATATTCTAATGATGGGCTTCCTCAAATGCCCTAGGTCTTCATGAGCAAGCAAGTTGGATGCACACCCACTTAGTTTCTTTCGTTGAGCTTTCATACATTTTTAGCTCTAGTGCATCCGTTGCATGGCAATCCCTACTCACTCACGTTGATTTCTATTGATGGGCATCTCCGTAGCCCATTGATACGCCTAGTTGATGTGAGACTATCTCCCTCCTTTTTGTCTTCTCCACAACCACCTCTCTATTCCACCCATAGTGCTATGTCCATGGCTCACGCTCATGTATTGCGTGAAAGTTGAAAGGTTTGGAACAATAGAGTATGAAAACAAGTGCTTGGCTGAAATCGGGGTTGTGCATGATATGAATATTTTGTGTGATGAAGAGGGAGCATAGCCAGACTATATGATTTTGTAGGGATAACTTTCTTTTGCCGTAGTATTTTGAGAAGACATGATTGCTTTGTTAGTATGCTTGAAGTATTATTATTTCTTATGTCAATATAGACTTTTGTCTTGAATCTTTCAGATCTAAACATTCATACCACAATTAAGAGAATTACATTGAAAAACTATGTTGGTTAGCATTCCACATCAAAATTTCTGTTTTTATCATTTACCTACTCGAGGACGAGAATGAATTAAGCTTGGGGATGCTGATACTCCTCCAACGTATCTATAACTTTTGATTGTTCCATGCTATTATTTATGATGTTCTAGATGTTTAATGGGTTTTGTCATACACTTTTATATTATTTTTGGGACTAACCTACTAACCCAAAGGCCCAGTCCAGATTGTTGTTTTTGCTTGTTTCAGGGTTTTGCAGAAAAGGAATATCAAACGGAGTCCAAACGGAATGAAACCTTCAGGAGAGATATTTTTGGAGAAAATCACGCACGGGAGACTTTAGAACCACGGAGTAGGGGCTACGAGGTGCCCATGCGGGTGGGGGGTTCGCCCCCCCTAGGGCACGCTCCCTGCCTTGTGGGTCCCTCGTATGGCCCCCAGTGCCCTCCTTCCTCCTATATATACCTACGTACCCCGAAACCATCAGACGAACAGAGAAAACCCTAGTTCCACCACCGTAACCTTCTGTTCCCATGAGATCCTGTAGCGACAAGACCTCAAACAGTCTGATCTCTGTGCATCAGTGTCATCCCTGAATTAGTAATGCTGACACGCACAGTACTTGAAAGATTTATAACAGAGTAGCAATCACACACTTATTACATCGAAAGTATCAAAAGAGAACTTATTACAATAAAAATAGCTTAAGGCCATCTAAACGATAACAGCGGAAGACTTGGAAGATAAGCGAGTCCATCAACTCCAACGGCATCACTGAGTATAGAACCATGACCTAAAGGCACCTTACTCATCGTCTGAAAAGTCTGCAACATGAACGTTGCAGCCCGAAAACGGGTCAGCACATGGAATATGCTGGCAAAGTAACACATAGAGAGTAATGAAAGAATAAAGCTATACTACATGCATATATGGCTGGTGGAAAGCTCTATGGTTACAATTTTTGCATAAAGCCAATTTTTCCCTACTGCAAAGGAATATATTTTCATTTAACTATCATGGTAGTTGAAACATCATTGAGAAGGTACCTCCAACTCAAACCCAATTAAAGTAATCATTAACCCAACAAATTAATTTTTAAAGTGATGAGATACACATGATAATCCAAGTACTAGATACTCAAAACGTCCATAACCGGGGACACGGCTAACCATTATTAGTTTGTAAACTCTGCAGAGGTTTGTGCACTTTTCCCCACAAGACTCGATCTCCTCCGTTGGGATTCTCGCACTACATGATGTTTGAGAAATGGATGAACGAGACATAGTCTTTCAGAAGTGCTAGCACCTTATGATCGGGTGGACCGTACCAACCTACATCCCCTACATCTGCTAGTCCACCACTATAAGAGTTCGCACGACTTAGTCAACTATGCTAGAGCCCATAATAGCTAGTGGCTGCACACGGAAGTTTCTAGTATGAAATACCTCATGATCCCTTTGAGCCTGGGTGGCGGTCCATAAAGAAAACAGGCAATCGCTGGATTACCCAGGTGCCTCAATCCACCCAGATGTGTGTTCAAGTTGCCACCTTAAGTAAACCATTAATTTAACAATCTCACATCTGTCATGAATACACTCACCCAATCCATGTCTACTAGCATAGCATAGCATGATAAGCAAACGTAGAAGTAACACCCAAGGGTTTGATAATAAAACAGGTAATAGGTACTACCTCATCTACTTCCCAGAACCCACATGTTAAACAGATCCTAGTCATGCAAGTGTTTGAGGATTGTTCTAATGCAATGAAAACTGGGTATGGGAAAGTATGATCAAAGTGTTACTTGCCTTGCTGATGATCCGCGAAACCTAGAGATTCAAAGTAGCAAGCGGCGCACTCCGGGTACTCCATCGCAAACAAACAAGCATACAATAAGTACTCATATAATGCACGGGTAGAACTCAAATAAGAGATCTAACCAGAAAGTTCAACTTAAGAACTCCGGTTGGCAAAAAGAAACAAATCAAACGAAGCAACAAAAGTCAAACGACGAAAGTACCAACTTCGTTTACTAATCTGGACCTAAGTCCAAATTTTACAGAAGCAAAAACTTGGTTGACTAGGTTAAACGGAAAGAGGGTTTCGAGACGAAACTCCAGGCGCTTGAATCGCCTGATTCCGATAAACGAGTGAAAAGTTAAACTAGAACGAAAATCGAATCAGAAATCACGATCAGAAAATAACCGCGGAAAATCCGAGAAAAGAAAAACTGACGAACAGATTAACGAACGAATGTTCGTTAACTGAAACTAAACGACGAATTCGTTCGTTAAAACGAACGAACGGGCGAACGCTCGCTAAATAGCTAAACCGAAAAAACGATCTAATCTAAAAAAACGACACTAGGGTTTTTCTAAACAAACCGGATCGGTTTTCTTCAGAAAACCGGCGGCTCGGCGCGGCTACCTCGTCGGACTCCAGCGGCTCGGGGCTCCGGCGGTGGGTGGCGTCGGCGGCGGGCGGCGCGGCGGGCGGCGGCGGTGCTGCAAGTGGCGACGGCGACGGTGGCAGCACACGGCGGCGGCGGCCGCTGCTGCGGGAGGCGGGGCGGGGCGAGGTGGCGGGGCGAGGCGGCGGGCGGGGGCGGTATTTATTGAGGGGTGGGGGGCGGCGGTGACTTGGGGAAGGGGGCACCGGGTTGGACTCGGGAGGCGTGCCCCGGCTGGACTCGGCGGCGGCTGCGGGTCGGACTCCCGCGGGGAGGCGATGGCAGCGCGGGCCTGGCCTGGCTCGGCTGGGCCTTCGGCCCAGTCGGGCGCGGGAACTCTTTTTTTAAACAAAACCGCCGGAACTAAGAAAAAATTCTAGAAAATAAAATAAAATTCTAAAAATGCCAAAATAAATTTTCACCGTATAAATAAAATATTTAGAACAAGATGAACATTTTCTTGGCCCTAAAATGGAGTTCTGAAAACATGCATTTTTTCCTAAATTCAAATAAAATGGCAAAAACTCCAGAATAAAACTTATTTGATTTTTTTTATTATTAAATCCAAAGGCTCATTGTTATTTTCAATCAACGTGGATAAAGGCGTATCATTAGGATCACAAGAAGCA
Organism: Secale cereale; assembly: GCA_902687465.1. NCBI lineage: Eukaryota > Viridiplantae > Streptophyta > Magnoliopsida > Poales > Poaceae > Secale > Secale cereale. The sequence continues at coordinate 325,533,246 of LR738713.1, forward strand.
CTCTTAGCGGCAAATAATTTCATAAGTTCATCCATCTTTCCACTCAAAACACCAATTTCTTCAATAGCATGCACTTTTTTACTAGTAGATCTTTCGGTGTGCCATTGAGAGTAGTAAACCATAATATTATCTAGGAGTTTGGTAGCTTCCCCTAAGGTAGTTTCCATGAAAGTGCCTCCTGTGGCCGAATCTAAAAGATTTCTAGAAGCAAAATTTAAGCTAGCATAAAAGTTTTGTATAACCATCCATAAGTTCAAACCATGTGTAGGACAATTACGTATCATTAATTTCATTCTCTCCCAAGCTTATGCAACATGCTCATGATCTAGTTGCTTAAAATTCATAATATCTTTTCTAAGAGAGATAATCTTAGCGGGAGGAAAATACTTAAAGATAAAAGCATCTTTGCACTTATTCCATGAATCAATACTATTTCTAGGCAAAGAGGAAAACCAAGTTTTAGCACGATCTCTAAGTGAAAACAGAAATAGCTTCAATTTAACAATATCATTATCCGTATCCCTCTTCTTTTGCATATCACACAAATCAACAAAGTTGTTTAGATGGGTAGCGGCATCTTCACTAGGAAGGCCGGAAAATTGATCTTTCATGACAAGATTCAACAGAGCAGCATTGATCTCACAAGATTCAGCATCGGTAATAGGAGCAATCGAAGTGCTGATAAAGTCATTATTGTTGGTATTGGAGAAGTCACACAATTTGGTATTGTTCTGAGCCATAGTGACAAGCAAGCAATCCAACACACAAGTAGACAAGAAGCAAGCGAACGGTAAACACACAGTAAAAAGAAGGCCAAATAAAACGGCAAGGGTGAAGTGGGGGAGAGGAAAACGAGAGGCAAAAAATGTAATGCAAAGGATAAGGGTTTGTGATAGTTACTTGGTATATGAATCTTGCGTAAGCCTCCCCAGCAACGGCGCCATAAATTCTTCTTGCTACTTCTCGAGCTTGCATTATATTCCCTCGAAGAGGAAAGGGTGATGCAGCACAGTAGCATAAGTATTTCCCTCAGTTTTGAGAACCAAGGTATCAATCCAGTAGGAGACCACGCGCGAGTCCCTCACACCTGCACAAACAAATAAGAACTTCGCAGCCAATGCGATAAGGGGTTGTCAATCCCTTTACGGTCACTTACGAAAGTGAGATATGATAGATAGGATATTTTTGGTATCTTTGGATATAAGAACAGAAAGTAAATAACGCAAAGTAAAGTAGATTAGAGATTAATATATTGAGAGTAGACCTGGGGGCCATAGGTTTCACTAGTGGCTTCTCTCATGATAGCAGAATTCTACGGTGGTTGAACAAATTACTGTCGAGCAATTGATAGAAAAGTGCATAGTTATGAGAATATCTAGGCATGATCATTATATATAGGCATCACGTCCGTGACAAGTAGACCGAAATGATTCTGCATCTACTACTATTACACCACACATCGACCGCTATCCATCATGCATCTAGAGTATTAAGTTCATAAGAACAGAGTAATGCTTTACGCAAGATGACATGATGTAGAGGGATAAACTCAAGCAATATGATATAAACCCCATCTTTTTATCCTCGATGGCAACAATACAATACGTGCCTTGCTGCCCCTGCTGTCACTGGGAAAGGACATCGCAAGATTGAACCCAAAGCCAAGCACTTCTCCCATTGCAAGAACTATAGATCTAGTAGGCCAAACCAAACCAATAATTCGAATAGACTTGCAAGGATATTATAATCATACATAAAAGATTTCAGAAAAGAATCAAATATTTCTCGTAGATAATCTTGATCATAAACCCACAATTCATCGGATCTCGACAAACACACCGCAAAAAGATTACATCAAATAGATCTCCTCGAAGACTGAGAAGAACTTGGTATTGAGATCCAAAAAGAGAGAAGAAGCCATCTAGCTAATAACTATGGACCCGAAGGTCTGTGGTAAACTACTCACAACTCATGGTGAGGCTATGGCATTTATGTAGAAGCACTACGTGGAAGATCCCCCCTCCGGTGGAGCTCCGGAACAGGCCCCAAGATGGCATCTCACGGGAACAGAAGGTTGCGGCGGTGGAATTAGGGTTTTCTCTGTTGCCTCGATGTTTTCAGGGTACATGGATATATATAGGAGGAAGGAGGGCATCGGGGGAGCCAAAGGGGGCCCACGAGGGTGGTGGGCGTGCCCTATAGGAGGGGGCGCGCCCTGGACCCTCGTGGCCACCTCCTTCGTTCCCTCGCGTTTACTCCAAGTCTTCTGTGTTGATATCATTCCAAAAATAACTCTCGCGAAGGTTTCATCCCGTTTGGACTCCGTTTGATATTCCTTTTCTGCAAAACCCTGAAATAGGCAAAAAACAACAATCTGCACTGGGCCTTGGGTTAGTAGGTTAGTCCCAAAAATAATATAAAAGTTTATAATAAAGCCCATTAAACATCCAAAACATAATATATAATAGCATGGAACAATAAAAAATTATAGATACGTTGGAGACGTATCAATTCCTCTCTTAATTTGCATTTGGCGGATTCTACTAGTGAAAAGCCTTTGGGTAGGATCAATGATGTTCTTATTCTTGCAAATAGGAACTATGTACCCATAGACTTTATTGTTCTAGACATTGCTTGCAATCCGTCTTGCCCTATTATGCTTGGTAGACCGTTTTTGCGCACTATTGGCGCAGTGATTGATATGAAAGAAGGGAATATTAAATTCCAATTTCCCTTGAGAAAGGGCATGGAACACTTACCTAGAACCAAGATCAAATTTCTTTATGAATCTATAATGAGGGAAACTTATGGAACATCCAAGAAGGATGGCAACACTTGAAATCTTGGTATCATGCCTAGCTAAGGGCGTAAAACAATAGCGCTCGTTGGGAGGCAACCCAAGTTGTATCTTTTTGGTTTTTGGTTTTCTTGCTGTTTTCAATAAAATACCCATTAATACCTATGTTTAGATGTGTTTTTTGGTTTGAATAAATGTTTGTGCCAAGCAAAGCCTTTACGGTCATGTTGGGTGATTGTAGATTTGATCTTAGTGAAAAACAAAAACTTTTGCGCTCACGAAAAATATTCTCATTTTTAACAGAAGAGTGTTTTTGAGTTAATAATTTTTGCAGAAGTTTAATATACAAATTTTTCAAGTGGTCCTAATTTTTTTTTTTAAAAAATAGAGTTACAGAAGTATTCAAAATATCCAGATTGCTACAAACTATTCGGTTTTGACATATTTTGTTTTCGTTGCGTTGTGTGCTTGTTTTGTTGATTCTATGGTTTTCTTTGATGATTTTTTGCCATAGAAAAGTTGGAATACATTAGATATAATGCAAGAATAAAATATGAATTGGTTTTCTACAGTACTTATAGTGGTGATTTGTTTTCTTAGCCAAGGGATCTCACGAAGGTTTTGTTGAGTTTAGTGTGATTGAAGTTTTCAAGTTTTGGGTGATGTTATGATGGATGAAGGAATAAGGAGTAAGAAGATACTAAGCTTGGGGATGCCCATGACATCCCAAGCTATTATCCAAAGAGAAGCAAGCAACTAAGCTTGGGGATGCCCCGAGTGGCATACCCTCCTTCTTCTAACGACCATCGGTATTTTACTCGAAGCTATATTTTTATTCGTCACATACTATGTGTTTTGCTTGGAGAGTCTTGTATGATATGAGTCTTCGCTTGTTTTGTTTTGCTTTTTAAGTATTGAATCCTTGCTGGACACACCTATTTGAGAGAGCCATAATTATGCCATGACTTGTTATAATAGCTCTCTTTGCTTCACTTAAATTTTTATGAGCTATGGATTTGCTCTAGTACTTCACTTATATCTTTTTTTGAGCACGATGTGCTTTAATATTTTTACAAAAATACTCCATTGCGTCACTTAGATTTATTTGAGAGTTAGTAAAATTTTCAAGAAACTCTCTTGCTTCACTTAAATTATTTTGAGAGAAAGAAAAAAAAATATACTCATGATCTTCAGTTATATTTGTTTGAGATTATCAAAAGCAACACATGAAAATTAGTTCCAAAGTGATAAATATCCAAGAAGGATGTAATAAAAACTTTCATGAAGTTCATGGGACAAAATAAACTTGATTCCTTGTAATAGTTTTGAGATATGATGATGTGATATGTGAGTCTTGTTGATGAGTAATTGTGCTTTAGTAAGAAAATTGGCGTTAAGGTTTGTGATTCCCTATGCAAGCACGAAAGTCAATAGTCATGCAATGAAATTACATCCTGCTTGTGGTGCATTATTCGGTGTTAATTATGCTTAATGCTCGCTTATGAGATTATTTGTTTCTTGGTTGGTCGCTTCTCAATCTTTTGCTAGCCTTCATTTTTCACTAAGTATGATCACTACTTGTGCATCCAAAATCATTTAAACTAGTTTTACCACATGAGTCCACTATACCTACCTATATGCGGTATTCTTTAAACTTTCTAAGCAAATTTGTATGTGCCATCTCTAATTTTCAAAATAAATTTCTCTTTTCTGTGCTCGTACCACTCGCAAGGCGGTGAGGGGTGGCTAATAATTTCCATGCTGGATGTGTTATTCTCACGATGAGTGTTTATTCACTTGTCATTGCATGAGAGTAAGGCAAAGGTATTAGGGATGACCAGTCCCGAAATGAAAAATGAATTTACTTTACGTTGTCAAATAAGAAATTCCTTGGAAAGTGTTGGTATGGAAGGTACTCGTGGATACGGTTAGCCATGGCTTGTGAAAGTTTGGTGGAGAAAGGAATAAACTTTATTTAATGTTTGGGAACCGCCTATGATATATCTAGCATGGAAAGTGTTGGGAACTCTAAGTCGTTTTCGTTGGTGGGAAAAGTAAGCCACCCAAAATAATTTTATCTCTCAATTTAAGCTTTGAGCTCTAGCACCTCTACAAATCCCTACTTCCCTCTGTGAAGGGCCTTTCTTTTACTTCATGCAATTTTTATTTGAATTTGAGTCTCCATATTCTCTTATAAAGCACCAAGTAGGAGGCACCATGATCGTACTTGAGTATTGTGTGTAGTTAACATGCAAGTGTATTTCATGAATGGATCAATGGTTGAGCATGATGGGCTAGGGATAACTAATTTTAGCATTGATATTTCGAAATACATGGTTGCTTGTTTATATGCTTGAGTATTTAAATCTCGTGTCAAAACTAGACTATTGCTTTGAACCATATAAAAGTCCAAATGTCCATGCTGTAAAGAAAAGATTATGATATGACATGTTAGGCAGCATTCCACGGCAAAAATTATTTTTTTATCATTTACCTACTCGAGGACGAGCACGAATTAAGCTTGGGGATGTTGATACGTCTCCAACGTATCTATAATTTTTTATTGTTCCATGCTATTATATTATCATTCTTGGATGTTTTATAATCATTTTATAGTCATTTTACATCATTTTTTGGTACTAACCAATTGACATAGTGCCAAGTGCCAGTTGTTGTTTTCTGCATGTTTTTTACATCGCAGGAAATCAATACCAAACGGAGTCCAAACACAGCGAAACTTTTTGTTGATTTTTTTGGACCAGAAGACATCCAGTGGGCCGGAGAAGCGCCTGGGAGGTGCTCCGAGGGGAGCACAACCCACCAGGTCGCGGCAGGAGGCCCAAGCGCACCCTGGTGGGTTGTGCCCCCCTGGCCGCCTCTTTGCTATATAAATACCCAAATATTCCAGGAACCCTAGGGGAGTCGATGAAAATTAATTCCAGTCGCCGCAGAGTCCAGAACCACCAAATCCAATCTAGACACCATCACGGAGGGGTTGACCACTTCCATTGGTGCCTCTCCGATGATGCGTGAGTAGTTCTTTCTAAACCTACGGGTCCGTAGTTAGTAGCTAGATGGCTTCATGTCTCTCTTCTGAATATCAATGCAATGGTGTCTTGGAGATCCATATGATTTAACTCTTTTTGCGGTGTGTTTGTTGGGATTCAATGAACTTTGAGTTTATGACAGATCTATCTTTTTATATCCATGAAAGTTATTTGAGTATTCTTTGATCTCTTATATGCATGATTTCTTATAGCCTCGTATTTCTTCTCCGATATTTGGGTTTTGTTTGGCTAACTTGATCTATTTATCTTGCAATGGGAAGAGGTGCTTTGTAGTGGGTTTGATCTTACGGTGCTTGATCCCAATGACAGAAGGGGAACCAACACGTATGTATCGTTTCTACTAAGGATAAAACGATGAGGTCTATTTCTACATAAATAGATATTGTCAAAATCATGTCATCGTTCTTATTGCATTACTCCGTTTTTTCATGAACTTAATACAGTAGATGCATGCTGGATAGCGGTCGATGTGTGGAGTAATAGTAGTAGATGCAGGCAGGAGTCGGTCTACTAATCTTGGACGTGATGCCTATATAATGATCATTTCCTAGATATCGTCATGATTATTTGAAGTTCTATCGATTGACCAACAGTAATTTGTTCACCCGCCGTTTGCTATTTCTCGAGAGAAGCCACTAGTGAAACCTATGGCCACCGTGTCTCTTTCTTATATTATTTGCCTTTGCAATCTACTCTTCCTTTGCTTTTATTTTCAGATCTATGAAACCAAAAATACAAAAATACCTTGCTGCAATTTATCTTATTTGGCGTTCGATCTATCAATATTTACAACTCTCTCACGTCTGTTTGCCTATCTCTAGGCGCCGTTACCCAAAAGGGGTTGACAACCCCTTTTACACGTCGGGTTGCGAGTATTTGTTATTTGTGTGCAGGTGCCGTTTATGTTGTGTTGCTTGGTTCTCCTACTGGTTTGATAACCTTGGTCTCATCATTGAGGGAAATACCTAATGTCGTTGTACTGCATCATCCCTTCCTCTTTGGGGAAATACCGACATAGTTCGTGCAAGCATCAGCTTGGCTTCGGGGCGAAGCCAAGAGGCGAGGATGAAGTGCCGCGGGCCCCAATCGCCTGCGGACCGAGCAGATGCGTGGCGCTTGACGGGACGTGGGCGTCTCCACTTCCCTACACTGCCTCGACAACCATTCGACTTGACGGCTGCTTGCTGCGTGCAGAAATGCCATCATTGCTCGGGGTACTTACCTTCTTCTCCCCTTCCTGCGAGCTCGCGCCGCCTTGCCCGTGATCCTCGCATGCTCTGGTCTACCTCGCCGCCATGGCCCCCAAATCAAAGAAGGGGAAAACTCGCGCAACTGTCGAGCCCGCGCCAGGTTCGAAGCCGGCGTTGGAGCGGTCCACGATTGTCAATCAGGAGGGCTTGGACAAGTTCCAGCAAGCTCTTGCGGCTGATTCCAACGAGTGAGGGGGCGACGATGGTCTGGCCCGCTTCTCGGGCTTCTATTGACATGGAGGCGGCTGAGATGCCCCTTCACTTCTACGTTCTCTTTGCTGGCCTGATGCCCCCATTCTCCGATTTCTTCAATGACATGCTTTCTCATTACCAGATCCACGCGCTCCTTCTGGATCCTGGTTCCATCGTCCTCCTCTTCGCTTTCGCCATCTTGTGCGAGGCCTTCGTTGTCATCGCCCCGTACATGGCCTTGGTCCGCCACTTCTTCTCGCATCGTCTGGTTGATGGAAGACAACGCTCGGGGTGCCTGTCGCTTTAGGCTGCAGCGGCGACCGCTGACTCCGACATCGGCTTCTTCCTCTGCCCGAATGTGAGGGGGTTTCGGAAGCACTGGGTGTATGTGGACGCAACTGTGTGTAGTCTCCTTCTCATTCTTCCAACATCGCTGGCGGAGCCAAGCTCCAGTTGGGGGCACGCGGAGCTCGCCGATCCACGGGTCACTCGTGTCTGGTCCAGACTGGCAGAGCTGAAGCGGGCGGGGGTCACGATGGCGATGGTGGTGAGGGAGTTCATCCGGCAGCGCATTGCCCCGCTCCAGCGCCACGCCCATTCGTTGTGGGCCTTCTCCAGTCCGGGCGATCCCATGAGGCTTCTGGTGCCCCCACTTCCTCCTGACACGCTACAAGAGGTGCTGAGGCTCCTGACAGGCAGCGGTCCGGGCGCCCTCCTGCTCGGCGGGTGCCCTCTGTACCACTATCCGACTGGGAAGGCCTTTGCCAAGAAGATAACGGGCTTCGATGAATGGGGGCTCCTATCCGTGGGCCATGATGGACCCCGCGAGAACCCCATCTTGGTACCCCACATGCTCATTGGTCCGGAGACGCGTGCCCCCGGGGTGGTCCTAGGAGGGCGCGCGCCGCCATGCGCCCGCAAGGCGACCGCTGAAGTGCGGGCCTCGCCAAGTGCTCCTGGGGCAGCCACTGAAGCGCAGGAGCTGTCACGTGCTCCGGAGGTGGCCGCTGGAGAGAAGGAGCCGCCACAAGCTCCGGAGGCGGTTTCCATACATACAGGCAGTGCGGGGGAATCCCTGCCTACGGATGCGACAGCTACCCCCACTGCGAAGGGGGGCGCGCGACCTTTAGGGCACCTCTTCTGGGCATCAGGGGATGGCGCCAGAGGAAGAGGCTCGCGAGCTATTGCGGCGACACCCCACGGGCCCTAAAACAACGGAAGTGGATAGCTACGGACGATTAGGTACCTTGCCCCTTGACTCCTGTGTGTCGTGTCCTTTCCTGAATTTTGCTTCTCGGGATCCCTTCTGCCGCCTTGATGAAGCCGCCTGGGGCGCGGCCTCCCGGGGCTATGGATTCGCCCATGGCCCCGGCCCTCGAAGGCCGCATGACCATGCAGGAGGCGACGCTAGTCCACGGGCACGGGCCACTACCGGAAGGCCGTGGATCAACTCCTCGGGCACCTCTCCTCCGGAGTTACTCCTGGGGCGCATGGGTCGTGTCAAGGGCTCCTCTGTCGGTCCCTTCCGGTGGTTGAGACTCCCCTGTGGCGGCTTCGCCACCGAGCGGCGGTGCCGCATCCTGCCGCGTCTCTGCTAGGGCCCGGGAGGAGGTCGGAGGAACCTCGACCATCGGGCCTCAGATGGAGACGGCCGAGTCGTCTCGTGCTCCTTCGTTGACCCAGCGCGCGAAGGAGGAGCTTGGCCGCGCGCTGGAGCTCGCGCGCGAGCGTAGTGCTGTCCGCCACGATCTCCTCCGGGAGGCAACGGGTGCGCTGAGTTGGCTTGGGGTGGAGCTTGCCGACGTCAACACGCGCCTCGAGGTGGAGGGCCTTCTGCCTGGCGCGCGAGTGGCACCAACTAAAGGCGGTCGTCAACCTTGGGCGCCTGCAACATGAGCGCGCCCGTGCAGAGGCCGAGGAATCCTTGGACGCTTCTCGGGAGGCTTGCACCCGAGCTCTGGAGGAGGCCCAGGCCGCGTACCGATGTTGCGAGGCGGCCGAGGAGCGCGACAGGGAGCTCCAAGCTTTAAACGCCGCCCTAGAGCGGCAAGTTCAAGCACGCAGAGCCGCTCCCGCGACATCGCCAGGTGAGCCCTTAGTGGACACAGCCGAAGCCTGAGCTCATGAAGAGGTGCTCGCGCTTGAGGCCTTGGAGCACGCTTTAGAGAGCGAGAGACTGGAGGTGAGGGAGCGCCAAGTGTCCACAGCCGAGGACTCCCTCGCCTCTCGGGAAGTGAAGGCTCAGTAGGAGGTCGACCAGAAGGTGGTGGGGATCCGCTAGGCCGTGGTTGGTGAGTACCGCCGAAAGCTGGGGCTCCAAGAGCTTCGCTTCAACCGGCGGCGAGCTGAGCTATGGGGCCAGGTCGTCTCCTACAAGGTGAAGCTGGCTGCAGTGGAACAACGTGAGAAGGCCGCCGAAGATGCCCGGGCCATCTCTGAAGCCGAGCGGTTCTCCCTTCGGTAGCAGGTTGCGGGTGTCGCATCTCTTGCGGAGATGGCTTCAGAGGATGCTGGCCTCCGTTGAATGATGTAGCACGAGCACTCCTCCATGCTCGAGGACCTCCGGATCAGGGCAAACCGGGCCTTGGACGCCGTGTGTGAGGAAAACATCGCCCGTCAGCACAAAGCCGATGATGCAGACAACCTCCACTTCTTCACCCAAGCCGTGACCTGCCTTGAAGGAAAGGCCGCGAGGATGCACCAGCTTGTCGAGGAGAGGAGCCGGGATCTTCTCGGGTGTGCCTTCTCGGGCGTCTTCAGCTAGCTCCTCAGCCTTGATCTGGATTTTGACTTTAACGCCGCGATAGCCCCCATGCATATGGTAACTCAAAGCGATCTGGCGAGCTGGGTGGATGATCATGTGGACGACCTAGTCAGGGAATTCTCCCAGGCCGACGATGTGGCTTCTCCCGCAACAGAAGAGGGCGAGGCTGGTGGTGATGATGACGACAGTTCCAGTGATGATGCACCTTGCTAGGCTTGTAGTCCCCTATTGCTCCTGCCAAAGTTTCGAGCATTGCCCCCGCGAGGGCATGAAAGCATTTTTGGGGGAGGGTCCCCCTATTATGTATGCATGAGACACTGATGTGCTCTAAAATGTTTTGTCATGAGTTGAAGGCCCCCAATTAGGGTAGTTGTTATAACTTATCTTTGTGCTCGATGTCTTGGCGGGCTCTTGAATCGTAGAGGTACTCTTATCCTGAGGCGGGCCCTCTAGGGGCTCGCAAGGATCCAAGCCTCCTTGGGAGTCTCCTGGCCCATACGAGAGCGCCACATGAGGTGCCAATTGCCGAGTCGTGGTAAGGTGTGCGTGAAGTGGTCCTGCGGCAGTCGCGCTCCTGGCCATGACGGGGCCCTGACGCTGCTTGGGCTAGCACAAGCGTGCGTTTGTCGCGCACACCACAACCAGTCCTTGCTCGTGGGGCGCTCACGGCGGGGGGGGGGGGG